>CM046346.1:18788165-19214115 GCA_025403435.1 Artocarpus heterophyllus
ACGAGGACGAGGTTCAGAGGCCCGTTTACTACACAAGCCATGCATTCCAAGGAACCGAGGAGTGGTACCCGCCGCTGGAGAAGTTGGCTTTTGCCTTGATTACTTTGGTCTGAAAGTTGCGACTGTACTACCAAGGCCATACCATTAAGGTCCCGACCAAATTTTCTCTTCGGCATGTACTCTAGAGCTTAGAGATATCGGGCCGCATGGCCAAGTGGTTGGTAGAGCTCAGCTAGTACGATGTACATTTCGTACTGAGAACGGCCATCAAAGCTTAAGCTCTAGCAGATTTCATTATCGAATTCACAGACGCCGGACAGACGACTCCACTTGTTGAGAAGTCACCCATCGAAGTGCCCGATGCACCCAGTTGTAGTGAGGACAGTTTTTCCCTGGAGCTGGACTGGAAACTGCATATCGACGGATCTTCTTGCATCGACAGATCGGTCGTCGGGCTGATCTTAACCAGCCCAGATGGTTATAAGGTCATCTACGCCCTCCGATTTGACTTCAAGGCCTCCAACAATGAGGCAGAATAAGAAGCCCTCCTGGCCGGGCTTCGGATCGCCTGAGATCTCAGGGTAAACCGCATCACCATCCACAGCGACTCAATGCTTGTGGTTCAGCAAGTCACTGGGGGATTTTAGGCCCGAGCAAACTCCATGGCCGCATATTTGCAAGAAGTGAAACAACTGCTCGGATAATTCAAGTCTTACTCTTTCAAGCAAATCCCCCGTTCAGAGAACGTGGAGGCCGACGCCCTTGCCCGATTAGCGTCCGGCTTGGGTGGCAGTGACTTAACTTTGGTCCCCGTTGAAAGACTTGCCGAGCCGAGTATTATTAAGGAAATCGTAAGCGTAGCTAAAGAACCCAGGACCACATGGATGGACCCGATCATCTGATACCTGACCACCGTCCAATTACCAGATGACCGAGAAGAAGCACATCGGGTACATAATGGCTCGGCCCGGTATTTGATTATCAGTGAAAAATTATATCGGCGAGGTTACACTACACCATGCCTAAGATGCTTTGATCCCAAAGAGGCCGAGTACCTAATGAGAGAGATCCATGAAGGCCTATGCGGCAACCACTTTGGGGGACGCTCTTTGGCCTAAAAGTGCCTTCGACAGGGCTACTACTAGCCAACCATGCAGCAGGACTATGGTGATTTTGCTCGAAAATGCCTTAAATGCCAGTAATTTGCCAGAATTCCGGCTCTCACGCTGAGCCGCTCACTCCAGTGACCTCGGCATGACCATTCGCAAAATGGGCCATCGACTTGATCGGACCCTTCCTACCGGCCCGATTGCAATTCAAGTACTACATCGGGGCCGTAGATTATCTTCGTAGTGGATTGAGGTTGAACCCTGTACTAATATGACTGAAGCTAAGTGCACCAACTTTGTGTGGAAGAACATCATTTGCCACTTCGAAATCCTGCGCACGATTGTGATCGACAATGCCAAACAGTTTGAATCTTCGGGTCTCCTCGGTCTATGTGAGAGGCTCGGCATCAGGAAGGTCTTCTCCTCCCCGAGCTGCCCATAGAGTAATGGCCAGGTGGAGGCCATGAACAAGACAATCAAAGACAGCCTGAAGAAAAAAATCGAGGGGCTCAAAGGCGCGTGGATTGATGAACTCCCACAAGTGCTATGGGCATACCGAACAACTGCCTGGACAGCAACCGACGAAACACTATTTTCCCTCGTATACGGGGCAGAGGCTGTCATTCCAGCCGAAGTAGGATTGCCAAGCTTCAGAATTGAACAGTACGAGGAGACTCTGAATGCGGAGTTGATGATGACCGAGCTTGATCTACTCAAAGAAAAAAGAAACCGAGCAGCTGTTCGTAACGCAGCTCGAAACTAGGTAGTAGCTCGGTATTACAACAAGAGAGTCCAGACCAGAAGTTTTAAGGTTGGAGACTTGGTACGGAAGAAGGTCACAGTTCAACAGCTCAACCTCGGGTCCTTTGGTCCAAAGTGGGAAGGTCCGTTTAGGGTCGAAGACATCGTACGACCGAGCACGTACAGATTATCCGACATGGAAGGAAATCAGCTCAAACATCCTTGGAACGCCGAGCTCCTAAAAAGATTCTTTGCTAAATTCAAAGCCAGAAAACCCTTTTTTTTTTTTACCTCTGGCCAAAATTCTTTTGTAACTAGACCTACCGAATAGGACTAGAAAAATCTATGTACATATCAGATTAATGGAATACAACTTTCCTATACCATTCCACTTGAGCAATGTGTTTAAAGGAAATGTGGATCCAAAATGCCGTAACTCTAGCTCGGAGGACAAGACAACAACTCCCGACAAGGGAGAGTAATCCTAGTTAACCGGGCTGGGGGGCTGGTCGGTATACCGACCTTAGGTCTGTCGCCGTACATGCAACCTAGTAAGTTGCTTGTCACAATAGCGTGCCCGATGAGTCCTACACTTATAAAGCTTCTTTAAAACTTAAACAAGTCTAGGGGGGACAACAGGGTAAGGGTAGCCACACGCCGTGTGTGCTCTGCCCGTCCGAGAGCAGAAACCTAAAACCTGCTTGGACTAACTGGGCAGACAAGGATAACTACTTGGATTAACTGAGAGAACAAAGGTTACATCCACCTCTACTCGGATAACTCGATAGCCCTACCAAGCTTAGAAACCTAAACCACGCTCGGACGAACTGAGCGGGCAAGGATAACTACTCGAATTAACTAAAAAGGGGGATATCACCTCTGCTTGGATGACTTGATAGCTATTGAGACATAACTAGGTCCCAACCTGGAATCCTCCCTGAGGAGCATCTAACTTGGAAAATATGGTTACTTGGCAGTTCATAACGGTAACCGTATGTCTGAGGAATCCCTCACGTCGAAGCTAGAACTAATAACCCGAGGACACTCGTACTTGCACATAGCAATCCGAGAAGAGAAGAACGGGAAATAAATTTTTATTTATCAGGAAGGTACAATAAACCGAACACCTCCCGTGCCCGGACAGGACACAAAAAAAAAACAAAAAAAAAACAAAAGACAATCAGTCTAAGCCTGGGTCTTGCCCCCAGCTGTGTCCTCCTTGCCTCCGCTGCCAGCTGTGCTCTGCCCATCCCCGTCGTCATCGCCATCTACCACGATGACCTCATCCTCCTCGCCCTACTGTTGCTTGGCAGTGCCTTGATTGGGCTCGATAATGACCGATCGATCGAAGCCAATGGCCTTGGGGTGCCACCCGATCAGATGTTCGTGAAGGTCGGTCATGCCATAATAGTAGAGGTCGGCATATTCTAGGGATGCCTTGAACTCGTCCACCGCTTGAGCCAGACGTCCTGGAAGCTCATCCACGAGATGCTGGTGCTTGGCCTAGAGGGATGTCAGCTGCCCCTCAAGCCGTGCAGCCTCATCCTTCACCTCCCTAGCCTGCCTCAAAGCCTCCTTGGCCTCGGCCTTAGCCTTTCGGGCTTCCTGCTAGGCCCGAGAGAGGGACTCCTTGGCTTGGTCTAGCTCAATGTTCTTGGCATCGAGCTTTTTATCGGCATCCACCTTCTTGAGGAGGGTTTTCTTGTGCATCTCCTTCTCCTTATGGATGTCTTTCATCCCAAAGGAGTGCACCATGTGCAGAACAACACTCATCTACAAGGATTAAGATGTCAGTGCTCGATGGCATAATAAATGGAAAACTTAAATGATCGGTTCGGACTAATACTTACGGAGGCAGCGGCTCAAAAAGCCGTATTACAGAGACTCTAGAAGTCCTCCCGGTGGATGTTCATAAAGAAGTCGTCCTGAGGCATTGCATCCCTGAGACGTTCGAGGACGATGCCACGGTAGTTCGGGCACCTTCTCTGTAGATCCTCGGACGAACCTCTAGCCGCCTCATCGGCTGGCGTCACCTCCGGCATGTCCCTGGTAGGCTGTGGCAGAGCTGGTGGTACTTGGACTGATGTGGAGGCCTACTCGGGGCGAGGGGGAAGCTCGGTCATGGGCATATGCTTATGCTTCCTTCGGGTCTCGACGGCCTTGCCCTTCTACTTCCTTAGGCTCTCCATCAGAGCCAGTCTACTAGCGAGGGAGCTCGGCGCCGACGACATCTCTGCACAATGAAACCTCAGTCAAATCGAGGCTGGCAAAAAAGAAGAAGGGAAAAGCAAAAATAAAACTCGGGTCTGACCTTCGATCCGGAGCTAGTGGGACAGGTATAGGAGTCGAATCACGTCCTCGAGGTCCTCGTCGGCTACAGGTGGCCCCGCATCGAAGGAGCCACTCGACGAGTCCTCGAAACTAGATGATGAAGGCTCCCTCATTGGCCACCCGGATCGGGAAGTGCTTGGTCCTAGGACGTCAACGACGTTAGGTCGAGCAATGGTAACCTGCTTGAAACTCCGAGCAGGGCGAACTGTTTGGGATTTATTTTGCTAGGTTCCCCGAACCAGCCATAACCGGATAAAGTGTCCTTCCTTAAAAGGAAGGACTGCTACCTGGTCGACTTTGGCTTTTCGAACAGTTCATCGACCGCCCTAATCACGCGGCTCGGTGCCCAAGGATGCTTGGTCCATACATGCCCCTACTCGAATGACCTCAACACGTGTTGGTTTGCAGGGACGGTCTCACCGGCTCGAGCAAGGTAATTCCCCCTGACGTAGAACCACTCATACTTCCATAATTTATCCAAGTCGGGGTTGTCCAAGATGAAATATTTACGAAAGCCGGTGACGTAGTACCAACCGGATTGTCGAGGAAGCTTCTTCATCTTGTACACTTGCTTGAAGCTTCCAGCGGCATCTCAGTGTCTCGGTGGTACCTTTATAAAATGTATATCCCGATCAGCAACCTGTCGCAGTTTGGGTTCAGTTGGGCTGGGCACACATTGAAATCATTAAGTGCCTGGCGGAGAAACGGGTGGAACGGGAGGAGCAGTCCAGTCCTTAAAAAACTCGGCATAGAGCGAGATGCATCCCTTCGGTGTGTCTAAAGGTGAATCTCCCTTGTCGGGAACGGTGAGAATCACATTATCTGAGATGCCATACTCAGCTCATAGATTCTCCAGCCGTGACTCCGTGATGGCACTTGTGTAGCCCGCCGCTGAGATTTGCCCGGGCAAGGTTACTCGATACGCCATCACTCCTCTGATGCGGGTGACCTGGACCTCCTGCTCCATCTCTGATTGCTCCGCCTTCACCTCCTTGGTTGCCTGTTCCTTGTCGAAAACGTCAACCATTATCACCCCAGCAACTTGGACTGGGGCCTCAGCATTCCGGCCGGATGTGCTCGGGGCATCCTCACGCGTTGGCAGCTCGGCCCTCTCCCTTGAAAAAACTTAAGACAAGCCCGTGTTAGCTGACTCGATATAAGGGTCTTGCTCCCTAGACGGCCTAATCGGCCTTTGCCCGTCCAGCATGTTTAGAAACTCCTACTCAGGCACCGTCTAGGAGTCGACCCTCAGGATTTGCTCGAGCCAGCCAGCCAGCCCCATTCCGTCCTGGAGACACTTCCTCAGTGTCGGTCTGGGTGGTAGACGAACTACTTTCTACATTGTTTTCCGACCAGGAGACTTCTACATTTTGGGAATCGCTGAGATCACTCATTTTTGTCACTATAGGGAAATTACTTGCTCGGGTTTCGGAAGCTTGGGGAAATATGATCCTCAGGTAAATAACTGAAGCTCGGCAGCTAAAACTCTTCGGGTGCAAAAATTCTAAGAATCAAGTGAAAATGACAGAGAGGATGGCCTTATTTATAGCCACTTCAGGCGGGAATTTGGGTGCAAAAACCAGGAGGTGCGATCCTAGTTTTTGCACCTCACCCTGTCAGGCGGCACAGATGGCCACAACATGACACGTGTCCTTCGTCTAATTCGTGCGTCTTTTCACCTCACCCCCCTTTTGAAGTGTCGTTTGGCCTTCTTCCTTCAAGCCGACCTCACCCACTCAGCATAGTCCACCCGGCCGGACACCGACCAGGTGAACTGGGGGGCTAATGTTGAGGGTGAGCTCAGTGCCACCACCGAGGAAACAAACTTCAGTAGTCGGCTAATAAGCTCGACAGAACTCTGGCAAGCTTGCTAGCGGCCCCCGAAGCGTCATACTCCTTTTCGAGGAGCCTCTCAGGCATCCAAGGCTGCGTCCCAAAGAAGGCTGCCACCTCGAAATATACAGTAGCTCGGGTCAGACCAATCTTACTCGCAAGCAGGCTGCTACTCGCCATTATAGGCCAACACAAGGCAGATAACTCGTCATCCTATGGAGTCCAATCCGTTGGATGAGGGGCGCGACACTTGTCACCTACTACCTGACACGCCTTGATGTGACACCCAGGTAGTGGGTAAAATCCGCCTTACACCTGATCCAAGTGGTGGCCTATAAATAGGATGCATTTATGGAATTTTAGAGAGAGACTTCTTCTTCACACCTGACTAGCTACCGACCTCTGCCAAGCAATCCCTGCTTTGAGCATCGGAGAGCCCTTGTTTGTTGACCTACTTTTCTATTTTCTTCGAAGCGTCCCTCCTCTTGCAAGTGTGTCCGCCCGGGCAGAGGCAAATCCAAGGAGAGGTCAGACCGTGCGCAGCCGCACGTGGTGTTGATCCAACGCCGGATCACGGTAAGCATCACCAGTCTTCGAGAGAGAAAAAGAAGAAAAAGAGTGAAAGGAGAGAGAGAATCAGATAGTTAGAAGAGTGAGAAAGAGAGAAAGGACAAGTAAACCAAATGTGAGAAAGAGAGGGAAATAAATGAAGGAAATAAAAATTTATAGCATATCAAAAATTTGTAGCATATATTTTTCTAAGTTTTACAATTTGTGGCATCAAAAATTAGATTGATTAGAAACTAACATTGTAATACCCCTCAAGCTAACTAATAAGCTCGTGTAAAGCTCATTTAGTGAGGATAAAGAATATTAATCTTTCAATTATATCATGAATGTTGTGGTTTACTTAAAATATTCATTTCAGTACAAATAGTATTGAAATTGTTGTTTCGTTCATTTTTCTTATTTACAACTTATACAACATCCAAAAATGGGATGTTGAGTACACTAGCACATCCAAAGTTAGTAATATATTTGTTTACAAAACCATAACAGAGCTACTAATTTTGACAAAAATAGATTTCCAAAATAAGCTTCAAAAGTTGATCCAAAACAAGGCAAGTGAACAAATCTCTATTTGGCAACTCTGGATACTCAGTCGACCCTTAAATCTGTACATCCTTACCTACATCATAAGAGTTATAATGAGCTAAAGGCTTAGTAAGTAGAAACTAATGTATAAACATGAACATTGAATGAAAATGCAATTAGACATATTCTTTTATTAGTTTTGTTTCAACAATTCTTTCTTCTTATAGGTACCCTTGGAGTGTGGTACTTAACTGTTAATGATAGGCCATGGCTTTTAGAACCTGTTCTTTATAATTTGGCCAATGTAATAATATTAATAAAGGGTCCATCTTGGACTTTAAACCTTAGGCATTTGCTATGATCAATCTCAGTCTTTGTGGCTTTTCTTATACTAGTATTTCAACCTCAAAGTATTCACCATCCTTTGTTGGGTCTACTGGTCCCACCCATATCTCGTGCCCATGCAACTAACACTCAAGCACCATATTCCCATTTTTGTTAAAAACCTATTTCCTTTTTAGATCATATCTTATGTTCTAATATACATGTCCTGAATCATGAATGCTTTTCAATAATCTATATCATTATCATATAAAAACATTCCAATCCATACACCTTAAAACATAGGTAACATTATATAGTTTTTGTGATACAGTAAATGATAATATTTACTTACCTCCAGTCCAATTTGCTAAGTGAAAATATCAGTCCTCTTAGAAGATAAGATGTGCTAAGGGCCTAACATTATAAAATCATATACCATTCAATTTATCATAAACCAAACTCCTTGATATAAGTCATAAATTCATATTACAACAGTTTTGCATCAAATCAAACACAAATGGGCTGAGCATAAAAATGTCACAATGTACATTTATGGCAAAAAAAGATGCTATATTACAAGAAATATGATTAAATATAGAGACTAGGTGTTCAATCATCTCAATAAACATGCATATCCACACATTCTTGTTGCAAATTACTTAATATCAAACACATAATAATTTTACCTCTTTCTAGCCAAAATGAGGTTTTCAATAAGTTACTAACATTTCCAAATGTTAAATATCATTAAGGGAAGTATATAATCTTATAAAAATAGCCAAATACATGAGAATCGAGCATGGCATAAACCTGATTTTCCACTTAACTTAGTTTTGTATTATTTCTATAAATTCAAAAATAGCTTTCTAACTAATTTCAAGCCACTTATAAGCATTAAAAATCATTCAATAAAAACTTAAAATCAATTGAAATGATCAGCTTCCACAAAAGTTTTAGTTTTGCAAAAAAACTAACTCAACTAGCTTAGTTTTGTTTCAAACACATTGAATCTAAATTTTCAACATTACAAACAGATAACTAACTTTAAAATTATATCAAAACACTAATAAGTTCATCATTAAAACATATAGTAATTAAACACCTTATTGGGGAGTTTTGGGTTCTTAAAAAGCTCAAAATCCACTATTTTCAAAGATTAAAAGAGTGAAGACTTGGTTTGTTTTGTGTAAACTGAATTTCTATACTCTTGTTTCAATTTTAATGAGCTTGAGAACTTGACAAATAGAAAAAAAATAAAGTGGGAAGAGTGCTGGACGTTTCTAGGATTGCTCGAGAAAGAAAGAAGCAAAATTAAACATTCTAGTTAATTTGACTCGGTCAAAATCAGGTAAGTGAAGGAAAGAAGTTGCTTGGGTAGTTTTGCCATCTTTTTCTTGGATTTGACATGTGGAAAGGGTGTCGAACAAGAACAAATTTTAGCTGATTGAATCAAGTACAAACAAGTGTAGCTCAATTTTCTATAACCTAATCAACAAACTAATCAAATTGCACTATCTTGCATACTTTCAGTTTTAATCAGATCTAGCTATTTTAAATGTGTCAATAGGCAAAGCAATTAGTTTAGGATGCATTTAACATACAAAAACACTTTGCAATCTATTTCGTAATTGTTTAGCACGCCAATCTTCCTTAACCAAGAAACCGAGCTTCTCACTACAAATATAAGCACATTTATGCCTGATTAAATATTAAAAATAATAAGTACTCATGCTCACAAAAATATGCTTTCTACATGCTAATAATTCAATAACATGTGTTCACTAAATGCATAGATATGTAAGATGCTTATTACTGAATAATTGTGAGTTAATTGGGCATTATAATCCTCTCCTCCTAATAAGATTTCGTCATTGAAATTTAACATATCGAATAGTTCTAGATATTTGTTCCTCATCTTTTCATCTCCTTCCCACAAGGCCTCTTCTACTAAATGAATCCTCCACAAACCTTAACAAGTTGAGTCTTTTGGTCCTTAACTCTTCTTCTTTTCTATCAAGGCTTTGTACTGGTTTCTCCTCATATGTTAAATAAGAAGTTATTTCCAATGGCTCAAAACTTAAAACATGCAACGGATTTGGAATGTACTTCTTGAGCATAGAAACATGGAAGACATCATGGAAATGAGATAATGACGAAGGTAAGGCCAATCGATATGCTCTATTACCAATCTATTCAAGGATTTCAAATGGGCCAATATACCTTAGGCTTAACTTTCCTCTTTTCCCAAATCTCATAATGCCTTTCATTGGAGCTACCTTCAACAATACATGATTCCTAATAGTAAACTCTAAATTTTTTCTTCTTTTATCTACCTAGCTTTTCTGTCTATTTTTGTTGTCCTAATTCTTTCATGTATCTTTTCTTTTGTCTTAGCGGTTTTCTATACCATCTCTAGATCGAGTAATTCCCTTTCTCCTACTTCATCCTAATGAATTAAAGATATACATTTTCTTCCATACAGTGCTTCATAAAGTGTCATTCCAATCATTGCTTGGTAACTGTTGTTAAAAGTAAATTCTACTAGAGGAAGCTTTGAATCCCAACTCTCTTGCAAATGAAGCATACAAGCTCTTAACATATCTTCCAATGTCTGAATTACCCTCTCAGAGTATCCATCTCTTTGAGGATGAAATGTTGTACTAAATGCAACCTTTGTTCCTATAGCACTATGTAAACTCTATTAGACTAGATGTCGTAAGGATTAAATGATGTAATAATTTTTTGAAAGCAATGAATCAATAAAGAGTTTATTTATTATTCATATATAAAATTTTTTCTCCTTTTATGTTCATTTCTGTTGAATTTATGATAAGCAAACAAAAGTCTAAGAGTATTAGTGTAAACCTTATACAGAAGACATGAATCTTAAAGGTGATAGTCTAAATGATAAGGTCAACAATCAAGGAAATAAAGTTAGATGCTTTATTCATGTTAAGATTGTTACGTTGTCTACATTCCTAACGGGAGATGACTTATCTTGGTCATCAGAGTAGGACTCCATGAGTAGAAATATTGATATATTGTCATCAGTGATGATATATTGGATCAGGACAAAAGTTGAATTGTTTTCATTAATAATTCTATTTGTTTAAATCAATTCACTTTAGATAATCATATGTGTTATGTCTTAATCCTGAAATGAATTAATGGACCCGTATTCTTGACTTATGTCTTTTGATGCACTAAAGAGTGATATCCTAATTTGATGATGGTATGCATACTAGTACGTTATAGACATGACTCTTGATTGATGTAGACTTGTTATTCATAGATATAAAATCCATAGCTTTTTTGTAGAGTTTATGATATTCTCTTAGAGTGCTCAACCATTTGGATATATAGGTGTAACCAAATGGTATACTATTTATAAATAGTAAGTATTCCAACGGTGAAATAATGAAACATAGGATAAAAATAATTGGAAGGTAAAATGGAATTTATCTTTAAGTCGATTATGAATATCTTATAGGGATATTACATATTGTGACATATCATGGACAATTAGCTTATTGAAGCTTTGTAATTTTATATAATTTGAGAGTGCAGCTCTAAGCTTTTAGTGGAGTAGCATTAGAGTTGGTAATTATAAAATATATGTATCTGGGATATGTTATTTTATAATAGCGGAGCTTGATCTATATTTGTCCATCAAGTCTCCTTCGTTAGCTCATAATAATTCCTGTAACGATACGACATGTTTTTCCTACATATTAGTGACTTATGTTAATTAGTAGATTGACTGAAATTTGATAGAATGGATTTAATAATTCATGCTAGTTTATTAGTTGAATTAAATTTGTAAATTAATTCCAGATAAATGTGAATTCTTTTTTATAATATTTTATTTGATATGGGATTATCTGTATGTGATTGTTTTAATTAGATAACTTCTCTATTAGGTTATTTGAATTAAAACTTAGGGTCTATCGAAGATTCTCATGTGAAATAAGATAATATGAGATTTCTAGATTATCGCTTGGTCGATAGGCCAGTTGCCAAGTTTGACAAGAGAGTAGAGCCAGTTTGGCAGACCGATCACATAGATTGATAGGCCGACCGTGCGATAATCCTGTTACGTGTTTTTGACGCGTTTTTGATTAGAAGTTGATTCATACTTGAATTTTAAAGCCCAATCTAGTAGGAATTGATGCTAAATTCAACCACTATATAAAGGGAACTATTTTTCATTGTTCTCTAGATCTTTTGAGAAATATAGAGTGAGTACTCTAGTAAGAGAAACTTTAAAACTCTCAGAGAGCTATTGTTCAACATCTAGAACCTTAGCTATAGGTTTTCTCAAGTGGTTGGAAAGAGAGTCACTGAAAAAAGAACTATCGACGTACGACTATCCGCACTTCGATCGTTGAAAAAGAATAGCAAGAAAGACATTTAGTTGAGGCTCTTACGGAATGTTCTTCTCTAGTCAAAGTTTTTGTAGTTTTCGGTATGCAAAAAAGGTGCGTAAGACCTGATTTTAATTTATATACTTAGCATGTCAAACTTGTTATTTAGAAAAGGCTTTTGTTTAAAAATTTTAAAATTCTGCTGTATATCATTTTCCAATAATTGGTATAAGAGGCATAGGTTTACATTGATTTTATGGGTTTGTGATCATACTGTGTACATAAATTATGTGATCTTAATCTCTCCGATGTTTGAATTTAATTTTTTAGAGAGTAGGCACTCTAAGGTTTCTATATAATTAAATGTTGTCATGATATTATATGGTAGATGTTTATTATTTAATTATGGTTAATTAATTTTCTGTTTTAATTATTATATCAATTAATTAAATTTACTAGTTATGCTTCCTTAGAGGTTAGAGTGTATATCTTGATTTTCATGTAATTAGATGGCGGTTTATCGTCATCGTCTAGGATTTATTATTTTAATTTTGATTTGTACAATTTGTATTAAAATAACTATTCAAAGTGAAGACAGATCTAAAAGATGGAGATGATTGGAGTTCTCTATTTTTTGTGTTTATAAATTTTTATGTTTTTGAATTGTTGAAAAATAAATTAAAAACTACTTAAATATGATTTTTATAAAAAGTTTGGAAAAATGCTAGTTTAGCGTCGGTCGGCAAGTTGGTTACCCAATATTGGTAGGCCAATGGTCGTAGATCGGCAGGCCGATCCCATAGGAAGTATATTAGTTGCGTTAGTTGTTTACATTATATTATGTTTTACCATGTATGTTGATAACATGCTATGTAGAATAGGAAGTATCACTCATTAAAAATTGTTTATACATGTTAACATAAAACCTTGATTTTTAAAATATTGAGTGGGAGAAGGTTTTCTAAAAGAGGACCTAAGGCCTTTATCGTTGGTGTATAGGTAACATATGGTAGTTCCGACCCTTAGGAAGCGATTGCATCATATATAGGGTTGGATCTCCAAGAGGATAATTTGTTTTAGCATGATTAATTATTGTACACTCCTAGGTGGCGATTATAAATCATGGATAAAATAGTTAAAATGATGGTTATACACTCAAGATTAATTTTGTTATTAACTTCTCCAAAGAGCTCTATTAATAAAATTAATGGCCAAAGAAAACGATTATTAGGATATGCTAGATCGAACGGGTCTTTGATGGCATATATTAATCGAAGGGGATCCATTTTCCTAATTGAATTTTGCAAGTCTCCCTTAAGCAGCTTGTTGAATTCTGAGTTAGGGATTATCATTGTAAGGTTGTGATTTTTCCAAGGTTTTGACATATAAACACATTGTATGCTTCCTTGTTTATGTTATCTTGCTAAACTATTATGGAATGTTTGCTTAGTTTTGGTATGTGATTCCTCATTGTAGATCAAAATGTCTAAAAATACTTTATCGTTGATATTCGATAAAAACATTTTAACAGGCAAGAATTATAATAATTGGAAAAGGAACCTGAATATTGTCCTTTCCTTTAAGAAATTGAAATTTGTGCTAACCACATTGTGTCCTCTTGAGCCTACTAGCAAATCCATTAACGAACAAATCCAAGTGTATGATCGCTAGAAGGATGCTAATGATCAAGCCCGCTGTTACATTATGGCTAGCATGAATAATGTGCTATAGGGTCAACATAAGGATTATGAGACTACTAGGCAGATCTTGAAGAATCTGGAAGACATGTTTAGAGGCTAAGTGATATGAAACCCACCGACAAACGCGACAAGACCTGACACCAAATCTGGAATTCAAACCCCTAATCCCTTAAGACACACGTTTGTTGAGCCTTGACCCATAATCTAATAAGACACAAACCAAGAATCATGGATAGGAAGACGCCACACCTAGCATTGTAAGAACACTTAAAATTCTAGATGATATAAGTCAGTTTGTTGAACGCCACAAGTTTAATCTTGATAAGTTCAAGAGTCTTCTTGATGAGGACATCGTTAGCACAAGCAAGAGCACGTGGGATGCGACATTTTCAGATCCAATTCAAGTTTCCATTGGTCCGGTTACGAGAGCTCCTGCGAAGAAGTTCAAAGAAACGCTTATTGGGCTAATTCATGCAACTTAGGCTCAAGCTATTGCATGGAGGCCCATTGAGGGAATTGCATGTGACATCCAGACCAACAAATGCATGATTCAAGTTCTAGAAGGGACCGAGTAATCATGTTTGTAGAATTAACAAGTGATTAACACCATATGGCTGCAAATAATCAAGCTATTTTCCATTTCAGTTACTTTCCCATTTTCAGGCAACAAGTGGCGAGACGAATCAGCTATTTATCATTTTATTGTCTAGTTTCCTCTTTGTTTTTTAGAAAACATGCGTTTCTTTAATTTCCTATTATTGTAAGGCTTTTAAGCCATTAAGGGAACTTACCTTATTTGCTTTAGATTAGACCTTTTTTTTTTGTAATTGATTTGCCCGAAATTCCATGGGCAATTAGTAGCTGAAAATTCATAAAGGGGAAACCCCTATATATTGTAATGAATTTCAATCAATGGGCATATAGTTTTTACACACAATTTGAGGTTTTAATTCTCAGCTATTCCTAAACGAACTATTCAAACTTATCGAAAAATTTCGTGGCGTTCATAGACTTATTAATCAGTCCGTCCATAGCTGATTGTGGCATCCTCACATACCAAGGTTCGTGCCTCTTGTTAGGCATCGGGTTGTGGTTCCATTCAAAACCGATTAGGAATTTTAATCTTGGAGACCAATTTTGGTTAGGGTTGCATCAGTTCTTGGCAAGGTTTGTATCATTTGGCATCAGAGTGAGGTTCTAATCATGTTTTGGTTATCAGTTTCCTTAGTTTATGTTTGTTTCAATTATTTGTGAGTCTTGATTTCCATCATCAAAGTCGGGTTTAAAAAAAAAAAGATCCAAAAAGAAAAGAAAAAAAAAGGGGGAAAGAAGAAAAACAAGAGGATCCGAAAAAAAAAGATCTGAAAAGAAAAGAAAAAAAAAGGGGAAAGAAGAAAAACAAGAGGATCCGAAAAAAAAAAGTCTGGGAGCCTTCCTTAAATTTTTGTTTTTAGATTCTTGTTATTCATTGTTTAAGGAACCCAAAATTGAATTCCCTACAAAGACCAAAAATTTTTGCTCAAATTTCGTTCCTTTTGGGTGTGATTTCTGAAAGCCTAAATTATCTGTTCCTGTTATGTTCTTGTTTCTAATCTGAGCCTCCTTGGTAATCTATTTGTGAATTGTCAAGGAAATTTTGATATTGATTTGACTAGTTTTATAGGAATTGAGTGAGAATTAACGAGTGGAAAAAGGCAAAGAGGCGAGAGCATTAGAGTGGATAAAAGTTGAAAGTATTGAGTGTAAACACGAGTGAAATTGAGTGAACCATTTCATGAGTTAAACACGTAAGGGAGTGTGGTAAGGTCCTTTGCATTGTTTCTTTGTTTTGCAAAAAAAAAAAAAAAATGTCAAACAACAGCAAGAACACTATTGAGGGTACCTCGGGTGCAGCAGATCCAAAACTTCTTATGGAAGCGATGATAGCGGAGATGAGGCGATTGTTGAGGGGAGAGTTAGGACAGCTTCATGAGACGATAGACCGGATAGAAAACGCACGTGTGGAATAGCCACAACATGTTCATCATGCGAATAGGCGGGAAAAGGGTTTCGGTTAGAGGAGAGGTTGATGACTGCTATGGGATTGATGGGGAAGAGTTTGATGAAGGAGAAGATTCAGCGGGTAGTCACCGAAGATTTGGACGGGATAGAGGAGTTAGGAACCAGGAAAATGATAGTTTGAGAGGCATAAAAATGAAGATACCATCATTTCAAGGCAAATCCAATCCAGAAGCGTACCTAGAATGGGAGAAGAAAATGGAGTTCGTCTTTGACTGCCACAACTATTCTGAGGTGAAGAAGGTAAAACTGGCTGTAATTGAATTTTTTGATTATGCTATTACCTGGTGGGATCAACTTGTTATAAATAAGAGACGAAATAGAGAGCGACCTATTGAGTCATGGGAAGAGATGAAGACTGTGATGAGGAAGCGATTTGTACCAGCTTACTACTACCTGGACTTGTACAACAAACTACAAAATCTTAAGCAGGGCAACCAGAGTGTGGAGGAGTACTATAAGGAGATGGAGGTTATGATGATTCGGGCAAATATAGAGGAGGATCGGGAGGCTACAATGGCAAGGTTTTTGGCAGGCTTGAACTGACATATTCACAATGCTGTTGAGTTACAACATTATGTGGAGTTGGAGGACATGGTGCACATGGCTATTAAAATTGAGAATCAACTTATAAGGAAGGGCAGTAACACACATCCCAGCCAAAACCCAAGTACATCTGCTTGGAAAATGAACCAATGGAAGAAGGATGAGAAGCAACCCAACACCAAGCCAAAGACCGAGCAAAAATAAGAGGTGGCCAGCCATGGGAATCAAGGTAAATCCAATTCTTCCACTACTCAAAATTGTGATATTAAATGTTTTAAATGTCAAGGCAGGGGTCACATAACAAGCCAATGTCCTAACAAATGAGCTATGGTGATGCGGGGCAATGGAGAGATTGAAACTGACGAGGATTCGGACAACGATTCTATGCCTTCATTAGAGGATGTCGACGATGAGGAGTGCGCTGTACAAGGAGAATTGTTGGTTACAAGGAGAGCTTTAAGTGTGCAAGCCAAAGAAGAAGATGAAGAGGTGCAATGGGAAAACATCTTCCACACTAGGTGCCACGTCCAAAACATGGTATGTAGTGTGATTATTGATGGTGGGAGTTGTACTAATGTTGCTAGCACAACCATGGTAGAGAAGTTAGGGCTGCCAACAAGTAAGCATCCTCGATCATATAAATTGCAATGGTTAAATGATAGTGGTGAGGTAAAGGTGCATAAGCAAGTGTTAGTTTCTTTTCGCATTGGAAGATATGAAGATGAAGTTTTGTGCGATGTGGTTTCGATGCAAGCTAGGCACTTATTATTAGGCAGACCATGGCAATCTGATCGGCGAGTTAAACATGATGGTTTCACCAACAAGTACTCATTTGTTCACAATCAAAAAATGATCACTTTTGTTCCGTTAACACCAAAACAGGTCTATGAAGACCAAGTGAGCTTATAGAGAGAAAGTGATAAAAAAAATGAAGAGTGGAGAAAAATCAAGAGTGGGAGTGTAGAGAGAGAGTTCGGCCAGTGAGAGAAAAAAAGAAGAGATGGCCGAGAAAAAGGAGAGCAAAGAGAGCAAGAGAGGGAAAATTGAGAGGGCTGAAAAAAATTCACAATCAGCCAATGAGAGAAAGGCAGAGAGAAAAACAAACTTCTATGCAAGAGGTGGTGAAATTAAAAGGGCATTGTTTTCAAATCAGCCAATGATTTTACTTTTGTACAAAGATGCTCTTTTAAACATTAACGAACTTGACCCTGCATTGCCTAGTTCTATTGTTTCTCTGTTGCAGGAATTTGAGGATGTATTTTCGGATGAGGTGCCTGATGGTTTGCCACCAATTCGGGGAATAGAACATGAAATTGATTTTGTACCTAGCACTTCCATTCCAAACCGATCGGCTTATAGAAGCAACCCTGAGGAGACAAAGGAGCTTCAAAGGCAGGTCAGTGAGTTGATGAAAAAGGGGTACGTGAGAGAAAGTATGAGCCCGTGCGCCGTTTCAGTCTTACTCGTGCCTAAAAAGGATAGGACATAGAGGATGTGCGTAGATTGCAGAGCCATTAACAATATCACGGTGACGATTTGAGGACAAATCCCTCTCAAGAGGAGGGGAATGATGAGGACATCGTTAGCACAGGCAAGAGCACGTGGGATGAGACATATTCAGATCCAATTCATGTTCCTATTGGTCCGGTTACGAGAGCTCATGCGAAGAAGTTCAAAGAAACGCTTATTGGGCTGATTCAAGCAACTTGGGCTCAAGCTATTGCATGGAGGCCCATTGAGGGAATTGCATGTGACATCCAGACCAACAAATGCATGATTCAAGTTCTAAAAGGGACCGAGTAATCATGTTTGTAGAATCAACAACTGATTAACACCATATGGCTACAAATAATCAAGCTACTTTCCATTTCAGTTACTTTCCCATTTTGAGGTGACAAGTGGCGAGAAGAATCAGCTATTTACCATTTTATTGTCTAGTTTCCTTTTTTCTTTTTTAGAAAACATGCATTTCTTTTATTTCCTATTATTGTAAGGCTTTTAAGCCATTAAGGGAACTTACCTTATTTGCTTTAGATTAGACCTTTTTTTTTGGTAATTGATTTGCTTGAAATTCCATGGGCAATTAGGAGCTAAAAATTCATAAAGGGGAAACCCCTATATATTGTAACGAATTTCAGTCAATGGGCATGTAGTTTTTTACACACAATTTGAGGTTTTAATTCTCAGCTGTTCCTAAACAAACTATTCAAACTTATCAGAAAATTCCGTGGCGTTCATAGACTTATCAATCAGTCCGTCCATAGCTGATTGTAGCGTCCTCACATACCAAGGTTCGTGCTTCTTGTTAGGCATCGGGTCGCGGTTCCATTTAAAACTGATTAGGAATTTTGATCTTGGAAACCAATTTTGGTTAGGGTCGCGTCAGTTCTTAGCGGGGTTCGTATCACTTCTCAAGAAAACAAGAAGAACACAAGAAAAATCTCACAAAATTCATGAATAATGATCTGATTGATTAATTTTTAAAATAACAAAGTGTTTACAATTATATGGGAATGATTTTCAACCCAAAAGAATCCCTAAGCGAAGGTTGACTTAGAAAATCCCTTAATTGGCGCTTTCCCACACGAAATTAAGCCCTAAAATCCGACTTTGCTGACTGTAATAACACAAAAGGAAAGTAGCGAATCTTATCCCTTAAAATGTGCCTAATCTATTCTAGAAAGGGGAAAGTATCCAGGTTTGTTTTCATGCCTAACAAAACCAAATTTGACAACTAAGAAAATACAAAAATTACATCAGAAAAATAAATTGATGACGAGGCTCGAACTTGATGACATAGTGCCATGTGTCGATCCAAATTAGGAAGGTTTCCCGAAATTATAAATCTGACAAATTGATGGAGACGTGGGGAGCTCAAATGCAAGGAAGGTGGCTGACCCAATACAAGTTCCTGTTGGACCAGTCATAAGAGCCCGAGCTAAGAAATTCAAGGAAGCACTAAATGAGCTGATTCACGAAATTTGGAATCAAGTAAATTTGTGCAAGCCCATTGATCCAGGCCCATGTCAGCTAGAAAGGTTCATCAATTTGATCCAAGTTCTAGAAGAATCTAGATGAGTCAAGCTTGAAATCAGCACAAATTTTGCAAGATCAAGTCTATGGAAGGATTTCAGAAACTTTTCCATTATTGGCACACACGTGGCTGATCATTTATGCAAGTTGTTGAAGAGCATTAATTGCACTTTCCTTTAATTGTTGGGCGTGTAAATGGCTGAATATCAGCCATTGAGACTTTCCTTTCTTTTGGTTTTTACTTTAGGCTTAAAATTAGGATTAGTAGTTATGTTTGAATTTGTCAACTTTCCTTTGTAATTTTGGCCTTTAAATAGGCATTTCCAATGTTAATGAATGGATTGATGAATGTTTATTTTCTGAGAGAGAAAATTCTTTCTTTGGTTCTTTGACGAACTGCACGAACTCTTCGGATCAATCCGGGCGTTCAACCCCGACTTATCAACAAGCTTTCCATCCTTGATTGTGGCGTCTATGATATACCAAGGTTCTTGCTTCGATATAAGCAATGGGTCACGGTGACTTCTATCCAAATCTAAGTAGAAACAGTCTTGGTGCCTTTTTATTGATAACGGGTTTCGTTAGTATATTGGCAAGGTTCTTATCATTTGGTATCAGTAGCCTCGGTTCTAGCGTCAGGTTAGTCTATTCTTATTTGTTTCTGAATTCTAATTTATTACTTAGGTTCTATTCCGTTCAAAAATAAAACAAAATATTTCAAGTTTGTTAAATTCATAGGGTTCTTGCATCCTTGTTTGTGTTTCTTGTACTTTCTTTGGTTTGCTGACAAGGTCAACACTGAAATTCTATTCTAGGTTATTTTGCGAAATTCTTGTTTGGGAAAGAACTTAGTGTGGCCGAAATTTCACCTAGGGTTGCTAGGTTTAGTTTTGATTTCGGGTAACTAGTGTCTTGGGCTTCAAGTTTAGGTTGCAGCTTCCTGTTTTGTGTTTCTTGGTCTATTAGCCTTTGTTCTTGCCGAATTTCACAAAGAAAAGAAAAGAAAAGAAAAGAAAAGAAAAAGAAAAGAAAAGAAAAGAAAAGAAAAATCAAGAGGATCCAAAAAAAAAAAAGTCTGGAGACCCTCCTTAAAATTTTTTGTTTCCTTTCCATTGTTTGAGTGCCTAGGAGTCCGAATTTGACCTCACCTCGCAGTGCAAAAATTTGCTTCATTCCAAACTGCGTATCAACACGTGTTGCTAAATTTGTTACCAGATAGATTTGATTGTTGTTTGTGTAATTCCAAAAGAACCGAAAGAGAGAATAAACGAGTGACAAAAAAAAGGCAAGAGTGGTGAGAACATTCGAGGGTAAAAGCTAATTATTTGAGTGAAATACGAGTGAGCTGAGTGACCAAGTGATACAGTGAAGCATGTGAGGGAGAGAAGTAAGGTCTTTTATTATCTAACGTTGTTTTGTAGGTTTAAAAAAAAATGATTCCGAATCAAGAAAGAGAAGCTGAAGATGATCTTCCACAACAAAACGTTCCAAATCTTTAGTTGCAAGCATTAATGAGGCAAATGGAATGGTTGTTGACGTAAGCGCTAGAGCCCATTCAAGAGAGATTAGATAAAGTTGATGCCAGAACACGTAATAGACAGCCACAAAACATGCAAAATAGGTAGAGGGGTGGATGTGTTCTTTCGGAGGAAGATGAATTAGAAGACTTGGAGGAACCACCGATAAATAGGGGCAGATTTAAGCGTGAAAATGGGAATAGAGAAGCTAGGGACAGGGAAGACAATAATATGGGAGGTATTAAAATGAAGATTCTGCCATTCCAAGGGAAAAATGACCCCAGAGCGTACCTAGAGTGGGAGAAGAAAGTGGAGCTAGGATTAAAATTAGGATTAGTAGTTATGTTTGAATTTGTCTAACTTTCCTTTGTAATTTTGACCTATAAGTAGGCGTTTCTAATGTTAATGAATGGATTGATGAATGTTTATTTTCTAAGAGAGAAAATTCTTTCTTTGGTTCTTTGACGAACTGCACGAACTCTTTGGATCAATTCGGGCGTTCAACCCCGACTTATCAATCAAGATTTCCATCCTTGATTGTGGCGTCTATGATATACCAAGGTTCTTGCTTCAATATAAGCAATGGGTCGCAGTGACTTCCATCCAAATCTGAGTAGAAACAGTCTTGGTGCCTTTTTTATTGATAACGGGTTTCGTCAGTATATTGGCGAGGTTCTTATCACAAATTGGACCCACAATTTACCTCAATCTTGCACATGATCAATGTGAATCTTCTAAAACCTTAATCATTGTGACTAGGCTCTCTTGAGATTGACTTGGGCCTATACGGGGCTCCATTTATGTGACACTTCGTAAAGTTGTTGAATGAGCCCATTCAAAGCTTCCTTGAATCGCTTGGCCTTAGATCTTATGATTGGACAACTTAAACGGCTTAAGGGATCATGAACATGGCTCCTAACTTATGCAGCTCCATTGCTTGCATCACTAAGCCTTAACGAAATGGAAAGGGGCTCTTCGAAAGCTCCTCAATTGCAAACAAAGACCGAGGACTCCTGTGAAAGAGCATATGATGTTAATCATTGGTTACCTCACTAAGGCTCAAATCCATAAAGCTGATATTGATGCTGAGCCACAGATGACTATGGTCTTTGAGACTCTCTCTAAAGAGTTCATCTCATTTAAAGCTTCATATAAACTGAGCAATAGACAAGATGTGACCTTGATTGAGTTAATGAAGCAGTTACAGGAGTTTGAGAATCTGATTAGGAAGTTTCGGCTGGTGGTGAGGCAAACTTGGTGGCTACATCTGGTTCCAATCCTAACTTTGGGAATAGAAAGAAGCAAAGGGCTAAGAATAGGAAGTCTTCTATTCTAACAAAAGGCAAGGACAAGAAGAAAAAGAAAAGGAAGCCAAATAAGCTAAAGTGCTTTTGTTGTGGAAAGGTTGGATACATTAAGAAGAATTATAAGGACTTCAAATCTAAAGGAGGTAAGCGCAAACTTCTAGTTATTGAAACTTGTTTAGTTAAGGAATCAAATGACACTTGGGTCATAGATTCTGGAGTGACTAATCATGTTTGCATTTCTCTACAGGGGTTCAAGGAAACGAAAAGTCTGGTACATGGGCACTTCATGCTTTGAATGGGCAATGGATCCTTAGTGTTGTCTGTAAGTAGTGGGAGACGTCTATCTTGTCTTTGATAGTTATAGGACTTTAGTTTTAAGAGATTGTTTTTATATTTCTGAACTTAAAAGGAATTTAATGTTTGCCACTTGTTTATTTAAAGACTCCTATTCAGTTTCTTTTAATAATAAAGTTGTGATTCATAAAACCCAATCTTTTATCTGTACTGGATGGATGGAAAAAAACTTATATTTTCTCAAACCTAAGATGGACTTACTGCTTAACATTGAGACTAACAATAACTCTAAAAAACTTAAAACTTCTCACTCTAATAAGACTTATCTTTAGCACTTGTGATTAGGTCATATTGGCTTAAATAGGATTCAAAGATTGATAAGAGATGGACCTTTAAGTCATTTAGAGATGGAATCTATACCACAATGTGAATCTTGTTTGGAGGGCAAAATAACCAAAAGACCATTTGGGTCTAAGGGCAATCGAGCCAAAAGGGTTCTAGAACGTATGCATAGTGATGTTTGTGGTCCCATAAATATCAAGGCGTGAGGAGGGTAGGAGTACTTTGTCACTTTCATTGATGATTACTCAAGATATAGTTATGTCTACCTAATGCAACATAAGAGGGAAACTTTTGACAAGTTCAGGGAGTTTTGAGTTGAAGCAGAGAAGCAATTAGGTAAATCCATAAAGGCACTTCGATCTGATTGAGATGGAGAATACCTCTCTAATGAGGTCTTAGGATACTTATTAGAGAATGAGATTTTATCCTATTTGACTAACTAGGCACTCTGTAACAGAATGGCGTGGTTGAAAGAAGAAGTAAGACTCTATTGGACATGGTTAGGTTCATGATAAGTTATTCAACATTACTTTTCTTCTGTAGGAGATATACATTACAAACCGCATGTTATTTTTTAAACAATATGCCTTCAAAATTGATTCTTAAAACTCCTCACGAGTTGTGAACGGGTAGTTAAACTATATTAGCATATGGGGATGTCCTGCTCATGTCCTATACAAGGAAGTGAACAAGTTGAAAGCACATTCAGAAGTGTGTGTGTTTGTAGGATATCTAAAAGGCATTAAGGGATTTTACCTAAAAGAAAATAAACTCATGGTTTCAACGAATGCAACTTTCCTTGAGGAAAGTTACATGAACGACTTTAAGCCTCATAGGAAAATGGTACTTGAGAAGTTAGTGAGTGATTCGATCACTCTGGGAGTTCCAGTTGAAACCAATCCAATCAATGTAGAAAAACTGACTGAACAACAATGGGAGCTTCAGTGTAGTGGGTGGATCAAGCGTCAACCTAAGAGGTATATGTTCAATAGTGAAGCTTACTTGACTGAATCGATTGAACATGAGAAGAGTCCTTACACTTGTTAGCCCAAGAATAGCTACCCAAGAAAGGGGTGAATTGTTTTAAAAACTTTTTCAATTATTAGAAAATTCTAGATGAAATATGCTCAAGTAATAAACACACGAATTAAGATATTCAAATAAGCAGACAAAAATTAAATTACAATTAAGTAAAAGAGTAGGAAAAATAAATGAAAATGCTATTTATAGTGGTTTGGCAAATATACCTATGTCCATTGTCACTAAGAAAAAACCTTCACTCGACCTCTTGTACTATAAGACCGTCTTTTCAATATAATCACTTCTTTCTACAATGTTGATGACTTGCTTTACCTGAGGCTTACCACACCTTCTTACAATATGACAATTTTAATAAAGATTGTCTAACCAAAAATTCCCCCAAATTATAAGACTTGAAAACCTAATGATGGGAGATAGGATTTGTATAAAGTTTGGTATTTTTACAAACTAAGCACTTCAAAAGAAAGATAAATACAATGTAAGATTTGTCTTTGGAGGTGTGAGCAATTCTCAAAGAAAATATGAAACGAGTTTAGCTCAAGAGAATGTTCATGAGATGAATAACCGAGAAAACAATGTAAGAATGATATCAAAGCTCTCTTATAATCCATAGTTCTTGATTCCATATAGAATGGAGAGGTATGTAGCGTCCAAGTGCTTAATTTAGCCTAAAAACTTTAATCTTAATTAAAATGGCCTTTAGAAGTGGAGTTCTAACAAATAGAAAACTAGCCATTATAAAAGTTCAATAGACTGGACAATAGATTCAGAAGGCCGAAGTTTGAAAATTTAAAATCAGGACTTCAAATGGTTAGCAAATTGGCAAGTCGATTGGTAGTTCAGTAGGCTAAATTTCCAACCACTAGCAGGCCGATTTCTAGGTTCGGCAGGCCGTCAAAAGCTCTTCAAAATAGGGCTTATCAACCCTGAGATCGACAGGTTGATGTAGGGCAATTGGTAGGCCAATCTGGGCCATCGGTAGGCCGACCAGAAATGGTTGATAGGCTGATCTGTATTGCCCAAAATTTGCCAGAAAAAGTGTACTAAAAGGTTGTTTTTGCAGAAACCTATTCAAGTACCTTAAGTATAGTTTTAACATCTTTTTACACAATAGAATATTTGAAATACTTTAAACATATGTATGCAACAATTTAAAAAGTTTATGAATGCATTGAGCATGTGTGTGAACTTGAGCTCTTTTTTATCATATTTCCGAAAAAGAGTCACTCACTTACATTTGACAAAAATTCAATAAAACCTTGAGATCTTCAAGTCCATGTGAGTTCCTTCCTTGTGATCATAGCTCTAATCTTCTTAAATGTTCATCACTTTGTTTTGCTTGAAACTTAAGCTTTGCAACACTCAAGAATTCCATTAGCTCAAAAATACATATTTACATTTGTATTTGTTATCATCAAAACTATTTAAAATTGCTTACCTTAGAGCCAACAAACTCCCCATTTTTGATGATAACAAAACAATTTTTTATTGTCTTGAGAGTTAATTCCTTTTACTCCCCCTTAATATGTGCAAGGGTTTTAAAAACTTGAATTTTGAAATAAAAGCTCAAAAATTCTCCCCCTCAAATGAATACTCCTTTATATCGCATATCATGAATAGCAATATCAATCACCACTATCGTTTGCACCACAATTGTTATGCAAACAACTTCTCCAATATTAATCACAATCAAAATCTCAAAACAACCAAATTAATGTCATTGTTCAATTACCACTAACCTTTACTCCACATTCAAAGAACAAATCTTCAATCACATATCAATATGCAATTATCAATTACCATCAACCATAACTCCTCAATCAAAAATCACATTTTCTCCCTCTTTTTGTCATCATGCAAAAAGTAAACACACAATCATTGAAATGTCATATATGCATCAATACCAAATAAAACATGAAGATTGTCATAAAAACACAAACCTTTGTCAAGAACACTAAAAATCTCATAATTCATGAAAATATAACTATAAACATAGAAAACATAATTAGAAGGCAATCAAGGATGACTAGAGGATCCTCTACCAAAATGCATTTGTTGAAGTAGATGTTGGTGCCCATCCTTTGTTGTTGCTCAAAAAGTTGACGTTGTGTGCAAAGAGCTCTTGTTGATGAGAGCAGAGTTGTCGAAGTGTGATGGCTCCTTTCTCTTCATCATTTCCTTGAGCTTCAATGTTGGCCATCTCTACATTTTCCTCCTCTTGCTCACCTTATGGAGTGGCTTGGCCATCGGCAGGCACCCATTGGCCATGGACTTCCTCAAACCCTATCTTGCTAATGGTGAGCACACCAAAAGCTAGGTAAGATTTGTAACAAGCAACATCCTTTTTATCAACAATACAAATATTGAAATATCTAAAAATTTTTGTAAGCAACATACCACGGGGCAATTTAGCACTTTTCTTGCCTTCGGACACATCAATCATCTGTCGCACCAACAAAAGAGGTAGTTTATTTTAGTTCCAATTAGGATGCAATAGATGAGAGGTAGGTCTAATAAGTGGTCTCCATCTTAGTGACCAGCTCTAGGGAGAATGTTTGTGATGATAAGCCTATGGATGAGGTGACTCCTAGGGGGCAAGGATGATACATTGAGCTTACAGGGAAATCTACCATCATCATTTTCAAAAATAACTTTGGCCATAGTCTCTTTATCAAAAATCCATGTCCTAACACCATGAATATCCTCATCATCTAGTTCTAGTATCTCTCCTAAAGTGGACAGTGTTAATTCAATGGTTCTATGTTTCATGACACATTTATCTCTAATAGATCATAGGATACAGCTAAATTAGCATAAAACCCCTTCAAAAGCCTAGGGTATGTATCCTCGATCATGGTCATAATGTTTTTCCATTGTAGTCTTTCAAATAATGTTTCAACCCTAAAGCTAGCAAAGTCACTAAATACCACACACTTTCCATCAATTATTTCCCTACTCAAAAGGAAATTTACAAATTTTTCATTGGAAAATTTCTCAAGGGTTATCGCTTTATCAGATGCTGGTTTGTGTACAATGGATTTTGAGCATTTAGAAGGACATGAACCAAATTCCATAGCATTGTTGATGAAGAACCCACGATCTTGAAGAGTAAAATGGAGAAAAACAAATTTGGGCATAGATTGGAGAGGGGAAGGAGTGAAAAACTTGAAAATTTTGGAGGAAAGTGAGAGATACTAAGAGAAATTCACTAATATTGAATGAAAATCACAAGAAATTGCAAGATTGATGCTTGGGCTTGAAGTTTCATGGTTTTTAGAGAGAGAGGCGACATGGTGAAGAGAGAAAATGAGAAAAGAATAGGGTTTTCTTGAGTTTGGGGGTACTTTTACTCTAATAGATTGGCAAGCCGATCTCTAAGTTTGGCAGGCCAATCTTTCCCAGTTTGACGGGCCGATGTTCCTCATCGGTAGGTAGGCTGATCTTTCCAAGTTTAGTTAGCCGATCCTCGTAGGTCAGCAGGCCAAATACTACAGCCGAGCACCCTTAAGAAAAATTACAAAAATGTAGTTTTCAACCATTTTAAAAATATAAGACCATACATTATCATTGAAATAACATATCTAACAATGAATTAATCATTCAAACACAAAGAACATATCAAAAACAGAAAATCATACATAGTGATCATTACAATTTGCATGAAAAGTCATCATTGATAAAGCATGTGCAAATCTAAAGGGCCAAGTCCTCTTCTAAGATATGAGAATCGTTCAAAGGCAAGAGGTTTTGTGAAAATATCCGCTAATTGATCATTGGTGCTAATGAACTTCAAAGTGATATCCTCTTTTATGCATGGTCACACAAGAAGTGATGTCTAATCTCTATGTGTTTTGTGTGTGAATGCAAAACCAGATTCTTTGATAGATTGATGGCACTTATATTGTCACATAGTATGGGAACATGGTCATAGTTTAAGCCTAAGTCTTTGAGTGTTTACTTCATCATTAGGATTTGTACATAACAACTAGCCGTCGATATATATTTGACTTCTAAGTTGATAGCACAACCGAGGCTTGTTTCTTGCTAAATCATAATACCAATGCAAAGATAAGAAAATGACAAGTTCCACTCGTGCTCTTTCTATCTATTGTGCAACTAGCCCAATCGACATTGGAGTAACTTATTAAATCAATGTGTGTGCCTTTGGATACCATAGTCTACTACTTAAATATCTAAAAATGTGCTTAACGACACTAAGATGGGATTCCTTTGGATTTGATTGGAACCTAGCACATAACCCTACACTAAACATGATGTTGGGTCTACTAGTAGTTAAATAAAGAAGGATCCGATCATACCTTTATATTTAGTGATGTCTATTGCCTTGCCATCTTCATCCTTGTCTAATTTGATCAAAGCGATCAAAGCTCATTGGAGTTGGCATTGGCTTTAGATCTTCCATTTCAAAATGTTTGAGGAGATCTTTCACATACTTGGCTTGATTAATGAAAATTTCATCTTTGGATTGCTTAATTTGGAGTCCAAGGAAGAAATTGAATTCTCCCATCATGCTCATATCGAATTCACTATGTATGCATTTTGAAAATGTTAGACATGTATGACCTAAGGAATAAAAATGTAATATATTTTTGAAGATATTTTTATTAATAACGAATTTATTTATTATTTATATACCAAATTGTTGTCCTCTTTGTGTTTATATTTGTTGAATGTATGTTAAGCAAATAAAAGTCTGAGACTGTTGGTCTAAACCTTTAAGAATTGGGCATATGATGGACAAATTATACGAAAGACACGATTCTAAAGGTGACGGTCTAAATCATAAGATCTGCAATAGAGGGAATAAAGTTGGGCACTTTATTCATGCAAAGATTATTATGTTGTCTATATCCCTAACGGGAGATTGTTTGTCTTGGCCACCAGAGGTGGGCTCCATGAATAAAAACATTGGCACATTGTCATAGGTAACGATGTGTTGGATCGGGACATAAAGGAATTGACTTAGATTAATAATTCTATCTTAGCAAATCGATTCACTTTAGACAATCATATATATTGTATCTTAATCTTAAGATGAATAATGGGTCCGTTGTTTTGACTTATGTCTTTTGATGTACGAAAGGGTGACATCTACATTTTATGTTGGTACGCATGCCGGTATGTTGGAGGCATGACTCTTGATAGCGTAGACATGCTATTCATAAATATGGAATCCATAGCTCCTCTTCAGGAGTACTTGATATCCTCTTATATGCGTTATCTTGTAATTGGAAAACTAGAGCGCTCAACCATTTGGATACATAGTGTAATCGATGGTGTACTGTCTTTGGATGGTAAGTTTTCTGATGGTGAGATAATGGAACATAAGAGAAAAACAATTAGGAAGGTAAGACAGAATTTATCCTTAAGCCGATTATGGATAATCCTATGGGGATACGATACATTATAATATATCACAGAGACTTTGGTATACGGGCTTCGTAATTCTATATAGTTTGAGAGTGTAGCTCTAAGCTTTTAGTGGAGTAACATTAGTGTTGATAATTATGAAATGTATACCTAAGATATTAGGTTTCATAATTATCAGGAGCTTGAACTATATAGGCCCATCAAGTCCTCTTTGTTAGCTCCTAAAAATCCTGTAACGATACGGCGTGCTTTTCCAATAATTGGTGACTTGTGTCAAATTATCAAATTAGTTGAAAATTCGATAGGATCAGATAACTCATGTCTGTTTATCAGTTAAATTAATTTTGTGAAAATTAATTCAAAATAAACTTGTTCAATTACTAGGATTAGACAATTCATGTTTGTTTATTAGTTGGAATAATTTTGAATAAATTAATTTAAGATAAACTTGTTGAATTACCAAGAATATTTATTTTCCTAAAGATTATCTAGATATGACTGTATTAATCAGATAATGTCTCTATTGGGTTATTTGAATTAAAACTAATGCTCTATGCCTAGAACCTCGAGTGGGAAATAAAAGATTCACAAGGATCATTTATCGTAAGTTCAGTAAGCCGATTAGCTAGTTCGGCCTATCAACTGAGCAATAAATAAATCATGCATTTTCACCCAGATTTTATTTGATATAGATTTCGATTCAAATTTTCAAGGTCTTATCTGATAAGGACTGACTTCTGAGCCCAACCTCTATAAAAAGGGAGTGAGACTCATTGTTATTTAAATCAATTAAGAAATCCAGAGTGAGACTCTACTAGTAAGACTCTAAAACTCCCTAGAAAGCTGTTGTTCACAAATCACGAGCTATAGCTTTGGGTATTTCTCAATTGGTTGGAAGGAGAGTCATCTTGTGGAAGAACTGTATGAGTGTGCCCACACACACCAGTTGTGGATAGAGAATAACAAAGAAGACTAGTTGGTTGAGGCTCTTCTGGAACATTACTTCTCTTCACAGATTGCAAAGCTTTTTACCAAACAAGGTTAGTAAGATCGGGTTAATTTATGTATATAGCGTATTAAACTTATATTTTAAAAAATACTCTAGTATAAAAAAATTTAAAAGTTTTGCTGCATACTATTTTTCTAACAATTGGTATCAGAGCTATAGTTTTTACATAAATTTACAAGTTTGTGATCATGCTATACATATAAATTATGTGATATTTATCTCTCCTATGCTTGAATTTAATTTTTAGAGAGTGGCATTCTATGTTTCTATATATTTTTATATTGTCATGGATTATATGGTGAATGTTTGTTAATTATTTATGGTTGATTAGATTATTATTTAATTAATTATTTATTAATTAATTTATGCCGGTTATGATTCCTTAGAGGTTAGAATGTGTATCTAGGCTTTTCATGTAATTAGATGGCGAACTATCATCTTCGTCTAGGTATTATTATTTAATTTTAAATTTGTAAGAATTTTGTAATTAAATAATTATTCGGACAAGACGGATCTAAAAGATGGATGATAGCGTTCCATAGGTATTTCATGAGTCTCTAATTTTATGTTTTTGAATTGTTGAAAATAAAATTGATAAATTGCATTAAAAGATGTATTTTCTGGATGTTGTGATTTCTACTCATTCAGTAGGCTAAACCGTTAGGTCCGACAGGCTGATGGTCGTAGATCTGTAGGCCAGACTTTAAGTTTGGTAGGCCGAATTGTCATGATCAGTAGGCCGATAGATCATGACCGGCAGGCCAATCACACAAATCGGCATACTAGTAGAGAGCTGTAATTTTTCAAAAAAGGTGCGTTTTTCGATGTAGTTTTGATTTTATTTTTGGGATAATTTTGAGAAACATTAAATTTGGATATGACTATAAGTATGGGGTTTTTTATCTATGTGGGATTGAAGACTTGAAGATGGACATTGCATGAAGAAGGATACAATTTGAAAATTCAAGGATGAAGAATCGATAATATATTTCGATAATTCTCTTGTAATCTTTATTTTCTCTTCTCTAGGGTAGAACCATAATATTATGGTTATTTATTATTTTGCTTATGGCTTTGCATGATTGCTTTAGTTGTCTGCATTATAATATGATTTGCCTTGTATATTGATAACATGTCATATAGAATAGGAAGTGCCACTCATTCAAAAAATTATTCAAGCATGTTTATAAAATAAAACCTTGATTTCAAAAGAATGAGTGAGAGAAGGTTTTCGAAGAGAGGACCTACGGCCTCCATCGTTAGTCCATAGGTAGCACATGATGGTTTTGACCCTAAGGAAAGGATTTCATCATGTACCGGGTTAGGTCTCCGAGAGGATAATTTACTTTAGTATGGTTTATCATTGATCACCCCAAGGTGATGATAACAAACCATGGATAGAGTAGTGGAAACGATGGTTATACACTCATGTCAATCTTATTATTGACCTTTCCTAAGAGCTCTGTTAATAAAATTAATGGCCAAAGAAATGATTATTAATATATGCTGGATCATATAAATCCTAGATGGCATATATTAATTAGGAGGGGATCCATGTTCCTAATTAAATTTGGCAAGTCTCCCCAAGGCAGCTTATTGAATTCTGAGTTGGGAATTATCATTGTTAGGTTGTGATATTTTCAATGTTTTGACATATAAACACATTTGTATATTTTACATGATTGTGTTAATTTACTAAACTATTATGATATGTTTGCTTATGTTTGGTACATGGCTCTTTATCGTAGATTAAAAAATGTCTGAAAATGCTTTATTTTTGATACTTGATAAAAATCAATTAACTTGCAAGAATTTTAATGATTAGAAATGGAACCAACATGTCGTCTTATCCTTTAAGAAACTGACATTTGTGTTAACCACTCTATATCCTCCCAAACCTACTAGGGATTCCACTAATGAGCAAATCCAAGCGCATCATCGCTGGATAGATGCTAACGATCACGTCCATTGTTATGTTATGGCTAGCATGAATAACATGCTGCAGGCTTAACATGAAGATTATGAGACTGTTAAGCAGATCTTGGATAATCTTAAAGATATATCTGGAGGCCAAGCCCTAACAAAACAACAAGGGACACTTCGAAAACTTCTAAACTTCAAGCAAAGTCCGAGGACATCTGTAAAGGAGTATATAATGTTGGTGATAGGCTACCTTGCTCAGGCTCAAGCCCATAGAGCTGATATCAATGCTGAGTTACAGATGATTGTGGTCTTTTGGACTCTGTCAATGGAGTTTTCCCGTTTAAAGCTTATTTGAGCAATAGATAGAAAATGACCTTAACGGAGTTGATAAAGTAGTTATAGGAGCTCAAAAATCTGATCAAGGAAACTTCTGCTAGTGTACAGGTTAACTTGGCAGGTGCATCCGGTTCCAATCCTAATTCAAGGAATGGAAGGATGCAAAAGGCTAAGAACATAAAGAAAAATTAGGCGGACTTCCTTTTCTAAGGAGGTAGGTGTAATCTTTTGGAAACTTGTTTAGTTGAAGAATCAGGTGACAAATGTGTCATAGATTCTAGAGCAACTAATCATGTTTGTATTTCTCTGTAGGGATTTCGGGAAACAAGAAGTTTACTCTATGAAAACTTCACGTTTAGGATGGGTGATGGATTCTTGGTGTTGGCTAAAGCAAAGGGAGATGTCCATCTTTATTTTGATAATTATAGGAGTTTAGCTTTACGAGATTGTTTTTATGTTCCTAAACTTTAAAGGAATTTGATATATGTAGCTTGTTTATTTAAAGATTCATATTCGGTTTCTTGTAATAACAAATTGGTGATTCGTAAAAACAAATATTTTATTTGTGATGGACGGATAAAAAACAGCCTATATTTTATTAAACCTAAGATGTACTCACTGCTAAACACTGAGGTTAATGATAATAACTCTAAAAGACCTAAGACTTCTCACTCTAATGAGACTTATCTTTGGCATTTACGATTAGGTCATATTAGCCTGAATGGGATTCAAAGGTTGGTAAGGGATGAACCTTTAAGTGACTTAAAGGTGGAATCTATACCACAATATGAATCCTATTTGGAGGGCAAAATGACCAAAAGCCATTCGGGTCAAAGGGCAATAGGGCCGAAGGGGCTATAGAACTTATGCATAGTGATGTCTGAAGACCTGTGAACATCAGGGCATAAGGAGGGTGTGAGTATTTCATCACTTTTATTGATAATTACTCAAGGTATGGGTATGTGTACCTAATACACCAAAAAAGCACAACTTTTGATAAGTTCAGGGAGTTTCGGGCTAAAGTGGAAAAGCAATTGGGTAGACCTATAAAGGCACTTCGATCTGATCAAGATGGAAAAAACCTTTCTGATGAGTTCTTGTGACACTCATTAGAGAATATGATTTTATCCTAGTTGACCGCGTTGGGCACTCCCCAGCAAAATGGCATAACGGAGAGAAAAAATGACTTTATTGGACATGGTTAGGTCTATGATGAGTTATTCATCATTGCTTTTGTCCTTTTGGGGATATGCACTGCAAACTACATGTTATCTTTTGAATGACGTGTCTTCAAAATCGGTTCATAAAACTCCTCATGAGTTGTGGATAGGTTGGAAGACATCCTTAAACCATATTCGCATATGGGGGTGTTCGTCTCATGTCCTGTTTAAGGATGCGAATAAGTTGGAAGCACATTCAAAAGTTTCCATATTTGTAGGATGTCTGAAAGGGACTAAAGGGGGTTATTTTTATAACCCAAAGGAAACTAAAGTCATGGTTTTAACTAATATAACTTTTCTTGAGGAAAGTTACGTGAACTGTTGGAAACAAAGTGCGCAGCGGAATTTTAAAATTTTTTTCATCAGAATATTTTCCAAAACACAAGTTTAACATGTTATATGTATAAATTAAACAGATCTTACTAACCTCAGTGTGCCGAAGAACCTCCATGACCTGTGTAGAGAAGTAACGTTCCAGAAGAGCCTCAACCAACTGGTCTTCTTTGCTATTCTCTATCCACAACCAGAGTAAGTGTGGGCTCACACGTACAGCTCTTCCACCGATGACTCTCCTTCCAACCAATAGAGAGAACCCAAAGCTAGTGTTCGTGATTTGTGAACAAAAGCTCTTAGGGAGTTTTCAGATGCTCACTAGAAGAGTATCACTCTTAATCTCTCAAATTGATCTTAGTAAATCATTAGACTCACTCCCTTTTTATACCTATTGGTCCTAGGGTCAGTCCATATCAGATTTGGTCTCAAAAAATTGAAACAGAATCAAGTTCGGATCAATATCTGATAAGATACGCGTGAAAACGCGTAATCTTATGTGCGCTGATAGGCAGGCCGAACTGTCTGATAGGCAGGTCGAACAGGCCAGTTCGGCAGGCCGAACACGTCATCCGGCAGGCCAAACTGTTGAGAAAAAATCTCCGCGAATCTTTTATTTTCCACCCGAGATTCTAAAGGATAAAGTCTCAGTTTTGATTCAAATAGCCCAATAGAAAAGATATCTGATCAAAACAAACTTTATCAAGATAATCTCTAAGAAAATAAATCAATTCACAATAATTCTACAAGTTTATCTTGTTCTAATTGTCCAAAATTAAAACAACCGATAAACATACAAGAATTACCCGAACGCAATAATTCAACAAGTTCATCTTGAACTAATTTTCTTACATAATTAATTCAACCGATAAACAGACACGAATTATTTGATTCTTACAAATTTTAAACCAATCTGATAAATCTGACATAAGTCACCAATTATTGGAAAAGCACGCCGTGTTGTTACAGGATTTTGTGAGCTAGCAAAGGGGACCAAAATGGACCTATAAAGTTCAAGCTCATGATAATTATGAAACCCAATATCCCAGATATACATTTCACAATTATCAACTCCAACGCTACTCCACTAAAAGCTTGGAGCTGCACTCTCGAACTTTATAGAATTACGAAGCTCGAGTAGCTAAGTCTCCATGACATATCATAGTGTATCGCATCCCCATATGATCATCCATAATCGGCTTAAGGACAAGTTCTGTCTTACCTTCCCGATTATTTTTATCTTACGTTCCATTGTCTCACCATTAGAAAACTTACCATCCAAAGATAGTATACCATTTGGTTACACCTATATATCCAAATGGTTGAGCGCTCTGGTTTTCCAATTATAGGACAGCGCATATAAGAGGATATCATTACTCCTAAATAGGAGCTATGGATTCCATATCTATGAATAACAAGTCTACGCTATCAAGAGTCATGCCTCCAACGTACCGGCATGCATGCCACTATAGAGATGTGGGAGTCACCCATTGGTACATCAAAAGACACAAGTCGAGACAACGGGCCCATTATTCATCTCAGGATTAAGATACAATACAAATGATTGTCTAAAGTGAATTGATTTGCCAAGACAGAATTATTAATCCAAATCAATTCACTTTATGTCCCGATCCAACACATCGTCACCTATGACAACGCGCCAATGTTTCTATTCACGGAGTCCAACTCCGATGGCCAAGACAAACCATCTCCCAAAAGGGATATAGACAACATAACAATCTTTACATGAATAAAGTGCCCAACTTTATTCCCTCGATTGCGGATCATATATTTTAGACCATCACCTTAAGAATCGTGTCTACGGCATAATCATCCCATCATATGCCCAACTCTTAAGGTTTAGACTGATAGTCTCAGACTACTGTTTGCTTATCATAGATTCAACGAATATGAATGTAAAGAGGACAACATTTGGTATATATAAATGAATAAATTCTTTATTGATAAAAATGTCTCCAAAAACGTATTACATTTTTACTCCTTAGAGCATACATGTCTAACAATCTCCCACTTGCGCTAAGTGAGTAAATACTGCAAATTTCGCATCCCCATAGCTTCCACATGCCTCTCGAAGACTCTCCCAGTAAGTGTCTTCGTGAATGGATCAGCTAAATTGTCCTCTGATGCGATCTTGCACACCGTGACATGCCCGCTCTCAATGAAGTCCTTTATCGCATGATACTTCCGATCAATATGCTTACTCTTCTTGTGAAATCTTGGTTCCTTAGCATTAGCTACCGCCGCACTATTATCACAGTACAGTGATACCGCCTTATCCATACCAGGAACTATCTCAAGATCCCCAAGGAACTTGCGGAGCCACACTGCTTCTTTCGAAGCATCACTAGCCGCCACATACTCGGCCTCCATCGTTGAATCCGAAGTGCAATCTTGCTTCGCACTTCTCCAACTGATGGCACCGCCACCTAGAGTAAACACAAACCCCGAAGTCGATTTCCTAGAATCCAGGCAGGATTGAAAATCCGAATCAGTGTATCCTAGAGGAGTTAAATCCTCACCCGAATACACAAGCATATGCCCTCGAGTCCTTCTCAGGTACTTGAAAATATGCTTTACCGCAACCCAATGGTTTGGTCCTAGATCCGCCTGAAATCGACTCACAATCCTGACCGCATAGCTAATATCCGGTCGAGTGCAAAGCATGGCATACATGAGACTACTCACTGCCGAAGCATAAGGCACCTTCTTCATGTATTCTCTTTCCTCATAAGACTTTGGAGAGTCTTTCTTAGAAAGAGTAATTCCAGACCTAGATGGTTGCCCACCTTTCTTGGAATCCTGCATTGCAAACCTTCTGGGAATTTTATCTATGTAGCCGGCCTGTGACAAAGCTATCATTTTATTCTTCCTATCCCGAAAGATCTGGATACCGAGAACAAAATTAGCCTCACCTAAGTCCTTCATGTCAAACTGCTTGGTCAACCATAATTTGACCGATGACAATGCCCCAACATCATTGCCAATTAGCAGAATGTCATCTACATAGAGTAGTAGAAAAACCACCTTCTCATTCTTAATGTGTTTGTAAACACATGGTTCATCCACATTTTGTGAGAACCCATAAGTCTTGATCACTTGATCAAATCTTATGTTCCAAGAACGAGAAGCCTGCTTAAGTCCATAAATTGACTTTAGCAGTTTACAAACCTTACCCTCTTGACCCGCGACCTTGAACCCGTCTGGTTGTTCCATATAAATGGACTCATCAAGGTAGCCATTCAGAAAAGCCGTCTTGACATCCATCTGCCAAATCTCGTAGTCGAGAGCGGCAGCTATGGACAAGAGAATCCGGATGGACTTAAGCATGGCTACAGGCGAAAAGGTTTCCTCATAATCGATTCCTTCCTTTTGCGTATAACCCTTAGCTACCAGTCTAGCCTTAAAGGTTTCGACCTTTCCATCCACTCCTCTTTTCCTCTTGTAGATCCACTTACACCCTATGGGTTTTACCCCTTCGGGAAGATCCACAAGCTCCCAGACCCGATTAGTCTCCATAGACTTCATCTCTATGTTCATGGCCTCTGAAAAGAGTCTTGAATCAACATCCTCCATGGCTTCTGCGTAAGTATAAGGATCCCTATCATGTTCATCCGGTTCAGCCAAAAAGACTTCCCCATTGAACATATACCTTTCAGGTTGACGCCCGATCCTCCCACTACGCCGAAGCCCCTGAAGTTGTTGTTCAGGTTTGTTTGGTTTTTCTACACCGATCGGAATGGTTTCATTCGGAACCTCCGGAGCGAACTGATCACCCCTTAACTCCTCAAGCACCACTTTGCTTCGAGGTTTAAAGTCATTCATGCTCCTCAAGGAAAGTTGCATTAGTTGAAACCACGACTTTATTTTCCTTTGGGTTATAAAAATAACCCCCTTTAGTCCCTTTTGGATATCCTACAAACACGCAAACTTCTGAACGTGCTTCCAACTTATTCGGATCCTTAAACAGGACATGAGCTGGACATCCCCATATGCGAATATGGTTTAAGGATGTCTTCCGTCTTGTCCACAACTTGTGAGGAGTTTTAGGGACCGATTTTGAAGGTACATTGTTCAAAAGATAACATGCGGTTTGTAGTGCATATCCCCAAAAGGATAAAGGCAATGATGAATAAGTCATCATGGACCGAATCATGTCCAACAAAGTCCTATTCCTTCTCTCTGCTACGCCATTCTGCTGCGGAGTGCCCGACGCAGTCAAATGGGATAAAATCCCATTCTCTAACAAGTGTCCCAAGAACTCATCAGAAAGGTATTCCCCACCTCGATCAGATCGAAGTGCCTTTATGGGTTTACCCAATTGCTTTTCCACTTCAGCCCGAAACTCCCTGAACTTATCATAAGTTTCGCTTTTATGGTGCATTAGGTACACATACCCATATCTTGAGTAATCGTCAATGAAAGTGACGAAGTACTCATACCCTCCTCGTGCCTGGATGTTCATCGGTCTGCAAACATCACTATGCACAAGTTCTAGAACCCCTTCGGCCCTATTGCCCTTAGACCCGTATGGTCTTTTGGTCATTTTACCCTCCAAACGAGACTCACATTGAGGTATAGATTCCACCTTTAAGTGACTTAAAGGTCCATCCCTTACCAACCTTTGAATCCTATTCAGGTTAATATGGCCAAGGCGCAAATGCCAAAGATAAGTCTTATTAGAGTGAGAAGTTTTAAGTCTTTTTGAGTCATTATCATTTATCTCAGCATTAAGCAATAGGTCCATCTTAGGTTTGATAAAATATAGATTATTTTGCATCCATCCAGAACATATAAAAGATTTGTTTTTACGAATCACCACTTTTTCATTAAAAGATACCATGTAGGAGTCTTTAAATAAAGAAGATACAGAAATTAAATTCCTTTTAAATTTAGGAACATAAAAACAATCTCACAAAATTAAACTCCTATAATTATCAAAATAAAGATGGACATCTCCCACTGCTTCCGCTGAGACCAAGGATCCATCGCCCATCCGAAGCGTTAAGTCTTCACGAAGTAGACTTCTCGTTTCTTTGAATCCCTGCAGAGAAACACAAACATGTTTAGTTGCACCGGAATCTATGACCCAAATGTCACTGGATTCCTCAACCAAACAAGTTTCTAAATATAGAAGATCACACCTACCTCCCTTGGAAAGGAAGTCCTTGCAATGCTTCTTTATATGCCCGACCTTACCACAGGAGAAGCACTTAAGCTTCTTTGGGTTCTTCTTCTTCTTCTTCTTGCTCTTGGTTGCAGCAGGAATAGAAGACTTGCCATTCTTGGCCCGTTGCTTCTTTCCATTCCCAGAGTTAGGATTGGAACCAGAAGCAGCTACCATATTGGCCTCACCACCAGCAGGAGACTCCCTGATCAGCAGTTCAAACTCCTGTAACTGTTTCATCAGTTCTGTCAAGGTCATATCCTGTCTATTGCTCAAATTAAAAGTAGCTCTAAACAGAATAAATTCCTTAGACAGAGTCTCAAAGACCATAGTCATCTGAGTTTCAGCATCGATGTCGGCTCCATTGGTTTGTGCCTCAGCGAGGTAACCCATGACCAACATCATGTGCTCCTTTACAGATGTCCCCGGTCTCTGTCTACAGTTTAAGAGTTTTCGAAGCGCCCCTTGCCGCTTTGTTATGGCCTGGCCTCCAAACATGTCCTCAAGATTATCCAAGATCTGCTTCGCAGTCTCATAATCCTGATGTTGAGCCTACAGCACGTTGTTCATGCTAGCCATAACATAGCAGCGGGCCTGATCATTAGCATCTTTCCAGCGGTCGTACGCTTGGAATTGCTCATTACTTGAGTCTCCCGTAGGCTCGGGAGGACAAGGAGTTGTCAGTACATATTTCAGTTTCTCAAAGGACAGGACGATGTCCAGGTTCCGTTTCCAATCATTATAGTTCTCACCGGTTAATTGGTTTTTGTCAAGTATCAATGATAAAGCGTTTTTAGACATTTTCAATCTACAATAAAGAATCATATACCAAACATAAGCAAACACATATATTAATTTAGTAAGATAACACAATCATGTAAAATCATACAAATGTGTTTATGTGTCAAAACCTTGAAAATATCACAACCTTACAACGATAATTCCCAACTCAGAATTCAACAAGCTCCTAGGGGAGTCATGCCAAATTCAATCAGGAACACGGATCCCCTCCTGATTAATATATGCCATCCAGGACCCGTATGATCCAGCATATATTAATAATCGTTTCTTTGGCCATTAATTTTATTAACAGAGCTCCTAGGGGAGGTTAATAATAAAATTAACGTGAGTGTATAACCACCGTTTCAATATTTTATCCATGATTTATATTCACCACCTAGGGGTGTGCAACCATAAATCATACTAAAATACCTTATCCTTTCAGAGATCCAATCTAGTACATGATAGAAATCCCTTTCTAGGGGTCAGGACCACCATGTTCTTCCTATGGACCAATGATGGAGGCCTTAGGTTCTCTCTTCGAAAACCTTCTCCCACTCAATCTTTTGAAGTCAAGGTTTTATTTTAAAATTATGCATGAACAATTTTAATATGAGCGGCACTCCCTATTCTATATGGCATGTTATCAATATACATGGTAAATCATATTATAATGCAGACAAGCAAAGCAATCAAGCAAAGCTACAAGCATAATAATAATAATAACCGTAATATTATGGCTCCACCCTAGAGAATAGAAAAACTAAGATTACAAGAGAATAATCGAGACATTTATCGATTCTTCATCCTTGAATCCTTAAGCTGTATCCTTCTTCATGTAATATCCATCTTCAAGTCCTCAATCCCGTATGAATCAAACACTTCATATTTTCGGTCATATCCAAATTTAATGTTTCTCAGAATCATCCCAAAAATAAAATTAAAACTGTGCCAAAAATTGCACATTTTCTGGACATTTGGCAGCTCTCGTTCGGCAGTCTGATCTGGATGATCAGTCTGCCGATCATGGTGGTTCGGCCTGCCGAACATGAAGGTTCGGCCTGCCGGCAGAGCACCAAAATTTCTGCACCACTGTCGGCTTGCCGAATCGTACGTCCGGCCTGCCGATTTGTGACCTTCGGCCTGCCAAACTTTGAGGTCTGACATGCCGACCGAGCAGAAAAAACCTTAATCCAGAAAATACAATTTTAATGCAATTCATCAATTTTATTTTCAACAATTCAAAAACATAAAATTAGAGACTCTGGAAATACCTGGAGGCGCCATCATCAATCTTTAAGATCCGACTTCTCGTTTCGTCTTCTCCGAATAATTATTTAATTACAAAATTCTTACAAATTAAAAATTAAATAATAATTCCTAGACGGAGATGATAGTCCGCCATCTAATTACATGAAAAACCTAGATACACATTCTAACCTCTAAGGAACCATAACCGGTATTAATTAATTAATAAATAATTAAACAACAATATAATCAACCATAATTAATTAATAAACATTCACCACATAATCCATGACAGCATATATATTATATAGAAACCTAGAGTGCCATCTCTCTATAAAATTTAATTCAAGCATTGGAGAGATTAAGATCACAAAATTTATGCATATAACATGATCATAAACTTGCAAATTTATGTAAAACCTCGGCTCTGATACCAATTGTTGGAAACAAAGTGCGCAGCGGAATTTTAAAAAAATTTTCATCAGAGTATTTTCCAAAACACAAGTTTGACATGTTATATGTATAAATTAAACAGATCTTACTAACCTCAGTGTGCCGAAGAACCTCCACGACCTGTGTAGAGAAGTAACGTTCTAGAAGAGCCTCAACCAACTGGTCTTCTTTGCTATTCTCTATCCACAACCGGAGTGAGTGTGGGCTCACACGTACAGCTCTTCCACTGGTGACTCTCCTTCCAACCAATAGAGAGAACCCAAAGCCAGTGTTCGTGATTTGTGAACAAAAGCTCTCAGGGAGTTTTCAGATGCTCACTAGAAGAGTATCACTCTTAATCTCTCAAATTGATCTTAGTAAATTATTAGACTCACTCCCTTTTTATACCTATTGGTCCTAGGGTCAGTCCATATCAGATTTGGTCTCAAAAAATCGAAACAGAATCAAGTTCGGATCAATATCTGATAAGATACGTGTGAAAATGCGTAATCTTATGTGCGCTGATAGGCAGGCTGAACTGTCTGATAGGTAGGCCGAACACGTCATCCGGCAGGCCGAACTGCCGAGAAAAAATCTCCGCGAATCTTTTATTTTCCACTCGAGATTCTAAAGGATAAAGTCTCAGTTTTGATTCAAATAGCCCAATAGAAAAGATATCTGATCAAAACAAACTTTATCAAGATAATCTCTAAGAAAATAAATCAATTCACAATAATTCTACAAGTTTATCTTGTTCTAATTGTCCAAAATTAAAACAACCGATAAACATACAAGAATTACCCGAACGCAATAATTCAACAAGTTCATCTTGAACTAATTTTCTTACATAATTAATTCAACCGATAAACAGACATGAATTATTTGATTCTTACAAATTTTAAACCAATCTGATAAATCTGACATAAGTTACCAATTATTGGAAAAGCACGCCGTGTTGTTACAGGATTTTGTGAGCTAGCAAAGGGGACCAAAATGGACCTATAAAGTTCAAGCTCATGATAATTATGAAACCCAATATCCCAGATATACATTTCACAATTATCAACTCCAATGCTACTCCACTAAAAGCTTGGAGCTGCACTCTCGAACTTTATAGAATTACGAAGCTCGAGTAGCTAAGTCTCCATGACATATCATAGTGTATCGCATCCCCATATGATCATCCATAATCGGCTTAAGGACAAGTTCTGTCGTACCTTCCCGATTATTTTTATCTTACGTTCCATTGTCTCACCATTAGAAAACTTACCATCCAAAGATAGTATACCATTCGGTTACACCTATATATCCAAATGGTTGAGCGCTCCAGTTTTCCAATTACAGGACAACGCATATAAGAGGATATCATTACTCCTAAAGAGGAGCTATGGATTCAATATCTATGAATAACAAGTCTACGCTATCAAGAGTCATGCCTCCAACGTACCGGCATGCATGCCACTATAGAGATGTGGGAGTCACCCATTGGTACATCAAAAGACACAAGTCGAGACAACGGGCCCATTATTCATCTCAAGATTAAGATACAATACAAATGATTGTCTAAAGTGAATCGATTTGCCAAGATAGAATTATTAATCCAAATCAATTCACTTTATGTCCCGATCCAACACATCGTCACCTATGACAACGCGCCAATGTTTCTATTCATGGAGTCCAACTCCGATGGCCAAGACAAACCATCTCCCAAAAGGGATATAGACAACATAACAATCTTTACATGAATAAAGCGCCCAACTTTATTCCCTCGATTGCGGATCATATATTTTAGACCATCACCTTAAGAATCGTGTCTACCGCATAATCATCCCATCATATGCCCAACTCTTAAGGTTTAGACTGATAGTCTCAGACTACTGTTTGCTTATCATACATTCAACGAATATGAATGTAAAGAGGACAACATTTGGTATATATAAATGAATAAATTCTTTATTGATAAAAATGTCTCCAAAAACGTATTACATTTTTACTCCTTAGAGCATACATGTCTAACAATAACAACTTTAAGCCTCAAAGCAAAGTGGTGCTTGAGAAGTTGAGGAGTGATTCGATCACTTTGAGGTTTCCAGTAGAAACCATTGTAATCGGTGTAGAAATACCAAAGAACCAGAACAACAAACTAAGGGGCTTCGATGTAGTAAGAGGATCAGGCGTCAACCTGACAGATATATGTTCAATGGTGAGGCCTTCTTGGCTGAACGAGATGAACATTACAGGGATCCTTACACTTACAACAAGCCGAAGTGAAAGAGGCTGAACGGGATGAACATGACAGGGATCCTTACACTTACGAAGAGGCTGTGAACATCTGGGCGCGAGGAGGATGTGAGTATTTCGTTACTTTTATTGACGATTACTCAAGATATGGGTATGTGTACCTAATACACCAGAAAAGTGAAACTTTTGATAAGTTTAGGGAGTTTTGGGCTGAAGTGGAAAAACAATTGGGTAGACCCATAAAGGTACTTCAATCTGATCGAGGTGGAGAATACCTTTCTGATGAGTTCTTAGGAAACTTATTAGAGAATAGGATTTTATCCTAGTTGACTGCACTAGGCATTCCGCAACAAAATGGCATAGTAGAGAGAAAAAATAGGACTTTGTTGGACATGGTTAGGTCTATGATGAGTTATTCGTCATTGCCTTTGTCCTTTTGGGGATATGCATTGCAAACTACATGCTATCTTTTGAATGAAGTGCCTTCAAAATTGGTCCCTAAAACTCCTCGCGAGTTGTGGATGGACAGGAAGACATCCTTTAACCATATTCACATATGGGGGTGTCCGGCTCATGGCTTGTTTAAGGACACGACTAAGTTGGAAGCATGTTCAAAAGTTTCCATATTTTTAGGATGTTCAAAAGGGACTAAAGGGGGTTATTTTTATAACCTAAAGGAAAATAAAGTCGTGGTTTCAACTAATGCAACTTTCCTTGAGGAAAGTTACATGAATGACTTTAGCCTCAAAGCAAAGTGGTGCTTGAGGAGTTGAGGAGTGATTCGATCGCTTTAGGGGTTCTAGTAGAAACCATTCTGATCGGTGTAGAAAAACCAAACGAACCCAAATAATAACCTAAGGGGCTTCAACGTAGTCGAAGGATCAGGCGTCAACCTGAGAGGTATATGTTCAACGGTGAGGCCTTCTTGGCTGAACGGGATGAACATGACAGGGATCCTTATAGCTATGAAGAGGCTATAGAGGATATTGATTTGAAACTCTAGTCAGAGGCCATGAACACAGAGATGAAGTCTATGGAGACTAATCAGGTGGATCTTCCCGAAGGGGTAAAACCCATAGGGCATAAGTGGATCTACAAGAGGAAAAGAGGAGTGGATGGAAGGTCAAAACCTTTAACGCCAGACTGGTAGTTAAGGGATACGCGCAAAAGGAAGGAATCGATTATGATGAAACCTTTTTGCTTGTAGCCATGCTTAAATCTATCCACATTCTCTTGTTCATATCTGCAGTTCTCGACTATAAGATTTGACAGATGGATGTCAAGACGGCCTTTCTAAATGGTTATCTTGATGAGGCATTTATTTGGAACAACCAAATAGGTTCAAGGACAAAGGTCAGGAGGGTAAGGTTTGTAAGCTACTAAAGTCAATATATGGACTTAAGCAGGTTTCCTGTTTTTGGAACATAAGATTTGATTAAGTGATTAAGACTTATGGGTTCACACAAAATGTAGACGAACCATGTGTGTACAGACACATTAAGGATAGGAATGTGGTTTTTTTACCGCTCTATGTAGATGACATTTTGCTAATTGGCAATGATGTTGGGGCGTTCTCATTGGCCAAATTATAGTTGACCAAGCTGTTTGATATGAAGGACTTGGGTGAGGTTAATTTTGTTCTAGGTATCCAGATCTTTTAGGATAGGAAAAATAAAATGATAGCTTTGTCCCAGGCTGGCTAAGTAGATAAGATTCTCAAGAGGTTTGTAATATAGGATTTCAAGAAGGATGGGCAACCATCTAGGTCTGGAATTACTCTTTCTAAGAAAGACTCTCCAAAGTCTGAAGAAGAAAGAGAATACATGAAGAAGGTGCCTTATGCTTTGATGGTGGGTAGTCCCATGTATGCCATGCTTTGCAGGTGACCGGATATTTGTTATGTGGTTGGGATTGTAAGTCGATTTTATGTTGATCTAGGATCGAACCATTGGGTTGCAGTCAAGCAAATTTTCAAGTATGTGAGAAGGACTTGAAGGTATATGCTTGTGTATTCAGGTGAGGACTTAACTCCTCTAGGATACACTGACTCGGATTTCCAATCCTGTCTGGATTCAAGGAGATAGACTTCTGGTTTTGTGTTTACTCTTGGCGGTAGTGCCATCAGTTAGAGAAGTATGAAATAAGATTTCACTTTGGATTCAACGATGGAGGTCGAGTTTGTGGTGGCTAGTAATGCTCTGAAAGAAGTAGTATAGCTCTGCAAGTTCTTTAGGGATCTTGAGGTAGTTCTTGGTATGGATAAGACGATATCGCTGTACTGTGATAACGGTGAGGCAGTAGTTAATGCTAAATAACCAAGATTTCACAAGAAGAGCAAGCATATAGATCAAAGGTATCATATGATACAGGACTTCATAGAAGGCAGGCATGTCGTTGTGTGCAAAATCACGTCAAAGGACAATTTAGCTAATCCATTCACGAGACACTTATTGGGAAAGTCTTCTAGAGGCATTTGGAAGCTATGGGGATGAGAGATTTGTCATAGTTACTCACTTAGTGCAAGTGGGAGATTGTTAGACATGTATGCCCTAAGGAGTAAAAATGTAATATGTTTTTGGAGAATTTTTATCAATAAAGAATTTGTTTATTATTTATATACCAAATTGTTGTTCTCTTTACGTTCACTTTTGTTAAATGTATGTCAAGCAAATAAAAGTTTGAGACTGTCTGTCTAAACCTTTAAGAATTAGGCATATAATGGACAGATTATGCGGAAGACACGATTCTTAAGGTGACAGTCTAAATATAAGATCTGAAATCGAGGGAATAAAGTTGGGCGCTTTATTCATGCAAGATTGTTATGTTGTCTATATCCCTAATGGGAGATGGTATGTCTTAGCCATCAGAGGTGGACTCCATGAATAGAAACATTGGCACATTGTCACAGGTGACGATGTGTTAGATCGGGACATAAAGTGAATTGATTTAGATTAATAATTCTATCTCGGCAAATCGAATCACTTTAGACAATCATGTGTATTATATCTTAATCTTGAGATGAATAATGGGTCCGTTGTCTTGACTTATGTCTTTTGATGTACCAAAGGATGACATCCACATTTTATATTGGTACGCATGCCGGTGCATTGGAGGTACGACTCTTGATAGTGTGACCTATTATTCATAGATATGGAATCCATAGCTCCTCTTCAGGAGTAGTTAATATTCTCTTATATGCATTATTTTATAATTGAAAAACTAGAGCGCTCAACCATTTAGATACATAGTGTAACCGAATGGTATACTATCTTTGGATGGTAAGTTTTTCGATGGTGAGGTAATGGAATGTAAGAGAAAAATAACCAGGAAGGTAAGACAGAATTTATCCTTAAGCCAATTATGGATATCCTATAGGGATACGATACATTATGATATGTCATGGAGACTTAGCTATACAGGCTTCGTAATTCTATATAGTTTGAGAGTACAGCTTTAAGCTTTTAGTGGAGTAGCGTTAGAGTTGATAATTATGAAATGTATATTTGGAATATTGGGTTTCATAATTATCAGGAGCTTGAACTATAAAGGTCCATCAGGTCCCTTTTGCTAGCTAATAAAAATTCTGTAACGATACGACGTGCTTTTCCAATAATGTGTGGCCTGTGTCAAATTATCAGATTGGCTGAAAATTCAATAGGATCAGATAATTCATGTTTATTTATTAGTTGAATTAATTTTGTGAAAATTATTTCTAAATAAACTTGTTGAATTATCAAGATCAAATAATTCATGTCTATTTATTAGTTGGATTAATTTTGAATTACAAGATAATTATTAGGAATACTTATTTTCTCATAGATTATCTAGATATAACTGTTTTAATTAGAAAACTTCTTTATTATGTTATTTAAATTAAAACTGAGGCTCTATCTCAAGAATCTTGGGTGAAAAATAAAAGATTCACAGGGATTAATTATCGTAAGTTCAACAAGCCGATCTTTAAGTTCGGCTTGCCGATGGAGTAAGTTCGGCAAGCTGATCTGCTAGTCTAACCTGTCGACCGAGCGATAAATAAATCACGCATTTTCATGTAGATTTTATCTAATATTGATTCTGATTCAAATTTTTGAGGTCTTATCTAATAAGGATTGACGCTTGGGCCCAACCTTTATAAAAGAGGATTGAGACTCATTATTATTTAGTTCAATTGAGAAATCTAAAGTGAGACTCTGCTGGTAAGACTTTAAAACTCCCAGGAAAGCTGTTGTTCACAAATCACTAGCTATAGCTTTGGGTATTTCTCAATTGGTTGGAAGGAGAGTCGCCTAGTGGAAGAGCTGTACGAGTATGCCTAGACACACACTGGTTGTGGATAGAGAATAGCAAAGAAGACCAGTTGGTTGAGGCTCTTCTAGAACGTTACTTCTCTTCACGGATTGCAGAGCTTCTTGGCAAACAAATTTAGTAAGATCTGGTTAATTTATGTATATAGTGTGTCAAACTTGTATTTTGAAAAATACTCTAGTATGAAAAATTTTAAAATTCTTTTGCGTACTATTTTTCCACAAGACATGATTAGTAGCGCCAAATATTATATTATCAACATATATTTGAACTATAATTAAGTCATCACCCTTAGTTTTCGTAAAAAGAGTAGTATCCATTTTTCCAACACAAAAATTATTTTTGATTAAAAATTGGCTAAGTCTTTAACATTCTAATGGACTCTAGATGAGAAACTGGTGCATATGTTTCTTCAAAATCAATTCCATCTTGTTGATTGAAACCTTGGGCCACTAGTCTAGCCTTGTTTCTCACAACAACACCTTACTCATCCTTTTTATTTCTAAACACCTATTTAATACCAATTACGGATTGAGAACTAGGCTTTGGAACAAGTTTCCAAACATCATTTCTTTCAAATTTGTTTAGCTCTTCTTGCATTCCTAAAATCCAAAATTCATCATTTTCGTCATCTTTAAAACATTTTGGTTCAATCTGAAAGAGAAAAAGCTAAGTTATTGCAAATATGTCTAAGTGATGCTTTAGTCCTCACCCCATGAGTTGGACTATCATGAGCAATTACATCAGTGCTAAGGTGATAAGGGTGATACCTCTAACCTTTAGGCAATGGTTGTGAGGTACTTTCAACTTTTGATGATTCCTCTAAGTGTTGAACATCTTTTGGTAAAACTTGAGGAATAATGGAGCCTTCTTGTGCATCTTTTTCATCGCTTTTGATCTCTAAGTTCTTCGTTTGTTTTTCCAAACCTAAATCATCATCATCCCCTATCTTTTCCATGGAAATTTTAGTCTCATAAAAAACAACATGCATAGATTCTTCCACAATAAAAGTTCTTTTATTGAAAACTCTACAAGCTTTGTTTGTGGTAGAATAACTAAGAAAAATTCAAATGCTATTTATAATGGTTTGGCGAATATGCCTACATCCACTGTCGTTGAGGAAAAACCTTCACTCAACCTCTTACACTATAAGACTATCTTTTCGGCAAGATCACTCCTTTGTACAATGTTGGTGACTTGCTCTACCCACGGCTGGAGTAGGCTTCGCAATCTTCTACATGTATCTTGGAACACCACAGCTATACAGGAACGAATGGTAGAAAAGAATTGTTGGAAAAACAGTACGCAGCAAAAATTTTAAAATTTAATTGGAGTATTTTCTAAAACACAAGTTTGGCACGCTATATGCATAAATTAACTAGATCTTACTAATCATGTATGCCAAAAAGCTCCTACAATCTGTGAAAAGAGAGGCGTTCTAGAAAAACCTCAACTAACTGGTCTTCTTTGCTATTCTCTATCCATAATTGGTATGTATATGGGCACACATTGTACAGCTCTTCCCAAGTGATTCTCCTTTCAACCAATTAAGAAAACCTAGAACTAATGTTCGTGATTTGTGAACAATAGCTTTTTAAGGAGTTTCAAAAACTCACAAACTAAAGTGCTCACTTTTAATTTCTCAACTGATCTAAATAACTTAAAAAACTCACTCTCTATTTATAGAGGTCATCCCAAGGTTGGTAAATCAATAATTTTGTCAAGTGTAATTGGATCGGGACATAAAGTGTAATTGATTTGGACTAATAATTTTGCCTCAACAAATTAATTCACTTTAGACAATCATATGTATTGTATCTTAATCCTGAGATGAATAATGGGCCTATTGTCTTGACTTATTCTTTTGATGTACCAAATGATGACATCCATATTTTATGATGGCACACATATTGGTACGTTGGAGACATGATTCTTGATAGCATAGACTTGTTATTCATAGATATGGAATCTATAGCACCTCTTTAGGAGTCGTTGATATCCTTTTATATGCGTTATCCTGTAATTGGAAAACTGGAGCGCTTAATCATTTAGATACATAGGTGTAAAAAAATGGTATGATGTCTTTGGATGGTAAGTTTTCCGATGGTGAGATAATGGAACGTAAGAGACAAATAATCGGGAATGTAAGATAGAATTTATCATTAAGCTGATTATGGATAATCTTATGAGGATACAATACATTATGATATGTCATAGAGACTTAGCTATTCGGGTTTCGTAAATCTATGTAGTTCGAGAGTGTAACTTTAAGCTTTTAGTGGAGTAGTGTTAGAGTTGATAATTATGAAATGCATATCTGGGATATTGGGTTTCATAATTATTGGAAGCTTGAACTATATAGGCCCATCGGTCCCCTTTGCTAGCTCATAATAAATTATACAATGATACAGTGTGCTTTTCTAATAAATTGGTAACTTTTGTCAAATTATTAGATTGACTAAAATTCAAGTTAATTGGATTTAATAATTCATATTAATTTATCGGTTGAATTAATTTAGTAATTAATTGAAGATAAACATGTTGTTTATCGGTTAAATTAATTTGGTAAATTAATTCAAGATAAATATGTTGAATTATTATGGATAATATCTTATTTGTATGGGTTTATCTGTCTATGACTATTTTAATCAGATAACTTCTTAATTGGGTTATTTGAATTAAAATAGAGACTCTATGAAAGATACCCAGAACTAATAAGATAGGAATTAGGACCCAGTATGGACATTTTGAGTTCTTGGTTATGTCGTTTGGGTTGACGAATGCTCCAGAAGCTTTCATGGATTTGATGAATAGAATATTTAGGCCGTATCTGGATAAGTTTGTGATCGTGTTCATCGATGACATTCTAGTGAATTCTAAGACTTGGGAGGAGCGTGGGCAGCATCTCCGGATCGTGCTTCAGACTCTGCAGGAGCACCAGTTGTATGCCAAGAGGGAAAAAGGTGAGTTTTGGTTGACTGAGGTCAAATTTCTAGGTCATGTCATCTCTGAGCATGGTATTTCTATGGATCCGTCCAAGATTGAAGCCATAGTGGAACGGGAACGACCAAGGAATGTAGCAAAAATTCACAGCTTCTTGGGTCTTACTGGTTATTACAGGAAATTTATAAAGGATTTTTTGAAGATTGCAGCTCCGTTGACGAGATTGATCAAGAAAAATATCAAGTTTGAGTGGGATGAAGAATGTGAGCTTGCTTTTCAGGGATTGAAGGACCGGTTGACTTTAGCTCCAGTGTTGGTTATTCCTAGCAGTGACGAGCAGTATGAGGTTTTACGCAGATGCTTCAGGGCACGGACTTGGATGCGTGTTGATGCAGCATGGACGTGTGGTTGCGTACGGATCGAGACAACTATGACCTCACTAGCGGAATTATCCTACTCATGACTTGGAGCTCGCGACAGTGATTCACGCGCTGAAGATTTGGAGGTGTTATTTGTATGGAGCGTCATTTCAGGTCTTCTCCAATCATAAGAGTTTGAGGTATCATTTCACTCAGAGGGATCTTAATTTGAGGCACGTAGATGGATAGAGTATATGGAGGATTATGATTTCGCGTTGCAGTATCATCCCGGGAAAGCTAATGTGGTCGCGGATGCGCTTAGTAGGAAGTCTTCAGGGATTCTCGCTTGTTTGGCTCTTGAGGACTGGAGCAGGGATGCGACAGTGAGCGAGTATGGACTATGGTATCATGAAGACTGTGATCGAGTTTCGGTATATCATGTAGAGGCGACCCCAGCTCTTATTCAGATGGTGAAGCAAAATCAGCGGCAGGACCAGCATTTGCAGGGGATTTGGACGTGGATTCAAAACGAAGAGCGGTTTGAAGAATGGAGAGTTCATGCAGATGGATCATTGTATTTCTGGGAGTGTCTCGCAATTCCAGCTATCGTAGGGGTGACGAAAGCCATTTTGGACGAAGCCCATAGGTCTCAGTTCGTCATTCATCCAGGGAGCACAAAGATGTATCGTCATTTGAAGAGGCAATATTGGTGGAGAGGCATGAAGAAAGATGTTCGAGAGTACGTGGCCAAGTGTACGACGTGTCTTTAGGTAAAAGCCGAGCATCAGAAGCGTGCAGGTCAGCTTCAACCGCTTCCTATTCCAGGGTGGAAATAGGAGCATGTGACGATGGATTTTCTCACAGGTTTGACGAGGACGAAGCAGCGGCATGATGCAGTTTGGGTCGTGGTCGACAGGTTGACGAAATTGGCGCATTTCATTCCGTTTAGGTCGACATGTTCGAGGAGGATTCTCAAGGATTTGTATCTGCAGAACATAGTGAAGTTGCATGGAGTTCCTTTGTCCATCACCTCTGATCGAGACACCAGGTTTAATGCTAAGTACTGGAGGAGTTTTTAGGATGCTCTAGGTACGGATTTGAACTTCAGTACGGCGTTTCATCCTCAGATTGATGGGCAATCTGAGCGGGTTATTCAGGTTCTTGAGTATATGTTGTGTACTTGTGCGTTAGATTTTGGCAGGAATTGGAAGAAATATTTGCATCTGGCAAAGTTCGCGTACAACAATAGCTATCAGGCGAGTATTGGTATGGTACCTTTTGAGGTGTTGTATGGGCGACCGTGTCGGTCACCAGTGTGTTGGGCAGAGCCAGAGACAGGGTTATTCTAGGGCCGGATGAGGTCCGTGATAGCAATGAGAAAGTCGCTGTGATTCGAGATCGGTTGAGGGCAGCTTAAAGTCAACAGAAGAGTTATACGGATAGAAGACGTAGACCCTTAGAGTTCATAGTAGGAGATTTTGTTCTCTTGAAAGTATCGCCTTGTAAAGGAACTATGCGGTTCGGAGTGAGTGGAAAGCTTGCATCGAGGTATATTGGACCGTTCGAGATCACTCAGCGTATTGGTGTAGTTGCTTATCGGCTCGACCTTCCTACCGAACTCTCTCATGTTCACGATGTGTTCCATGTGTCGATGCTTAGGAAGTGTCCGCCTGAGCAGGGTAAGATAGTTTCATTTCGCGATGTGCAGGTTCGGGAAGATACGACGTACGAGGAGGTGCCGATTCAGATCATCGATCGAAAGGTGATCAGTTTGCATCGTCGTGAGATACCGTTAGTTAAGGTCGTGTGGCAGCATCATGGGGTTGATGAAGCCACTTGGGAATTAGAGGCGAGTATACAGGAATTGTATCCACATTTGTTTTGTTTCTGAAATGAGATGTAAATTTCGAGGGCAATATTTCTTTTCGGAGTGGAGAGTTGTAACACTCCAAAATTTATTTAATGTTAATGTAACGTAAAATGATGAATTAGTGTGCCATAATTGATGTTTCAATATTAATTTGATTATTTGGTTAAATTTTAAATTTTTGGTTGTTTTGTTAATTTAATACAATCAAATGATTTCTTATTGTTTTAAAATGTTGTTTTGAGTTTCAAAACACAACCGTTTGTAAAATGTTAAAAATATTTCGTTTTACAAAACTTTGGGCGGCACATGGTTTTCGTACAGTAAAACTGTCCACCGTTTCTCTCTATTTATTCTCTCTCCTCTTCCTCTCTCTTCACTCTCTCTCTCCTCCTCTCTCCCGTGAGTCTCCCTCACTCTCTTCCTCTCGGTCTCCCTATTCTCTCTCAATTTTTCCTCAAACTTTTGAATCAAAATTCGAGTCCAAGCTTTGGGTTAGCAAGAAGGAAGCTCGGGGACGTGATTTGGCAACCAAAAACGTGGATTTAAAGCTTCGATTTGAGGTTAGTTTTGAAATTTCTAAACTTTTTCAAAGTTTTGATTTTTCGTGCATCTTTGAAATCTAAGTTTGTTTGAGCTTCGGAAACCCTTGATTTGAGTTAAAGGAACTTAGAACACCTAGAATCTAAGCTTGGATTGAAGAAAAACGAATTAGAGTCAAAATTTTTCATTTTTCTCATTTTTTCCCCATTTTTGGATTCTTGAAAATCTTGTGTTCAAATCTTGTTTAAATGAGTTCAAAAGTGTCCAAACATGTTTTTCTATCATCTATGATTGTTTTCCATGCCTGAAATTTGAGAAAAACAGGTTAAAATCAAGATTTGGATTTTAGGAGAACCAAAACCCGTTGCTGGGATTTCTGGGTTTCTCTAGTTCGGTAGGCCGGATTCAAATGATCGGCAGGCCGAACCTGGAAATTGTCCGGCCGGCCAAACTGCACAGTTCGGTCGGCCGAAGCAGGGCGTCCGACAGGCCCACAGGGCATAGGAAAATTTTGTGATTTTTCACCCGTTTTTACTGTTTTGAACCCCGATTGAAATTCCAACCTTATAAAATGATTTTAAAGATACAAATGGTACACTAGGACATCATGAAATGGTTTAGTAATATAGAATGTCTCAAACTAGATATTGATCAACTTAGTGTGTATCTAGGATCATTCATGGTTCTGCAGAACTAACGTATAGCAGAGTGGAATTTCGGTGTGGGGCACCGGCACGATTATTGAGGTAGGACTTCTACCTTTTCTTTGGTAGCCCAGTTCCATAATAATTTGGCTTTGAAAAGGGTTTTTTAGAAAAATGTTTTCAATGGTTGATTGAAAATGAGATTTATTGGTTATGTTTCTTTGAACCGTGATCCAAATGAACTTCATAATGAATAATAATGAAAGTATCTGGTAAAAGGACTTTGAATAATGTTAGAAATAAACATAAGGGCATAATGCCATATCAGAGATCGGGTCGTGTAGCGATCGACCTTGGGGGCAGGTCCCGAAACCCAACTAGGCCACTATGGTGGTGATATTCATATGGTTTGCCTAGGAAAAAGAAATTGATGATATTTCTGGTCGACTAATAAATTGTTTTGGGTAAGAATTGTTCTATTTAAATTTATTTATTCAAGTATCCTCTTAAATGATTTCTTGGTTAAGGATATTTCTTTTAAATTACTATTTCTTAAAATATAGTCCTACTGAGCCTTTTTCTCACGTTTTATTTGTTTTAAACTTTCCCCCCTCTAGGTGGATTCCCATTTAGGTTCAGAGAGGATTCAATGGACAGAACTCAGGAGCAGTAGGAGGACTAGTAGATCATTTGTATTATTTAATCAAGACATGTAATGTTTTAACTCTATTTGTACTTGGACTGTGGTTGTATCATTATATTGTCAATACTATGTGTGTGCACAAGTTGTGGGTCAGTGGGACCCATACTCGCAGTTCCTTATTAACTTATTATTCACTTAATGATTTCACGTGCTTAATGTCTATGAACTCTTTTATACAATGTATTTTTGAAACTTTCACATTTTTAGTATTTAACTTAACCCCTAAATTCTTGATTTTAATTAAATTCTTCTTTTAATTAATTTAAATAAGCTGCCACATCACCTTCCATACTCCGGGGCGTGACATGAATAGGTGACGGAACAGAGAAAACCCGATTGAGACATGGGAGGAGATGAAAACGGTGATGAGAAAGTGATTTGTGCCTAGCCATTACTACTGGGAATTGTACAAAAAGTTGCAAGGACTTAGACAAGGAAACATGAGTGTGGAGGAATATTATCAAGAAATGGAAATAGCCATGATACGAGCCGAAGAAGATTGAGAAGCAACCATGGCAAGATTTTTGTAAGGGCTAAATCTAGATATTCAAGATAGGGTGGAGATGCAACACTACGTAGAATTAGAAGACATGTTGCACATGGCCATCACAGTAGAGCGGCAGCTCAAGAGGAGGGGTAGTTCACATGCGAACGTTAGTTTGGCACCTTCTTCATGGAAGCTGAATTATGGGAAGAGAGAAGAGAAATCGGTCGCTAGGCCAAAGTTCGAGCCAAAACCAGCCACGGCTAGCCCTTCAAACCAAGGTAAACATGATTCATCCACTTCTCAAAACCGTGATATTAATGGCCCGTTTTGTTCAAGTATTTGAATAGAGTATTTGAATGAAGATTTAAATTTTTATGAGAAAAAATACTATAGTAAAATAATTCAAACCGTGATTCAAGTATCGAAACAAACATGCCCTAAATGTTTCAAATGCCAAGGAAGGGGTCACATCTCAAGCCAATGTCCGAACAAAAGGGTGATGGTGTTACGGGACAACGGAGAGGTTGTTACGGATGACGAATCGGACGAGGACTCCATGCCACCATTAGAGGACGTGGATGAGGAGGAGTATGCTGCCCAAGGAGAATTGTTGGTCACTCGATAAGCCCTTAGTGTGCAAGCCAAAGAGGAAGAAGAAAAGCAACATGAGAACATTTTTCATACTAGGTGCCATGTGCGGAACAAGGTATGTAGTGTGATAATAGATGGAGGGAGTTGTACGAACGTTGCTAGCACTACTATGGTTGACAAATTAGGGCTGCCAACGACCAAACATCCTCAACCTTACAAGTTGCAATGGTTGAATAATAGTGGTGAAGTGAAGGTAACTAAATAGGTATTAATTTTGTTTTGCATTGGTAGATATGAAGATGAAGTTTTATGCGATGTAGTCCCAATGCAAGCAGGGCACTTGTTACTAGGTCGACCATGGAAATTTGATCGTCGAGTCAAACATGTTGGCTACACCAATAAATATTCTCTTGTGCACAACCAGAGACCATTCACTCTTGTACCAATGACACCTAAACAGGTTCATGAAGATCAAGTTTGGTTACAAAAGGAGAGTGAACAAGAAGGAGAGAAAGAGAAAAAGAGAGAGAAAGGGAGTGAAAATAATGAGTGTTGGAGTGCAGAGAGAGAGTTCGGCCAGAGAGAAAAAAAAGATAAAGGGGCCGAGAAAAAGGAGAGAAAAGGAGAGAAAATTGAGAGAGCCAATACAAAAGAAGATTTGGCCAATGAGGTAAAAATAGAGAGAAAAACAAACTTTTATGCAAGAGAGAGTGATGTGAGAAGAGCTTTGTTTTCTAATCAGCCAATGATTTTACTCATGTACAAGGAGGCGTTATTAAACACTAACGATCTTGATTCCACCTTGCATAGTTCTATTGTTTCTCTTTTGCAGGAATATGAGGATATCTTTCCCAAGGAAACACCGCAAGGTTTACCTCCAATCCGCGGGATTGAACATCAAATCGACTTCATACCTAGAGCTACAATTCCAAACCGACCAGCCTATAGTTGTAATCCCGAGGAGACAAAGGAACTCCAACGGCAGGTAAGTGAGTTGATGGAGAAGGGACACGTGAGAGAAAGCATGAGCCCATGCGCCGTACCAGTTTTACTTGTGCCAAAGAAAGATGGGACTTAGAGGATGTGCGTTGATTGTCGAGCCATCAACAACATCACAGTAAAGTATCGACATCCCATTCCTCGCTTGGATGACATGTTAGATGAATTGCATGGTGCTTGTGTATTTTCTAAAATTGATCTGAAAAGTGGATATCATCAAATTCGCATTGTTGAAGAGCATTAATTGCACTTTCCTTTAATTGTTGGGCGTGTAAATGGCTGAATATCAACCATTGAGACTTTCATTTCTTTTGGTTTTTATTTTAGGCTTAAAATTAGGATTAGTAGTTATGTTTGAATTTATCAACTTTCCTTTGTAATTTTGGCCTATAAATAGGCATTTCCAATGTTAATGAATTGATTGATGAATCTTTATTTTCTAAGAGAGAAAATTCTTTCTTTGGTTTTTTGACAAACTGCACGAACTCTTCGGATCAATCCGGGCATTCAACCCCGACTTATCAATCAAGCTTTCCATCCTTGATTGTGGCGTCTACGATATACCAGGGTTCTTGCTTCGATATAAGCAACGGGTCACGGTGACTTCCATCAAATCTGAATAGAAACGATCTTGGTGCCTTTTTTATTGATAACGGGTTTCGTCAGTATATTGACGAGGTTCTTATCAGAGATGGTCTTCGATTGCCACAACTACTCTGAGTTGAAAAAGGTAAAGCTTGCTGCAATTCAATTCACTGACTATGCTATTGTTTGGTGGGATCAGTTGTTGAAGGATAGAAGAAGAAACAGAGAGCAAACTATTGAGACATGGGAGGAAATGAAAGCAAATATGCGCAGATGATTCATCCCGAGTTACTACCATAGGCAGTTGTACAACAAGCTCCAACGCCTTACACAAGGTAATAGGAGTATTGATGAATATCATAAAGAGATGGAGGTCGCCATGATCTGTGCAAATGTAATGGAGGACCGGGAGGCCACTATGGCTAGGTTCTTGCATGGTTTACACCGTGAGATTGCAGATGTGGTAGAAATGCAACATTATGTAGAGCTGACATATATGGTGCACCAAGCCATCAAAGTGGTGCAGTAGTTGAAGTGAAGAAACATGGCTAGGAGGGGATCTAGCACGGCTACCTCAAACACATGGAGACCAGCCCCTAAACGGGATGAATTTCCAGCAAACAAGCCAAAGACCGAGCCCTCTAAAGATAACAAACAAGTTGCTGCACCTAAACAAGGTAACACTGAATTTTCTACCTCAAAAAGTCGTGACATTAAGTGCTTTAAATGTCAAGGCAGGGGTCACATATCTGGCTATTGTCCAAACAAGAGAGTAATGGTGATTATAGCTCAAGGAGAGATTGTTTCAGAGGATGAAGAAAAAGAAGAAGTAGATGACATGCCACCTCTAGAAGATGCCTATGAGGGGGAGTGTTTTGTAGTTGGAGAGTCATTAGTGGCATGGCGAGCTCTTAGTGCACAGGCTAAAAAAGAAGACAATCAGCGAGAGAATTTGTTTCACACACGATGTTTTGTGAATAACAAGGTTTGTAGTGTGATAATAAATGGAGGAAGTTGCACAAATGTGGCTAGCATCGAGTTAGTGGAGAAATTGGCATTACCTACCTTGAAGCATCCAAGGCCATACCGGCTTCAATGGCTGAATGATTGTGGTGAGATCAAGGTTACTAAACAGGTGATGGTGGCATTTTCTATTGGAAAGTATGAGGACAAGGTGCTTTGTGATGTTGTTCCCATGCATGCATGTCACCTCTTGTTGGGAAGACCATGGCAGTTTGATCGACGAACCACAAATGACAGTTTCACCAATAGGTACTCTTTTACCATGAATAAATAGCCAATGTCACTTGTACCATTGACTCCAAACAAGTTCTTGAAGATCAATTAAAAATGCACAGAGTGAGTGAAAAAAGAAAAGAGAAAGATAGGGAGGCTGAACATAAGAGGAAAGAAAAGAAGAGGAGAGAAAAAGAGAGTGTGAAAAATAAGAGAGAAAAAGAGAAAGGAGAGAGTTCAACCTTAATGTGTGCGAAAGAGGAAAAAAACAATTTCATTGCAAAGAAAAGTGAGATCAAGAAAGCTTTAATTTCTCATCAGCCCCTTATAGTACTAATGTACAAGGAGGCCCTTTTAAACACTAATGATCTCATTGGTTCGTTGCCGAGCAATGTTGTTTCCCTTTTGCAAGAGTTCGAAGATGTATCTCCTGAAGAGTTGCCTCCAAGCTTACCTCCAATTTGAGGAATTGAGCATCAAATTGACTCATACCTGGTGCTTCAATTCCAAACTGGCCTGCCTATAGGAGTAATCCTGAGGAGACAAGGGAACTTCAAAGGCAAGTAGGAGAGTTATTGGAGAAAGGATATGTGCACGAAAGCATGAGTCCTTGTGCGGTTCCGGTGTTGCTTGTACCTAAGAAGGATAGGACATGGAGAATGTGTGTAGATTGCTGAGCCATCAACAACATTACAGTAAAGTATCATCATCCCATTCCTAGACTAGATGATATGCTGGATGAATTGCATGGTTCTTGTGTTTTTACCAAGATTGATCTTAAGAGTGGATATCACCAAATTAGGATGAAGGAAGGTGATGAGTGGAAAACTACATTTAAAACAAAACATGGTTTGTATGAATGGTTAGTTATGCCTTTTGGATTAACTAATGCGCCTAGCACTTTCATGAGACTTATGAACCATGTTTTGCATGCTTACATTGGTCAATTTGTAGTTGTCTACTTTGATGATATCCTGATTTATAGAAAAAACTTTGATGATCATATTGAACATTTAAAACTTGTTTTAGATGTTTTAAGGAAAGAAAAGTTGTTTGCTAACTTCAAGAAATGTACCTTTTGCACAGATAAGCTTGTATTTCTTGGTTTTGTTGTGAGTACACAAGGTATACAGGTTGATGAGGAAAAGGTGAAGGCAATCCAAGATTGTCCAACTCCGACAACCGTAGGGCAGGTGAGAAGTTTTCATGGCTTGGCTAGTTTCTACCGACATTTTGTTCAGGACTTTAGTAGCCTTGCTGCACCTTTGACTGAAGTCATCAAGAAGAACATTCCATTTAAGTGGGGAGAGGAACAAGAAAAGGCATTCAAAATGATCAAGGAGACGTTAACAAATGCACCTCTACTTGTTTTACCTAACTTCACTAAAACATTTGAAATTGAGTGTGATGCTTCAGGTATAGGTATTGGAGGCATTTTGATGGAAGAAGGAAGACCGATTGCATACTTTAGTGAAAATTTGAGTGGGGTAGCTCTAAATTATCACACTTTTGATAAAGAGATGTATGCATTGGTTAGAACTTTAGAGACTTGGCAGCACTATCTTTGGCCGAAGGAGTTTGTGATTCACACGGATCATAAATCCTTGAAGCATTCGAAGGGGCAGCACAAATTGAATAAACGCCATGCCAAGTGGGTAGAATTCATTGAGACATTCATATGTGATCAAATACAAGCAAGGTAAGGAAAACGTAGTTGCCGATGCATTATCTCATAGGTACGCATTACTTTCAACCCTTGATGCTAAGTTGCTTGGATTTGAGTACATTAAAGAATTGTATGCATTGGATTCTGATTTTGGAGTTGTGTTTAAAGATTGCACAAAGGGGCATGTAGGAAATACTACTTACATGAGGGTTTCTTGTTTTGAGAAAATAAACTTTGCATTCCTCATTCTTCTTTGCGTGAGTTGTTAGTTAGGGAGGCACATGGCGGTGGTTTGATGGGGCACTTTGGAATAGTTAAGACTTTAGGTCTCTTACATGAGCATTTCTTTTGGCTACATATGAAGTGTGATGTTGAGAGGATTTGTGGGAGATGCATTACATGTAGACAAGCTAAGTCTAGGCTGTAATCACATTGTTTACATACTCAACTTCTTATTCCTAGAGAACCTTGGGTTGACATCTCTATGGACTTGTGTTGGGGTTACCTAGGACTAAGAGGGGGAGAGATTCTGTGTTTGTGGTAGTTGATAGGTTTTCTAAGATGGCACACTTCATTGCATGTCATAAAACCGATGATGCATCACATATAGCTGATTTGTTTTTCAAGGAGATTGTTAGGTTGCATGGCATGCCTAGGAGTATTGTTTTTGATAAAGATGCAAAGTTCTTAATGTTGGAAACAAAGTGCGCAGCGGAATTTTAAAAATTTTTCATCAGAGTATTTTCCAAAACACAAGTTTGACATGTTATATGTATAAATTAAACAGATCTTACTAACCTCAGTATGCCGAAGAACCTCCGCGACCTGTGTAGAGAAGTAACGTTCCAGAAGAGCCTCAACCAACTGGTCTTCTTTGCTATTCTCTATCCACAACCGGAGTGAGTGTGGGCTCACACGTACAGCTCTTCCACCGGTGACTCTCCTTCCAACCAATAGAGAGAACCCAAAGCTAGTGTTCGTGATTTATGAACAAAAGCTCTCAGGGAGTTTTTAGATGCTCACTAGAAGAGTATCACTCTTAATCTCTCAAATTGATCTAAGTAAATCATTAGACTCACTCCCTTTTTATACCTATTGGTCCTTGGGGTCAGTCCATATCAGATTAGGTCTCAAAAATCGAAATATAATCAAGTTCGGATCAATATCTGATAAGATACGCGTGAAAAACGCGTAATCTTAGCTGTCGCGGTCGGCATGCCGAACTGTGAGATAGGCAGGCCGAACTGGCCAGTTCGGCAGGCCGAACACGTCATCCGGCATGCCGAACTGCCGAGAAAAAATCTCCGCGAATCTTTTATTTTCCACCCGAGATTCTAAAGGATAAAGTCTCAGTTTTGATTCAAATAGCCCAATAAAAAAGATATCTGATCAAAACAAACTTTATCAAGATAATCTCTAAGAAAATAAATCAATTCACAATAATTCTACAAGTTTATCTTGTTCTAATTGTCCAAAATTAAAACAACCGATAAACAGACAAGAATTATCCGAACGCCATAATTCAACAAGTTCATCTTGAACTAATTTCTTACATAATTAATTCAACCGATAAACAGACATGAATTATTTGATTCTTATAAATTTTAAACCAATCTGATAAATCCGACATAAGTCACCAATTATTGGAAAAGCACGCCGTGTCGTTACAGGATTTTGTGAGCTAGCAAAGGGGACCAAAATGGACCTATAAAGTTCAAGCTCATGATAACTATGAAACCCAATATCCCAGATATACATTTCACAATTATCAACTCCAACGCTACTCCACTAAAAGCTTGGAGCTGCACTCTCGAACTTTATAGAATTACGAAGCTCGTGTAGCTAAGTCTCCATGACATATCATAGTGTATCGCATCCCCATATGATCATCCATAATCGGCTTAAGGACAAGTTCTGTCTTACCTTCCCGATTATTTTTATCTTACGTTCCATTGTCTCACCATTAGAAAACTTACCATCCAAAGATAGTATACCATTCGGTCACACCTATGTATCCAAATGGTTGAGCGCTCCAGTTTTCCAATCACAGGACAACGCATATAAGAGGATATCATTACTCCTAAAGAGGAGCTATGGATTCCATATCTATGAATAACAAGTCTACGCTACCAAGAGTCATGCCTCCAACGTACCGGCATGCATGCCACTATAGAGATGTGGGAGTCACCCATTGGTACATCAAAAGACACAAGTCGAGACAACGGGCCCATTATTCATCTCAGGATTAAGATACAATACAAATGATTGTCTAAAGTGAATCGATTTGACAAGACAGAATTATTAATCCAAATCAATTCACTTTATGTCCCGATCCAACACATCGTCACCTATGACAATGCGCCAATGTTTCTATTCACGGAGTCCAACTCCGATGGCCAAGACAAACCATCTCCCAAAAGGGATATAGACAACATAACAATCTTTACATGAATAAAGCGCCCAACTTTATTCCCTCGATTGCGGATCATATATTTTAGACCATCACCTTAAGAGTCGTGTCTACCGCATAATCATCCCATCATATGCCCAACTCTTAAGGTTTAGATTGACAGTCTCAGACTACTGTTTGCTTATCATACATTCAACGAATATGAACGTAAAGAGGACAATATTTGGTATGAATAAATTCTTTATTGATAAAAATGTCTCCAAAAACGTATTACATTTTTACTCCTTAGAGCATACATGTCTAACAATCTCCCACTTGCACTAAGTGAGTAAATACTGCAAATTTCGCATCCCCATAGCTTCCACATGCCTTTCGAAGACTCTCCCAGAAAGTGTCTTCGTAAATGGATCAGCTAAATTGTCCTCTGACGCGATCTTGCACACCGTGACATGCCCGCTCTCAACGAAGTCCTTTATCACATGATACTTCCGATCAATATGCTTACTCTTCTTGTGAAATCTTGGTTCCTTAGCATTAGCTACCGCCGCACTGTTATCACAGTACAGTGATACCGCTTTATCCACACCAGGAACTACCTCAAGATCCCCAAGGAACTTGCGGAGCCACACTGCTTCTTTCGAAGCATCACTAGCCGCCACATACTCGGCCTCCATCGTTGAATCCGAAGTGCAATCTTGCTTCGCACTTCTCCAACTGATGGCACCGCCACCTAGAGTAAACACAAACCCTGAAGTCGATTTCCTAGAATCCAGGCAGGATTGAAAATCCGAATCAGTGTATCCTAGAGGAGTTAAATCCTCACCCGAATACACAAGCATATACTCACGAGTCCTTCTCAGGTACTTGAAAATATGCTTTATCGCAACCCAATGGTTTGGTCCTGGATCCGCCTGAAATCGACTCACAATCCCGACCGCATAGCTAATATCTGGTCGAGTGCAAAGCATGGCATACATGAGACTACCCACTGCCGAAGCATAAGGTACCTTCTTCATGTATTCTCTTTCTTCATAAGACTTTGGAGAGTCTTTCTTAGAAAGAGTAATTCCAGACCTAGATGGTTGCCCACCTTTCTTGGAATCCTGCATTGCAAACCTCCTGAGAATTTTATCTATGTAGCTGGCCTGTGACAAAGCTATCATTTTGTTCTTCCTATCCCGAAAGATCTGGATACCGAGAACAAAATTAGCCTCACCCAAGTCCTTCATGTCAAACTGCTTGGTCAACCATAATTTGACCGATGACAATGCCCCAACGTCATTGCCAATTAGCAGAATGTCATCTACATAGAGTAGTAGAAAAACCACCTTCCCATTCTTAATGTGTTTGTAAACACATGGTTCATCCACATTTTGTGAGAACCCATAAGTCTTGATCACTTGATCAAATCTTATGTTCCAAGAACGAGAAGCCTGCTTAAGTCCATAAATAGACTTTAGCAACTTACAAACCTTACCCTCTTGACCCGTGACCTTGAACCCGTCTGGTTGTTCCATATAAATGGACTCATCAAGATAGCCATTCAGAAAAGCCGTCTTGACATCCATCTGCCAAATCTCGTAGTCGAGAGCGGCAGCTATGGACAAGAGAATCCGGATGGACTTAAGCATGGCTACAGGCGAAAAGGTTTCCTCATAATCGATTCCTTCCTTTTGCGTATAACCCTTAGCTACCAGTCTAGCCTTAAAGGTTTCGACCTTTCCATCCACTCCTCTTTTCCTCTTGTAGATCCACTTACACCCTATGGGTTTTACCCCTTCGGGAAGATCCACAAGCTCCCAGACACGATTAGTCTCCATAGACTTCATCTCAATGTTCATGGCCTCTGTCCAGAGTCTTGAATCAACATCCTCCATAGCTTCTGCGTAAGTATAAGGATCCCTGTCATGTTCATCTGGTTCAGCCAAAAAGACCTCCCCATTGAACATATACCTCTCAGGTTGACGCCCGATCCTCCCACTACGCCGAAGCCCCTGAGGTTGTTGTTCAGGTTTGTTTGGTTTTTCTACACCGATCGGAATGGTTTCGTTCGGAACCTCTGGAGTAAACGGATTACCCCTCAACTCCTCAAGCACCACTTTGCTTTGAGGTTTAAAGTCGTTCATGTAACTCTCCTCAAGGAAAGTTGCATTAGTTGAAACCACGACTTTATTTTCCTTTGGGTTATAAAAATAACCCCCTTTAGTCCTTTTTGGATATCCTACAAACACGCAAACTTCTGAACGTGCTTCCAACTTATTCGGATCCTTAAACAGGACATGAGCTGGACATCCCCATATGCGAATATGGTTTAAGGATGTCTTCCGTCTTGTCCACAACTCGTGAGGAGTTTTAGGGACCGATTTTGAAGGCACATTGTTCAAAAGATAACATGCGGTTTGTAGTGCATATCCCCAAAAGGATAAAGGCAATGATGAATAACTCATCATGGACCGAATCATGTCCAACAAAGTCCTATTCCTTCTCTCTGCTACGCCATTCTGCTGCGGAGTGCCCGGCGCAGTCAAATGGGATAAAATCCCATTCTCTAACAAGTGTCCCAAGAACTCATCAGAAAGGTATTCCCCACCTCGATCTGATCGAAGTGCCTTTATGGGTCTACCCAATTGCTTTTCCACTTCAGCCCGAAACTCCCTGAATTTATCATAAGTTTCGCTTTTGTGGTGCATTAGGTACACATACCCATATCTTGAGTAATCGTCAATAAAAGTGACGAAGTACTCATACCCTCCTCGTGCCCGGATGTTCATCGGTCCGCAAACATCACTATGCACAAGTTCTAGAACCCCTTCGGCCCTATTGCCCTTAGACCCGTATGGTCTTTTGGTCATTTTACCCTCCAAACAAGATTCACATTGAGGTATAGATTCCACCTTTAAGTGACTTAAAGGTCCATCCCTTACCAACCTTTGAATCCTATTTAGGTTAATATGGCCAAGGCGTAAATGCCAAAGATAAGTCTTATTAGAGTGAGAAGTTTTAAGTCTTTTTGAGTCATTATCATTTATCTCAGCATTAAGCAACAAGTCCATCTTAGGTTTGATAAAATATAGATTATTTTGCATCCATCCAGAACAGATAAAAGATTTGTTTTTACGAATCACCACTTTTTCATTAAAAGATACCACGTAGGAGTCTTTAAATAAAGAAGATACAGAAATTAAATTCCTTTTAAATTTAGGAACATAAAAACAATCTCGCAAAATTAAACTCCTATAATTATCAAAATAAAGATGGACATCTCCCACTGCTTCCGCTGAGACCAAGGATCCATCGCCCATCCGAAGCGTTAAGTCTTCACGAAGTAGACTTCTCGTTTCTTTGAATCCCTGCAGAGAAACACAAACATGATTAGTTGCACCAGAATCTATGACCCAAATGTCACTGGATTCCTCAACCAAACAAGTTTCTAAATATAGAAGATCACACCTACCTCCCTTGGAAAGGAAGTCCTTGCAATGCTTCTTTATATGCCCGACCTTACCACAAAAGAAGCACTTAAGCTTCTTTGGGTTCTTCTTCTTCTTCTTCTTGCTCTTGGTAGCAATAGGAATAGAAGACTTCCCACTCTTGGCCCGTTGTTTCTTTCCATTCCCAGAGTTAGGATTGGAACCAGAAGCAGCTACCAAATTGGCCTCTCCACCAGCAGGAGACTCCCTGATCAGCAGTTCAAACTCTTGTAACTGTTTCATCAGTTCTGTCAAGGTCATATCCCGTCTATTGCTTAGATTAAAAGTAGCTCTAAACGGAATAAATTCCTTAGACAGAGTCTCAAAGACCATAGTCATCTGAGTTTCAGCATCGATGTCGGCTCCATTGGTTTGAGCCTCAGCGAGGTAACCCATGACCAACATCATGTGCTCCTTTACAGATGTCCCCGGTCTCTGTCTACAGTTTAAGAGTTTCCGAAGCGCCCCTTGCCGCTTTGTTATGGCCTGGCCTCCAAACATGTCCTCAAGATTATCCAAGATCTGCTTCGCAGTCTCATAATCCTGATGTTGAGCCTGCAGCACGTTATTCATGCTAGCCATAACATAGCAGCGGGCCTGATCATTAGCATCTTTCCAGCGTTCGTACGCTTGGAATTGCTCATTACTTGAGTCTCCCGTAGGTTCGGGAGGACAAGGAGTTGTCAGAACATATTTCAGTTTCTCAAAGGAAAGGACGATGTCCAGGTTCCGTTTCCAATCATTATAGTTCTCACCGGTCAATTGGTTTTTGTCAAGTATCGATGATAAAGCGTTTTTAGACATTTTCAATCTACAATAAAGAATCATATACCAAACATAAGCAAACATATATAATAATTTAGTAAGATAACACAATCATGTAAAATCATACAAATGTGTTTATGTGTCAAAACCTTGAAAATATCACAACCTTACAACGATAATTCCTAACTCATAATTCAACAAGCTCCTAGGGGAGTCATGCCAAATTCAATCAGGAACACGGATCCCCTCCTGATTAATATATGCCATCCAGGACCCGTATGATCCAGCATATACTAATAATCGTTTCTTTGGCCATTAATTTTATTAACAGAGCTCCTAGGGGAGGTTAATAATAAAGTCAATGTGAGTGTATAACCACCGTTTCAATATTTTATCCATGATTTATAATCACCACCTAGGGGTGTGCAACCATAAATCATACTAAAATACCTTATCCTTTCAGAGATCCAATCTGGTACGTGATAGAAATCCCTTCCTAGGGGTTGGGACCATCATGTTCTTCCTATGGACCAACGATGGAGGCCTTAGGTTCTCTCTTCGAAAACCTTCTCCCACTCAATCTTTTGAAGTCAAGGTTTTATTTTAAAATTATGCATGAACAATTTTAATATGAGCGGCACTCCCTATTCTATATGACATGTTATCAATATACATGGTAAATCATATTATAATGCAGACAAGCAAAGCAATCAAGCAAAGCTACAAGCATAATAATAATAACCGTAATATTATGGTTCCACCCTAGAGAATAGAAAAAATAAGATTACAAGAGAATAATCGAGACATTTATCGATTCTTCATCCTTGAATCCTCAAGCTGTATCATTCTTCATGTAATGTCCATCTTCAAGTCCTCAATCCCGTATGAATCGAACACTTCATATTTCCGGTCATATCCAAATTTAATGTTTCTCAGAATCGTCCCAAAAATAAAATTAAAACTGCACTGAAAAAATCGCACCTTTTCTGGACACCTGGCAGCTCTCGGTCGGCAGGCCGATCTGGGTGATCGGTCTGCCGATCATGGTGGTTCGGCCTGCCGAACATGAAGGTTCGGCCTGCCGGCAGAGCACCAAAATTTCTGCCCCACTGTCGGCCTGCCGAACTGTGAGGTCCGGCATGCCGACCGAGCAGAAAGCCCTCAATCCAGAAAATACAATTTTAATGCAATTCATCAATTTTATTTTTAACAATTCAAAAACATAAAATTAGAGACTCAGGAAATACCTGGAGGGCCATCATCTATCTTCAAGATCCGACTTCTCGTTCCGTCTTCTCCGAATAATTATTTAATTACAAAATTCTTACAAATTAAATAATAATTCCTAGACGGAGATGATAGTCCGCCATCTAATTACATAAAAAAAATATATACACATTCTAACCTCTAAGGAACCATAACCGGTATTAATTAATTAATAAATAATTAAACAACAATTTAATCAACCATAATTAATTAATAAACATTCACCATATAATCCATGACAACATACATATTATATAGAAACCTTGAGTGCCATCTCTCTATAAAATTTAATTCAAGCATTGGAGAGATTAAGATCACAAAATTTATGCATATAACATGATCACAAACTTGCAAATTTATGTAAAAACCTCGGCTCTGATACCAATTGTTGGAAACAAAGTGCGCAGCGGAATTTTAAAAATTTTTCATCAGAGTATTTTCCAAAACACAAGTTTGACATGTTATATGTATAAATTAAACAGATCTTACTAACCTCAGTATGCCGAAGAACCTCCGCGACCTGTGTAGAGAAGTAACGTTCCAGAAGAGCCTCAACCAACTGGTCTTCTTTGCTATTCTCTATCCACAACCGGAGTGAGTGTGGGCTCACACGTACAGCTCTTCCACCGGTGACTCTCCTTCCAACCAATAGAGAGAACCCAAAGCTAGTGTTCGTGATTTATGAACAAAAGCTCTCAGGGAGTTTTTAGATGCTCACTAGAAGAGTATCACTCTTAATCTCTCAAATTGATCTAAGTAAATCATTAGACTCACTCCCTTTTTATACCTATTGGTCCTTGGGGTCAGTCCATATCAGATTAGGTCTCAAAAATCGAAATATAATCAAGTTCGGATCAATATCTGATAAGATACGCGTGAAAAACGCGTAATCTTAGCTGTCGCGGTCGGCATGCCGAACTGTGAGATAGGCAGGCCGAACTGGCCAGTTCGGCAGGCCGAACACGTCATCCGGCATGCCGAACTGCCGAGAAAAAATCTCCGCGAATCTTTTATTTTCCACCCGAGATTCTAAAGGATAAAGTCTCAGTTTTGATTCAAATAGCCCAATAAAAAAGATATCTGATCAAAACAAACTTTATCAAGATAATCTCTAAGAAAATAAATCAATTCACAATAATTCTACAAGTTTATCTTGTTCTAATTGTCCAAAATTAAAACAACCGATAAACAGACAAGAATTATCCGAACGCCATAATTCAACAAGTTCATCTTGAACTAATTTCTTACATAATTAATTCAACCGATAAACAGACATGAATTATTTGATTCTTATAAATTTTAAACCAATCTGATAAATCCGACATAAGTCACCAATTATTGGAAAAGCACGCCGTGTCGTTACAGGATTTTGTGAGCTAGCAAAGGGGACCAAAATGGACCTATAAAGTTCAAGCTCATGATAACTATGAAACCCAATATCCCAGATATACATTTCACAATTATCAACTCCAACGCTACTCCACTAAAAGCTTGGAGCTGCACTCTCGAACTTTATAGAATTACGAAGCTCGTGTAGCTAAGTCTCCATGACATATCATAGTGTATCGCATCCCCATATGATCATCCATAATCGGCTTAAGGACAAGTTCTGTCTTACCTTCCCGATTATTTTTATCTTACGTTCCATTGTCTCACCATTAGAAAACTTACCATCCAAAGATAGTATACCATTCGGTCACACCTATGTATCCAAATGGTTGAGCGCTCCAGTTTTCCAATCACAGGACAACGCATATAAGAGGATATCATTACTCCTAAAGAGGAGCTATGGATTCCATATCTATGAATAACAAGTCTACGCTACCAAGAGTCATGCCTCCAACGTACCGGCATGCATGCCACTATAGAGATGTGGGAGTCACCCATTGGTACATCAAAAGACACAAGTCGAGACAACGGGCCCATTATTCATCTCAGGATTAAGATACAATACAAATGATTGTCTAAAGTGAATCGATTTGACAAGACAGAATTATTAATCCAAATCAATTCACTTTATGTCCCGATCCAACACATCGTCACCTATGACAATGCGCCAATGTTTCTATTCACGGAGTCCAACTCCGATGGCCAAGACAAACCATCTCCCAAAAGGGATATAGACAACATAACAATCTTTACATGAATAAAGCGCCCAACTTTATTCCCTCGATTGCGGATCATATATTTTAGACCATCACCTTAAGAGTCGTGTCTACCGCATAATCATCCCATCATATGCCCAACTCTTAAGGTTTAGATTGACAGTCTCAGACTACTGTTTGCTTATCATACATTCAACGAATATGAACGTAAAGAGGACAATATTTGGTATGAATAAATTCTTTATTGATAAAAATGTCTCCAAAAACGTATTACATTTTTACTCCTTAGAGCATACATGTCTAACACTTAAGTTACTTTTGGAAGACCTTGTGGGCAAAATTAGGGACTAAGCTATTATTTTCTACAACTTGCCACCCGCAGACTGATGGTCAAACAGAAGTAGTGAACAGGACTTTATCTACTCTATTACGCGCTGTCATTGAAAAGAATTTGAAAACTTGGGAAGATTGTTTGCCGCATGTTGAATTTGCTTATAATAGAAGTGTTCATTCTGCAACTAAGTTTTCACCATTTGAAGTTGTTTATGGTTTTAATCCATTGACTCCTTTGGATTTAACTCCTTTACCTTTGAATGAACGAGTAACTTAGATGGCAAGAAAAAAGCTGATTTTGTTAGGCAAATTCAAGAGAAGGCGAGACAGAACATAGAGAGGCATACCGAGCAATATGCAAGACAGGCCAATAAGGACTGCAAGAAGGTGGTGTTTGAACCAGGAGATTGGGTGTGGCTGCATATGAGAAAGGAAAGTTTACCCAAACAAAGGCGTTCAAAACTCCTTCCGAGGGGTGATGGACTATTTCAAGTGTTGGAACGCATTAATGACAATGCCTACAAACTTGATTTACTAGGTGAGTATGGTGTTAGTGCTAGTTTTAATGTTTCTAACTTAACTCCTTTTGATGTAGGTGACGATTTGAGGACAAATCCTTCTCAAGAGGGGGAGAATGATGCAAGCAATGGAGCTGCACAAGTTAGGAGCCATGTTTCTGATCCCTTAAGCCGTTCAAGTGGTCCAATCACGAGATCTAAGGCCAAGCGATTCCAGGAAGCATTGAACGAGCTCATTCAACAAGTTTGCGACGTATCACATAAATGGAGCCCTAGCATAGGCCTAAGTCAATCTCAAGAGAGCCTAGTCACGATGATTAAGGTTCTAGAAGATTCACATTGATGATGTGCATGATTCCCGTAAATTGTGGGGCAGATTTGTAATTTCAAGAAACCTTCCTATTTTGGATCGACACGTGGGCACCATGTCATCAAGTTTGAGCCTCGTCATCAATTTATTTTTGCTAATGTAATTTTCGTAATTTCTTAGTGTCAAATTCGGTTTTGTTAGGCACAAAAACAAACCTGGATATTTTCCCTTTTCTGGATTAAGGTTAGGCACATTTTAAGGGATAAGATTAGCAACTTTCCTTTTGTGTTATTTTAGGGCTTAATTTCGCATGGGAAAGCGCCAATTAAGGGATTTTCTAAGTCAACCTTCGCTTAGAGATTCTTTTGGGCTGAAAATCGTTCCCATATAATTGTAAACACTTTGTTATTTTGAGAATTAATGAATCAGATCATATTCATGAATTTTGTGAGGCTTTTCTTGCATTCTTCTTGTTTTCTTGAGAAGGCTCCTTGAATTTATCAAGATTAATATTGTGGTGTTTAACAAACTAACTTATCATCTAGGGGTTTTAAGTGTTCTTGAAATTCTAGGTGTGGCATCTTCCTATCCATGGTTCTTGGTTCGTGTCTCACTAGATTACGGGTCAAGGCTCAACAAACATGTGTCTTAAGGGATTAAGAGTTCGAATTCCAGATTTGGTGTCAGGTCTTGTCGCGTTAGTAGGTGGGGTTCATATCACAATTTGAAGATTCAAGGATGAAGAATTAATAATATGTTTCGATTGATCTTTTGTCATCTTTATTTTCTATTCTCTAGGGTGGAACCATAATATTATGGTTATTTATTATTTTTTTGTTTGTGGCTTTGCTTGTCTACATTATAATATGATTTGCCATGTATGTTGATAACATATCATTAAAATAGGGAGTACCACTCTTTAAAAATTGTTCATGCATGCTTTCTAAAATAAAACCTTGATTTTAAAAGATTAAGTGGGAGACGATTTTCAAAGAGAAGACCTACGGCCTCTATCGTTGGTCCATAGGTAGCACATGGTGGGTCCAACCCTTGAGAAGGGACTTCATTATATACCAGGTTGAATCTCCGAGAGAATAATGTATTTTAGCATGATTTATTGTTGCACACCCCCAGGTAGTGATTATAAATCATGGATAAAATATTAAAACAATAGTTATACATTCATGTTAATTTTATTATTAACCTCTCCTAGTAATGATATCCTCTTATATGCGTTGTCCTGTAATTGGAAAACTGGAGCGCTCAACCATTTGGATACATAGGTGTAACCGAATGGTATACTATCTTTGGATGGTAAGTTTTCTAATGGTGAGACAATTGAACGTAAGATAAAAATAATCGGGAAGGTAAGACAGAACTTGTCCTTAAGCCGATTATGGATGATCATATGGGGATACGATACACTATGATATGTCATGGAGACTTAGCTACACGAGCTTCGTAATTCTATAAAGTTCGAGAGTGCAGCTCCAAGCTTTTAGTGGAGTAGCGTTGGAGTTGATAATTGTGAAATGTATATCTGGGATATTGGGTTTCATAATTATCATGAGCTTGAACTTTATAGGTCCATTTTGCTCCCCTTTGCTAGCTCACAAAATCCTGTAATGACACGGCGTGCTTTTCCAATAATTGGTGACTTATGTCAGATTTATCAGATTGGTTTAAAATTTGTAAGAATCAAATAATTCATGTTTGATTATCAGTTGAATTAATTTTGTAAGAAATTAGTTCAAGATAAACTTGTTGAATTATTGCGATCAGTTAATTCTTGTCTGTTTATCGGTTGTTTTAATTTTGGACAAAATTAGAACAAGATAAACTTGTAGAATTATTGTGAATTGATTTATTTTCTTAGAGATTATCTTGATAAAGTTTGTTTTGATCAGATATCTTCTCTAGTGGGTTATTTGAATCAAAACTGAGACTTTATCCTTTAGAATCTCGGGTGGAAAATAAAAGATTCGTGGAGATTTTTTCTCAGGAGTTCGGCCTGTTGGATGACGTGTTCGGCCTGCCGATCAGTGGAGATAAGATTACGCATTTTTCACGCGGATCTTATCAGATATTGATCCGAACTTGATTCTGTTTCGAGTTTTTGAGACCTAATCTGATATGGACTGACCCTAGGACCAATAGGTATATAAAGGGAGTGAGTCTCATGATTTACTCAGATCAATAGAGATCAATTTGAGAGATTAAGAATGATACTCTTCTAGTGAGCATCTGAAAACTCCCTGAGAGCTTTTGTTCACAAATCACGAACACTAGCTTTGGGTTCTCTATGTTGGTTGGAAGGAGAGTCACCGGTGGAAGAGCTGTACGTGTGAGCCCACACTCACTCCGGTTGTGGATAGAGAATAGCAAAGAAGACCAGTTGGTTGAGGCTCTTCTGGAACGTTACATCTCTACACAGGTTCCGGAGGTTCTTCGGCACACTGAGGTTAGTAAGATCTGTTTAATTTATACATATAACATGTCAAACTTGTGTTTTGGAATTTACTCTGATGAAAAATTTTTAAAAATTCCGCTGCGCACTCTGTTTCCAACAGATGGACCTATATAGTTCAAGTTCCCAATAATTATGAAACCCAATATCCCAGATATACATTTCAAAATTGTCAACTCCAACGCTACTCCACTAAAGGCTCAGAGCTGCACTCTCGAACTATATAGAGTTACGAAGCCCATATAGCTAAGTCTCCATAACATATCATAATGTATTGTATCCCTATAGAATTATCCATAATTGACTTAAGGATAAATTATGTCTTACCTTCCCGATTATTTTTTTCTTACGTTTCATTATCTTAATGTCGGAAAACTTACCCTCTAAAGACAAAATACCATTCGATTACATCTATGTATCCAAATGGTTAAGGGCTCCAGTTTTTCAATTACAGGATAACCCATAAAAGGATATCAACTACTCCTAAAAAGGAGCTATGGATTCCATATCTATGAATAATAAGTCTACGCTATCAAGAGTCATGCCTCTAATGCACCAGCATGCGTACCAACATAAAAATGTGGATGTCACCCTTTGGTACATCAAAAGACTAAGTCAAGACAACTGGCCCACTATTCATCTCAAGATTAAGATGCAATACATATGGCTGTCTAAAGTGAATCGATTTACCGAGACAGAATTATTAATCTAAGTCAATTCACTTTATGTCTTGATCCAATACATTGTCACCTATGACAATGAGCCAATGTTTTTATTTGCAGAGTCCACCTCCAATGGCCAAGACAAATGATCTCCCATTACGGATATAAACAACATAACAATCTTTACATGAATAAAGCACCTAACTTTATTCCCTTAATTGTGGATCTTATGATTTAGACCGTCACGTTTAGAATCATGTCTTTCGCATAATTTATCCATCATATGCCTGATACTAAAGGTTTAGACCGACAGTCTCAAACTTTTGTTTGCTTAACATACATTCAACAAATATGAACGTAAAGAGGACAAGATTGGTATATGAATAATAAATAATTCCTTTGTTGATAAAAAGTCTCTAGAAACATATTATATTTTTACTCTTTAAGGTATACATGTCTAACACTTACTTCTCAACGCGCCTAGTGATGGCCAGTTAGCACTAATACTTAATTCAATCGATGCCCCCAGACTTCCAGCAATGTGTTGACTATATCGGTGATGTTCATTTTTCTTGCAGTTTTTAATTTTTTTTTATTTCTCCTCATTATTTTTGAACTTTACAAAATCACCACCACACCTCCATATTTACCAAATTGCCACTGTTTGATTTTGCTAAAGCCTAACCTATTTATGTGTACACATAAGACATGCATTAAAAGGCTAAATTAACGCTCCCAAGATCTGATATATGACAGTCCACTTACAAATTTGCATTGCATTCAATTAGCAAAATGAAAAATTACCCTATCTAACATTATAAGAAAAATACTTTTCATGGTTATGGGGTTATAACCCTATTATTTACAAAATTATGAGCCTCAGTCTAATATGGGGTTATAACACTGTTATTTATAAAATTTTGAGCCTCAGTCTAATATGTGGTGCATTTTTTTGACGAGGTTCTACTTTTTTTTAGTAGTAGGATTATAACTCTATAAGGTTGAATAAGATTGCTCTTGATATAATAGATTTGAAGAGTATATACGATGATAATAATAAAACAGCCCAAGGTTATTGCAACATTAATTTGGGTGTTTATTGGAATGAAATTACTAAAATCTATTAGTTTTAAATATTCTCCAACACTAGATTAACACTATTCATAAAAATATTAATCTCAAGTTATATTATCGAAAAGGATATGAGAAAAGAGTTGTTCGTATATTTGCAAAATCAATCAACAAATCTATATGATAGAACAAAGGGTGCACACTAGATAAAATTAAAAATACATAGATCAACATGAAAAAAAAGATATATGTATAACTTTTATATATGGCTAAGATGGATATATGTTGGTTTTCTAAATCGAGTTAAGAGAAAAGATGTAGAAACATGATAAAAGTGCAGAATCTATATAACAAAAATTTTCGTAAAACTTTCTAAGCACAACACTATATAATACATTAATTTAACACTTAATAAAAAAATATATATATTTTATATTTACCCAGTTGAAGTGATTTGAACGGAAATCTTCTACTAGAATCTATCGTCTCTCTTGCCTAGTCCTCATCATTGTCTAAACATGTGGGCATAGAAGGAATTGGGATTTTTAGGATCACTCTTCTCACTTGAGCAGAGGGGGACTGAGAATGGAAGAACACTTCCTTTCTTTTCTCTCTTCTACACGCCTACTGCTAAGAATACTGGCAGAATTTTTACAGTCTAATCAAGACTCTAATTGTATATTGAAAAATAGATGAGCCCTTTATTTATAAAGAATGAGAGAGACTCAGCTAATTCTGGAAGCTTTTTTTTAAATTAAATATAATTTATTTAATCATAAAATAATAAAAGATAAAGTTTCTTTTTCCTTATCTGATAATGGGCACCATACATAGATGCCATATTTATGTTTGTGGGGCTAACTAGCATACATGAGAGAGAACAATATTGTTTGTTTCCCAATTGTAATTCTGTCTCTAAAATTCAAATTTTTAATTTTTAAAAATTGCATTCTTTAAAATAGAAACTTCAAGAAATCAGTAACTTGATGAACAAGCCTTCCTTTCCCTTCCTTGCATGGATACAAGCTAGACACTATAACTGGGACCTATAGCGTGTCTTCTAAAATTAATTATTATCATTGAATAATCTTATTATTTAATAATTATATATAAATTTACAATTAATTATTTTGAGTGATTATTAATTTAGAGTGCCATAATTCTAAATTACTTATTAAAACCAATAATTCTAGTCCAAATAGTGTTTGCAAGAGTGGGGGGGGGGCACTAATGGACTATAAATTCAAGCTTCAATAAAATCAATATATTAATTGAACTCTTTCGTTAATATACTACTCTTTTATTAATTTCAATATTACTCTACTAGAAACTTAAAACTGCACTCTTGACATTGTAGATAGATAATTACTTCTATTTTAGAGTTTTTCATTGTATATGGTCATTGCATATAAATAGATCATCCACAAATAATTTTATTAGAACTAGATTATGATGACCCGAATTTTCAAGCTATTACTTAACTTGCTTACATGTGATTTCTTAAACTTAATCTTATCTAAAAAAAAAATACTTAAAGCCATTGTTACTTCTATTGCAACATAAATTAAAACATAGTACAAAACTTGACTTTGCAATCATTTAAAATATTTCTTAAAATTCATTAAGTAAACATTTTATTTTGTAAAATTTTTTAAAACATCTTTTCAACACATTGAAAATTTCTTCTTAAAATAACAGAAACTTTTGTAGTCATATCCATAGCCTAACCATCGCATCTGTCACGGCGTAACACTCAGCTCACTAACTAGTTTTACTGGTTTCTTATAGTCTTACTTATAGCATGAAGGAACTTTAATGAGCTTTTACTCTGTAAGTCAGACATATCTCACAAAACTTAAAAACATTCCTCTTTAAACCTTCTTCACAAAACCTATCTTGTAAAACATTTTTTGTGAAACATTTTGTCGTAAAATTTCTTTATTGAAATATTTCTCATAAAACATTTTCTTGAAATGTTTTTTGTAAAACATTTCCATAACATGTTTTCTCATAAAATGTTTTTATAAAACATTTCTTGCAAACATCTCTCATAAAATGTTTTTCATGAAACATTTCCTATAAAACATTTCTCATAAAAAGTGTCTAAAAAAACATTTCTTAAATAATAATACAAGTAGCATCATAATGTATGATTCTATTTATGTTCATTTATGAACTTCTTATTTTATTATTATTGTCTTATCTTAAACTATGAGCCCAAGTGTATGTACCAAAAGCTCATGACTATCAAACACCAAGGCTGTAACTTAACTTAATATAATACTCTCTTTGTGTCGAGAGGTTAGTACAACACTTTCTTATACAAACTAGAGAGTTTAGATTACTAATCTTGTAATCTTAGTGGATATGTTATATGACATAACTTAATGTTTGAAGCAATAAACTTAGCACACTACAATAAAAACAGGAATAGACTATACTGGGTTGATGCAAATAAACTACAAATCATATACAAAACGTAGCGGTAGATAAAAGATTACAGCTGAAGCCCGATTCCTGAAAAGCCTTTTATTAACTCTTATACTATGGTTTTATATTGACATATAGTTAAAAAAAACCCATTTAACTACCCAACACAAATTAACACTTAAACACCCCCCCCCCCCCCCCCCCCCAAAAAAAAAAAATGCCTTGTTAGGTGTTAAAAAAAAATTTGTTTCCCTCCTTCTATTAAAAACACACTAACGATATTTACCAAAAAAAAATACTCACGATATCTGTCCTCCATTTCTTCCTCTCAGAAAAAAACCCTCAGTAATCAAAGTTGCTCTCTTCCTCTCTCTCGAACATTTCTCTCCTGCTGCCTCTGCTGTACACGTCTGCCGATGACCGTCGCTCCTTTTGCCCATGGACGTCGCCCCCCTCATGCGCACCATTGTTGACCTTTAAATCCAAATCAAATTGCTATTGGGTATAGGTATTATTCTTTGCCCACCTTGCAAACATGTTTGATTCTCTGCTTGCTTTGGGGGAACTAGGATGGGAGCCAAATTTTTCAAGAATCAATTTGACTAACTTTTGTCTAATCTTTTCTAGGTTTAATTTTTTTTTTTTTTTTTTTAATAATGAAATTGATTTGCAGGTACTTAGGAGTGAATGTGGCAGGGTTTGCATATTGAGGGTGTAAAGTGTTTGTTCTGATTTTTTTTTTTCACCACAGAGAGACACAAAATCCCACGAGATTTGATATTGGTTTGATTTCTTCATTGATCAGGCAAGTAAATTATAATTTATTATTGTACCTAATTATGGCGTTTTGCTTTTGTCTACATTCCCCACCCTTTGTTCTGTTCTTGGCCATTATATGTTATTAGTTGCCTTTGTGATGATCTTGTGATAGGGACCACTCATCAATGTATTGTGCTTCAAAGTAAACTGTATTTGTCTTGACATGAGAAATTTTTACCTTTTTGTTTTTTTTTTTTTTGTCTAAAGCAGTAAGATTTCATTTTTGCTCAAGCTTTTTTTTGTTGTTTTCTATTGAGGATTGGAACTACTATTAGCTAAAGCAATAAAACTTTGTCAAAAAAAGCGTGATTCTAAAAGCTAAAGAACATAATCCTTTCCCATTTTTTATATTTTGTTTGAAGAAAGCTTAAGCAATATGCAACTTGAGAATGCTTTAAAGACAAAATGTTATGTTCAAACTGTACTATTATGCTATACATAAAAGATGCCTTCTTTTTTCATTTTGTGGTTTTGTTGGCCTTATATTGTATGGTATATTCTTTGAGAAGAAAACCCTCCTTTTTTTATGGCTAGTGTTGTATGAAATTTTGCTACTGATTGATATTTGATGCTCCTAAAAGGTTGTTTTGAACTCCATGATGACTAGATATAAATACAAGATATTTGAACTCACACACTAACTAGGGTGGAGATGGAGGCCTTTTCTTTGCTTTTCTTTTCTTATCTTTTTTGGGTGCTATGTGACGGTGGCTTAGAAGACAAAATTGAAGGAAGAAGAATTAGTGTTAAAAAAAGGGTAATGCACTTAAGATTTTGATTTGTTGGGCTGGCACCATCTTTGGCTATTCTTTTATACTCTTTTGTACTTAGTTATTTTTAATTTTTTATGTGATGAAATTTATTTTTAATTTCTTTGGCTTATGTTTCTTATGAGATTTTTAATAATCATTTATGCCTCGCATGCCTTTTGAAACCATGGTTAGTTAATAATGTTTTCCACCTTGTACATTTTTTTTTTTATTTACCATTATAGAATGGATAAGACCTGGATGTTTGCCAATAGAAGAACAAAGAATATGAAACAGGGGTCACAACTTTCATAGACTTTGCATTGCATTATCTAGAGAATCAGTATGTTATGCAATGTCCATGCATAAAATGCGGCAACATGCAGATGCATGATGCTAAAAAGATAAAAGAGCATCTTTATTTCAATGTTATTGATCAATCTTATGACCCTTGGATTTGGCATGGTAAAGACCTACCTACTGTTGCAGAAACAAATACAAATCATGTTTAATCCAATGAAGAATTTTATTTTGATTACAATGATGCATTTAACACTGTAGAAATGGTTCAAGCTACTTGTGATCAGTTTAAAAGTGATCCTGAGAAATATGTTGAGTTATTGGTAGATGCTGAAAAGCCTGTTTCTCCTGGTTGTAAAAATTTTACTACATTATCTTCTTTGGTAAGATTGTACAATATGAAAGCAAAATATGGGTGGAGTGATAGTAGTTTTATAGATCTACTGGCTCTATTGCGAAATTTGCTTCCTAAAGTAAATGAGCTTCCTATATCCATGTACGAAGCGAAGAAGACATTATGCATGTTGGGGATGCAATATGAAAAGATACATGCATGTCCAAAGGATTGTATTTTGTATCAAAAGGAATATAAAGATGAATCAAAATGTCTGAAGTGTAAGACATCAAGGTGGAAAATTCCAAAGGATTCTAGACAACCAAAAAGTTGGGGTGCCAACAAAGGTAGTGCGGTATTTTCCTCCCATACCAAGATTTAGAAGAATGTATGGTACTTCTCAAATAGCCAAAAAATTTGACATGGCATGCCGATGGAAGAAAAGTTGATGATTTTCTGCGACATCCAGTCGATGCTTCATGTTGGAAGGAGGTCTCTCCAGAGTTAAAAGAGAAGATATGGGATACAATATTAGTACTGAGTTTATTCATAAATATTATATCATTATGTTTATTAACTTTTTTGAGTTAATTAGTTATTAATGTTGTTGTTTTTGTAAATATTGTAGAAAACTTATGATGTGGATGAAGCATCCAAGAAACATGTACTTGCATCAGCTTGTTTAAAATGGCGCCAATTTAAGTCCAAGTTGGGGCCCAATTATGTTTCGACATTGGCGAAAACACCGGAGAAGCTAAAGCATCCTCCAAAAATGTACCAGTTCATTCAATAAAGACACTGGAGTGCATTTGTTCGACTACATCAATCCAAAGAATTTATTGTAAGTATTGATTTTAAGACTGCTATATTCAATGCACAGCTTGTATAAACATTAATTATTTCAAACATTACAGGAACTGTCAGAAGCTAATTCCAATAGATGTAAGAACCAAAAGTATCTCACCATCTTTCAAGAAGAGGATTCGCAAATTTAGAGAATGACATAGTAAGTCTTCCTACAATTCTAAACATTAGCCCAACAATCTTGTTTCTCTTAACCTTTTAACGCTACATTTTCTCTCTATCTCTCTCTGTTTTAGAAAAACACCACAGGAAATAAGGAAGACCGCGACCATAGTGAATTTTGGAAGGCTGCATATAGTAACAAAGATGGAGAAACAGAGAGTGAATTGGTCAAGGAGGCAAAAGAAAGGATTGTAAGTGTAATTCTAAGTTGGTTAGCTAGATATGCAATAGGTGAAGTCCCTATTTAAGTTTAAAATGTGATTGTTACACTATTGCAGGATGACTATACCAAGCAAAGTAAAGAAGGAAAAATAGCCACATCTGGGAAAAATGATATACTTACTTTGGCCTTAGGCACACTAGAACATGCAGGGCGTGTAAGGCTTGTCGGAGGCACAATTAATCCAACCGTCTACTTTAATCTCCCAAATCAAACAAATAGCAAAATTGTGAAGCAATTATTCGATGAGAAAAATAAACTCTTGGAGACGCAACAAGAAGACGCAAAAGAGCGCCAACGTTTACTTGAACAAATGGCACAACTTCAAGAAGAGAATCGAAAATTGAAGGAAGCTGCCAATGACAACAAAAGTATGAAAAGAGAATACAAAAATCAAGAAGAAGTGTCCTTTTCCTATGTGCCAGAGAAGAACAATTGCTCAAATAAGAAAAGACAATAGAAAAATGAAAAACAAGAAGAACTTGACACTAAAGGGTTATCATTGTTGGGACAAAGGGACACTTGGAAGGTAATTTTAATATTTCATTATTGAATCTTATTTTTTTTCTTTCATTTAATTTTTATTTTTTATTTTTTACATTATTTTAGTCAATATTGGATGATAATATTGTTTTCATTTTTTAGGGTAAACCATGTTTGTTGGCTGTGTACTCGGTTGATAACATTGTTGGACATGGTACAATAATTGATGGTAATGAACCTGAGTTAGTTCTTCATGGAGTAACATTAGGTGAGGTGAATATTTGTGTGTGCGTAGATTCTTGCCTAGACCAAGAAGCCCTTCTTTCGATACCTGTGCGGGACACACTTTCACCGCTAAAGAGGCTATTGGATCTCATGTGGCATGGCCTAAAGAGTTGGTTATTATTCAAGAACCCAAGGTAATATAAATTCACTTTTCAACTTCACTACCCTTTATTATATTATCAATAATACCTTTTTTGGTAATATTGATTATATTTTTTTAAAAAAGTCAAAGACGATAACAAGTAAGAAAGTTAAGAAAGAGAATGCGAAGGAACCATGGACAATGTCAATCCTACAAAATTATGTTGAAAACAATATGGACGAAAGTAAGACAGTGTCCTTTAACTTGGATCAAGGAGTTTCCTGTATTTGCTCCGAGATGATATCATCCAATTCTCTTCCATGGTTGATATATCTGTCAACTGTGTTGTGTTTTACATGAGGTACATAAAATTCTCTTAATATATGTCTTCACGCAAGAAATTTGTAGACTTTGAATTACTTACTCAACACTTGAATATCCATTTTTTATGAGTTACTTGTACAACCAGATTGTAAAAGCCAAGTTACATAAGATGCATGCCTTTGTGGATCCTGCACAAATATCATCTTATTGTGGTTCAGCTTTAGACAGCAAAATCTCTTGCAAGAAGATTGGAGGGTTGTTGCATTGATCAATTATTTCTTGCCCCATATATCTTAGGGTGAGCAGTACTAAGAGTGAAGTGGTTTATTCAATTTTGCATTGATGGATGCCTTCTAACTTCATACATTTTGTTTTGAAGATATCACTGGTCTTTATTGATACTTGACCCTTACAATGACATCGTATATTTTTGTGACTCCCTTCGACACAAACTAGGAAAGGATTTAAAAGGCCTCATAAATACGTAAGTTTTTGATCCCTTCACATTATGGTCTTTTGGAATTATTGTATATATTATGTGATATATGTGTTCTTTTTCTTAATAGTGGACTAAAAATTTTCAATGCCAAATGTGAAAGAAGTTTAAGGAAAAATATAGTTTGGGAGATTATTAAGGTATGTATAAATTTCTTATCTAAATTGCTAATTGAGAAATATATAAGGTTGTATTAATTATACTTATAATTTTTATAGGCCCCATGACAGCCCACAAGTAAAGAATGTGACTACTTTGTAATTTAATATATGAAGGATATAGTTGAAAAGCATATAATCTCTACTAGTGAAAAGGTAAGTGTGTATGAGTTCACAACTTTGTAATTGTACTTATGATATATTTTCTTCATAATGGTATTGCTTTCTACTAACTTAGAATTTTTATTTTTTCCTATAGTTTGATGACAAAGATACTTATACTCAACAAGAGCTAGACGTAATGCATGGAGAGTGGGCTAATTACTTTCAAACACTTTTTGCTTAGCACTTCATTTCATGTTTTTGTCCCTTAGTTGAAGTTAATTAAAGATGGAAGTGTATGAATTGAACTTTAATTAATTAGGATTGTGTTATGATTTAAATTATGTGTATTATTTTGGGATTATATTGTGGAACTACTTTTGTGGCAATGAAAAAACAGCAAAAATTCTGCCCATTTAAATTTTTTTATATTGTAGAATATTAGTCTAAAAATTCTGCCTAATTTGTAATTGTTCAAAAGATAAACATAAAGACTATGGTTTAATGCAACACGTAGTCTAAGCAGCCAAGAGATAGACTATGGTCATTGCGGCCCGTAGTCTAAGCAACTTAGACATAGACTACGGTTTAATGCAGTTGTAGTCTAATAAGCCCAGAGATAGACTACGGTTTAATGTAGCCCGTAGTCTAATCAGCCAACATATAGACTATGGTTCCATAAGCATAGTCTAAATGATGAGACTTTTAACTACGTCTCTATATACTATGGTAGTATAATCTTAGTCTAATACCTTAGACTACAGTGAAAAAACGTTGTCTAATCCCTTTTTTGGCGTAGTGACATGCAAATATATTGCGAGTCATAACTTGATATTTAAAGCATTATGCATTATAAATGCAAACATATTTTAAGCATATTAAACGCGTTTGAAAATCGTTTTTTTCATGCCATAGGTGAGGTTTGACACTGACATGAATATTGCTCTAACATTCTTACTTTAGCCTTTTTCTTCCGTAAGTCAGCTATGAACCCTAAACAATCCCAAGATGTTAGTCCTCTTTTTCGACACCTGAAAGCTTCTCAAAACCCTTAAAACTTTTTTTGTTCTTCCTCTACATGCTTGATTTTGCTTCAAAACATGATTTAGAGGCTTGAGTCATTAAAATCTTGAGAGAAATTCCTTGCTATAAGGGCGGTTTTTAATGGAAGAAATGGGTGGTTTTCTTATTTGATGGAGCAAAAGTGAAACTTTTTTTAAGTCCTTAGCCTTTTAAAGGCTTATTTTAGGGACTAAATTGAAAAGAATTTTGGCTCATAATCCCTAGTCACCACCAGTTATACAAGGGGAGGATTTGGAAGCTCTTCCACCTTCGGGGTGTCACCATATGGGTTCCATATCATCCTTTAATAGTCCAAATTTACACTGCATGGTATTTTTATATACTGCCGGTACATTTTCCTATATAGTCCATATTCTTTCCTATACTATTTACATGGTTTCACATAATTCTATACTTATCCATATCGTCCATATAGTATAATTCTCATATTGCTTAGCTTTATGCAGTATAATTTCTATATTGCTTAACTTTATCAGTATATGTTCTATACAATTTAACTTTATGTAGTATAATCTTTATATTGCATAATTTCTATACTACTTAATTTTTATATTGCATAATTCTCATATTTCTATACAATATTTTCTTAGACTGCATTTCTATTTTAAAATCTGTTGCAACTCATTCTACGACCGTTAAACATTTAGTTTGTTTTCCTCTTATTCATCAACTAACCCTCGCATCCTCATATCATTTATACTTTACCTAAGACTTATGATATAAAATATAATCTTAAAAATCCTATATTTACTCTTACATAATTCATCATAAAAATCAAATTTAAACAATAATCCTCCTAACATGTTGTATTGTTTAACATAATTATTAAATATTATACGTGTAATGAATTTGAGAATTTCTTAGGTATTACATAGGTAAAATTCGTTAACCTCTCTAGTTACTTTTTTATCGTTAAGTGCCATTGATTCTGCAATGAATGATAAGTTTATGAGCATAATCACAAATTTGAGCACTCATATTATTCAAGGCCCAAACCAATACCCAAGAGAATTATTTACCTACTTCTCAATAAAGAATAAACTGATTCCATTTTATAATATTAACATTTGCAACTACTTACTTCGCTATGCCTCAAAATACAAGTCCGTATAGGATAAATTAGATTATCAATTACATATTGAATAAATCAAAAGATATAATTCCATAAATAGAAGTCTAGAAATAACTCAAGATTAAGATCATCTAATATGTAAATATAGATTGATGTGATTAGAACTTGCTATATTTTAACGAAAATTATTTAGTCATTTAAATTACATCATGTCCTAGTTCAACATAATCTCATGATATATAGTGCACTCAATTATTGACTCACTACATTTACAGTTCGAATAATACCATTCCATTCTTAATGGAAATTACCTACACTAGTAACACTCAATTAAAGATTCCATAATTTAATTGAATAACTAATTAAATTATTAATTAATGTTACTGACTATTTTAATTATCATTCTTAAATATTATACTCTTGTATATAACACTTATATACAATTTATGATCACATAGATAACTACGAAATTTTAGTGATATTCACAAAGTATTCAAAAATATATGCACACAAATATAATAAAAATTTCTTTTCATATATTTATAAATAATGTCCATCACAAAAATGTCATATGCATTAAAAATATCGATTAAGCCTTAAGGGATGTTATAGTGTTGAGTATTAAATTGTTATTGAGCGTGGTTGGATACAAATTTATTGGTTTAGAACATTCTTTTATAAAAACCAATAAATGAAAACAAATTAATAGATATATATATATATATATATATATATATATAATGTTTTAAAATAAAACTTACATATTTGTCTTTTTAGGCGGTTTAGGTAGGGTATAGGGCTTTCAAACAGCTAACCAAGCTATCCAAAAATATTTGTCTAAAAAACACTCATACTACACAATAATTCAAAAATAATATACGTTTTGGTTCGGTTAGATTTGAGTTGGATGGTTTAGTGGATATTTTGAACACCACTAGGTTATAGTCTGATTCATTGAGAAACAAAAGATAAGAATTATGACGATTAATCACAGTGTATATAGTGGCAGCTCAAGTAAATTGGGAGCCCTAGGCAAACATGTTTATGGTCTTTTTGTAAATTAAAAAGAGAAACGGCATGTTATGCCATGCTTAAAAAAAGTGTTTATTTATACCACACATGAAAAAGTTGTGCTACATTAATACTCATATTATTTTTTTTGAAATAATTTGTGTGAGTTGCTAAATAATTGTTTTCTTTTCAAACAATTTAAATAGAGAAATCACAACACTCTCGTAACTCTCTTCTCCTTTTTTTCCCTCATCTATCTAGATAAATATTTTTTAATGGCGTAAAAAGTTTCAACTATTTGTGCATTTATAAGAAGCAAATTTCAAAAGATTACATTTATAAAATTTTTTCTATTAAAAATACATGTTATCAAATTTCATAGAAAAAGAGAATAAATCCCTATGGTTGTTTCTCAGCAACATCCACCTTCCCTCTATGTTTTTTAAGAGAAACATTGTTTTTTTTGGGAACATATGGCACTACCAATAGCGCTCAATCTAACGGTAGAGATTATTATAAAAAGAAAATCCAACGGTAGAAATAGACAATATGGTGCAATTAATATAATATATAATGTAATATAGTACACACGTAATTTCTATTTCTTCATTTCAAATTTACACTTTTTCTTTTTTAAATCATTTTAAGAAATGGTTCCGCTGAGCCAATCTACCCCAAAACTCATTTTAAGAAATCGTTTTAGCTATCACTGCTTTCAAACAAGAATCTTTGGAGGGGTAATTGGCTTTCCATAGATGACTGCTACAAAATTCTAGAAAGACCAGAGTCAAAATAAATCTTCAAAAAAGAAAGAATACTGAATATCGATTTGTGGGTGGTATGGTTGAAGAAGACTGATTAGATTCGGAGGCGAATGTTCATCTAAAGAATTAAAGCTTGGCTTTTTTCGAAGTAACACTTAAATCGTTGAAGAAGGAAGATCAATGGACAAAGAAAGAAGTAAAAAGAGCTTGAAGCAATTTTTTTCCTGGGTTTTGCCTCTTTGCGTAGTGTAACGAAGGAATCTATCATCCGGAGAACCCTGATATAAGTTTTTTTTTTACAAAACGAGATTATTCTCTTTTTTTTTCATCTCTGTGCTAATTTTCTCTCCCGGAATTTAATTTATAATTATTAAATTATAAGATTATTTAATATTAAATAATTACTTTTAGAAGACACACAGTCGGATCCATTCATTGTGTGGCACCACATTTTACAGGTAGATATTCATTGTGTAGTCCAAAGCTTGATTTCCAAGTTTTCATATTTAGAACTTCTCTTTTTGGGTAAATGAGATTTAATTTAAATAAGAAAAGTTAAATTTAAAAACAAATAAGATTGAGTAACAAGCAATATTTTTTCTTGCACTATCTAGAATTTGGTATTACAAGCACGAAATTCTCTTTGCGTGTGGCACCATATATAGTATAGGAATGGGTAAGTTGTGTCTTTTATTTTAATTAAATATTTGATATTAAATTAAAATAAAGGAGGCTTCTAGAATTCGTTGGATCTCCAATTCTGTATAAATTGGGGCTGCTTTATTAATTCACTACACATTTGAGTCTTGGAGGGACTAAAATAACTCTGCCAGACAACCTAGTGTAGGCTTTTGGAGAGAGAAAGATGTTACGCCCTATAGTACGGGAGGTGACATGGCGGTTATATAAGTTAATTAAATGAGAATTTAGTTAAAAACAAGAGTTTAAGGGTTTAAATTAAATATGAAAACGTGAAAAATCCAAAACCTTTTTAAACAGGCATTTTTGATGATTAAACAAACATGTTCATCAAACAAATAATAAGAAAATTAGCAAAGTAATAAGACAAACGAGGATGGGTCCCACTGACCCACATATTATACACACACATAATACTGACAATATTACAATACATCCACAGTCCAAACAAAAAAGGAAATTAAAATATTACATACCTTGATTTAATAAATAATAATAACCTACTAAAATTCCTCTACTACTCCTGAGTTATGTTCGAGGAATCTTCTCTGAACCTAAGCGAAAATCCACCTAGAGGGGAAAAAGTTTAAAAACAAATAAAATATGAGCAAAAGGCTTAGTAAGACTATATTTTAAGAAATAATAACTTAAAAAGGAACATATCATTTTTTAGGAAATGATTTAGGAGAAAACTTGAACAATAAGTTTAAACAAGACCATTCTTACCCAAAATAGTTTATTGGTCGACCAGAAAAATCATCATTTCCTATCCTGGGCAAACCATATGAATAACACCACCGTAGTGGCCCATTTGGGTTTCGAGACCTACCCTCAAGGTCGATCGCTACACGACCCGATCTCTGATATGGCATCATGCCCTTATATTCATTTCTATTATTATTCAAAGTCCATTTACTAGATGTTTTCATTAACATACATTATGAAGTTCACTTCAATCCACAGTTTATTAAAAAGAACCAACAGAATCTCATCTTTCGAACAATCATTTAAAACATTTTGATAAAACCCCTTTTTGAGATGAAAATCATTTGAAACTGGATTACCAAAGAAAGGATAGAAGTCCTCCCTCGATACTCATGCCGGTGCCCTACACCGTAATCTCGGTCTGCTATATGTTAGCTTCGCGGAACCATAAACGACCATAAATACAACAAACTAGGTCTATCAAAGTCTAATTTAAGATATCCTACATTGCTAAACCATTTCATGATGTCCTAGTGTGCCATCTGTATCTTTAAAATCATTTTATAAAGTTGGGGTTCAAAACAGTAAAAACAGGTGAAAATAAAAAAATTTCTCCTTGTTTGGTCGGCTTGTCGGTCACCCTAGTTCGGCCGACCAAACTGCATAGTTTGGCCTGCCAGAGAACAGGTCCGGTCGGTCGAACATTCTCTAGGTTTGGCCTGCCAGATGGATGAATCCGGCCTATCGAACTGAAAAACCTAGAATTTTCAACCACGGGTTTTGGGTCTCATAAAATCCAAATCTTGATTTCAACCTGTTTTTCTCAATTCTCAGGCATGGAAAACAATCATAGATGATAGAAAAATATCAAAGGACACTTTTAAACTCATTTAAACAAGATTTGAACACAAAATCCAAGAAAATCCAAAAATAGAGAAAAATGGAGAAAAATGAAAAACTTGATTCGAATATGTTTTTCTTCAAACAAAGCGTAGATCCTAGTTGTTTTAAGTTCCTTTAACTAAAATCAAGGGTTTTCTAAGCTTGAATAAACTTAGATTTTAAAAATGTATGAAAAATTGAAAAAGTTTAGAAATTTCAAAACTAACCTCAAATCCAAGCTTCAAATCACGTTTTTGGTTGGTCAATCATGCTCCCGAGCCTTCAATCCACCAAAACCCAAAGCTTGAGCTTAATTGGAATTAAAAATTTGTGAGAAAAATGAGAGAAAAGGAGAGAGAGACCGAGAGAGAGAGAAAGAGGCACTCGGGAGAGAGAGAGAGAGTGAGGGTGAGGGTGAGAGTGAAGGAGAGTGGAGGAGAATGGGGAAAATAAATAAAGGAAAAGGGACAGTTTTGCTACAAGAAAACCGCATGTAGCACACCGTTTTCAAATGGGACATGTTTGGTATTTGACAAATTGTTTTGTTTTAAAAATTCAAAATAACAATTTAAAACAATTAGAAATAATTAGAATCCACTAAAATGATAAAAATAACTTTAAATTCAAAATTTCCCTAAATGATCAAATTAAGTTTTAAATATTCATTATGGCACACTAATCCACCATTTTACATTCTAATATCATTAAATTAATTTTAGGGCGTTACAACTCTTCACCCCTAAAAGAAATTTAGCCCTCAAAATTTACATATTAATTTAGAAACAAAACAGATGTGGATACAACTCCCACATGCTTGATTCTAATTCCGGAGTGGCTTCATCAACCCCGTGATGCTACCACACGACCTTTACTAACGATATATCTCGACGATGCAAACTGATCACTTTTCGATCAATAATTTGAACCGGCACTTCCTTGTACGTCATATCTTCCTGAATCTGTATATCGTGAAATGAAACTATCTTACCTTGCTCAGGCGGACACTTCCTAAGCATCGACACATGAAACACATCATGAACATGAGAAAGTTCAGGCGGAAGGTCGAGTCGATAAGCAACCACACCAACACGCTAAGTGATCTCGAACGGTCCCACATACCTCGGTGCAAGCTTTCCACTCACTCCGAACCGCATAGTACCTTTACGAGGCGATACTTTCAAGAGAACAAAATCTCCTATCATAAATTCTAAGGGTCGATGTCTCCTATCTGCATAACTCTTCTGTCGACTCTGAGCTACCTTCAATCGATCTCGAATTATGGCAACTTTCTCATTACTATCATGAATCTCATCCGGCCCAAGAATAACCCTATCTTTCGGTTTCGGCCAACACACCAGTGACCTACACGCTCGCCCGTACAACGCCTCAAATGATGCCATACTAATACTTGCTTGATAGCTGCTGTTGTACGCGAATTTTGCCAGATGCAAATATTTCTTTTAATTCCCGCCGAAGTCTAACGCACAAGCACGCAGCATGTCCTCAAGGATCTAAATAACCCGCTCAGATTGCCCATTGGTCTGTGGATGAAACGCCGTACTGAAGTTCAAATCTGTGCCTAAAGCCTCCTAAAAGCTCCTCTAGTACTTAGCATTAAACCTGGTGTCTCGATCGGATGTGATGGACAAAGAAACTCCGTGCAACCGCACTATATTCTGCAGATACAACTCCTCGAGAACTTTCCTTGAACACGTCGACTTGAATGGAATGAAATGCGCTGATTTCATCAACCTGTCGACCACGACCCAAACTACATTGTGCCGCTGCTCCATCCTTGGCAAACCTATGAGAAAATTCATCGTCACATGCTCCTATTTCCATCCTGGAATAGGAAGAGGCTGAAGCTGACCTGCTGGCTTCTGATGCTTGGCTTTCACCTGAAGACACGTCGTACACGTGGCCACGTACTCTCGAGCATCTTTCTTCATACCTCTCCACCAATATTGCCTCTTCAAATCACGATATATCTTCGTGCTTCCCAGATGAATGGCGAACTAAGACCTATGGGCTTCGTCCATAACGGCTTTCGTCACCTCTACGATTGCTGGAACTGCTAGACGCTCTTGGAAATACAACGATCCATCTACATGCACTCTCCATTCTTCAAATTGCTCTCCGTTCTGGATCCGTGTCCAAATCCCCTGTAGATGCTGGTCCTGCCACTGATTCTGTTTCACCATCTGAACAAGAGCTGGGGTCGCTTCCATATGGTACACCAAAACTCGATCATAGTCTTCATGATACTATAGTCCATACTCGCTTACCATCGCATCCATGTTCCAATCCTCAAGAGCCAAATAAGCTAGAATCCTTAAAGACTTCCTGCTAAGCACATTTGCGACCACATTAGCTTTCCCGGGATGATACTGCAACGCAAAATCATAATCCTCTATATACTCTATCCATCTTCGCTGCCTCAAGTTAAGATCCATCTGAGTGAACAGATACCTCAAACTCTTATGATCGGAAAAGACCTGAAACGTCACCCCATACAAATAACATCTCCAAATCTTTAGCGCGTGAATCACCGTTGTGAGCTCCAAATCATGAATAGGATAATTCTGCTGGTGAGGTCATAGCTGTCTTGATCTGTACGCCACCACGCGTCCATGCTGCATCAACACACATCCAAGTTCGCATCCTAAAGCATCTGCGTAAACCTCATACGGCTCGTCACTGCTAGGAATAACCAATAATGGGGCTGAAGTCAATTGAATCTTCAATTCCTAAAAGGCAAGCTCACATTCTTCATCCACTCAAACTTGATGTTTTTCCTGATCAATCTTGTCAACGGCGCTGCGATCTTCGAGAAATCCTTTACAAATTTCCTATAATAACCTACAAGACCCAAAAAGTTGTAGATTTCTGCTACATTCCTTAGTCGTTCCCATTCCACTATGGCTTCAATCTTGGACGGATCCACAGAAATACCCAAAAACTTAACCTCCGTTAACCAAAACTCGTACTTTTCTTTCTCGGCATACAACTGATGCTCCCGTAGAGTCTAAAGCACGATCCTAAAATGCTACTCATGCTTCTCCTAAGTCTTAGAATACACTAGAATATCATCAGTGAATACGATCACAAACTGATCCAAATAAGGCCTGAATATCTTGTTCATCAAATCCATGAAAGCTGCCGGAGCATTCGTCAATCCAAACGGCATCACCAGAAACTCAAAATGTCCATACCGAGTCTTGAAAGCTGTCTTGGAAATATCCTCTTCCTTTATCCTGAGCTGATGGTACCCCGAGCGCAAATCAATCTTTGAGAAGTACCACGAACCTCTCAACTAATCAAACAGCTCATCGATCCTGGGCAAAGGACACTTATTCTTCATTGTGACACGATTCAAATGTCGATAATCTATACACAATCTGAGAGTCCCATCATGTTTCTTAGCAAAGAAAACCGGTGCTCCCCACTACGGTGACATACTATTCTAAATATATCCTTTATCAGCAAGCTCCTAAAGTTGCTTTCTCAATTCTTTCATTTCTATCGGCGCTATCCAGTAAGGTGCTCCTAAAATCGATGCTGTACTTGGAACAACTCAATACCAAACTCGATCTCTTGATACGGTGATAATCTTGGCAATTCATCGAGGAAGACATCCTCGTACTCATCAACCACCGGTATTGCTACATTTCTTTTTGAAGTATAAGGCTCACCTTCCAAACTTGCAAGAAAAGCATGACAAACCAGATTTTTTTGCCCTCCAAGACATGTCTTCATGATACGCTCACTCATTAACCGATCACCACCACCCTGGTAAGTGATCATCGTCCCCCTATCAAACACTAGGGTAATTTTTCTAAGCTAGCAGTCTACAACTACATTATACCTGGACAACCATTCCATCCCTAGGATTACATTATATGAGCTCATGGGGAGTACAATCAAATCACTTTTCAAAATCTCATCCCCAATCTTGATTTTACAAGCTTTACACATACAATTGACACACACCTGCCCCAAGGGAGAAGTTATAACTAGGGGTTCATTAAACTTCTCTATCTCTAGTCCCAAGGCATGTACAAAAGAGCTCAAAATGAGAGAATGAGTGGCACCTGTATCAAATAAAATGTGAGCTAGGGATTGGGAAACTAAGATTGTACCATCGACAATCACATTACTGGCCTGGGCATCTGAAACTCTTGTTGCCATTGCATGAACCTGAACTGGTGCCTTTCCTTTACCTCTACAAACATTGCTAGGTCCTAGATTATTCGACCGATACTGTTGTGATGGAGATGACTGCACACTAGCTGTACTCGATGCTCGATGCTGAGGGATGTTAGGCTGAAAGTTTTGCGGCTACTACCGTTGTGCTGGATATGATAGTTGCTAAGGACAAAACTGAGGGAACTACAACTGCAAAAATTGCTAACGTGGAGGTAGGGTCTGAGGCTAAGGCTGACGACTGGCACCTTCTCTGGTCTAAGATCCTAAATGGGCACTCCTGATCGGGCAATTCCTCTTGATGTGTCCTGGCTGCTGGCAATAATGACAATGAAAGTTGTAGGGATTGCAGCGCCCACTGCTAGATGAACTGCTACTACCACTGTTCATGCCACCCTGCTTGTTCTTTCCTGGAGTTGGACGACTACTGGTGCTCTTCCCACCGCTCCTCTGTAGCCCTCCTAACACTTTTGCTCAATCCTTACAATACAACGCATAATCATTTTCCACCGATATTGCTAAAAACACAAGCTCTCCAAAACTCCTGAGTCGTAGAGCAACCACCTATCGTCGAATAGGAGCCTTGAGTTCTTCTCGAAACTTTATACATTTCTCACATTTCGATGCCACTGCTCATGGAGCAAACCTGACCAACTCATTAAACCTTGCCTCGTACTCACGAAGGGATAAGTCACCCTACTGCAACCTGTAGAACTCAACCGCCTCTGGTCCCTATTCCCTTGTAGAAAATATCGATCATAAAACAACTCCTCGAACCTATCCCAACTGATGTTACCATTGCGTTCTAAGCGCTTAGTTTGCTTCCACCAAGTATTAGCGCCACCCTCGAACTTATATGTAGCAAATTCCACACGAAACTCATCTGGCACACCAAGGGTATCCAAATGCTTCACGATCGAGTCTAGCCAATATTCTACCAATTGCGGGTCCCCATTTCCATCAAAAGTCGATATAGATGCACGTTGAAATTCCTTAAAATACGTATGCCAATGAATAGCATCAGAATCCTCCAGTCTAGCCCTACCTACCATCTGCCGGAATGTAGCAAACATAGACCTCATCATACCCTCATCATTTCCAAACTCGATGTCAGCTGTCAAACGACGTCTAGGCGCCATTATCTCACTTTTGAAAACAAAATTTAGACTATCAGTGGTATTTCATTATCATACTTATGTGTGCACAATTCCCAAGGTTCATAACCTTGAGCTCTGATACCATTTTGTCATGCCCCAAAGTACGGGAGGTGACGTGGTGGTTATATAAGTTAATTAAATGAGAATTTAGTTAAAAACAAGAGTTTAAGGATATAAATTAAATATGAAAATGTGGAAAATCCAAAACCATTTTAAACAAGCATTTTTGATAATTAAACAAACATGTTCATCAAACAAATAATAAGAAAATTAGCAAAGTAATAAGATAAACGAGGATGGGTCCAACTGACCCACATATTGTGCGTACACATAATACTGACAATATTACAATACATCCACAGTCCAATCAAAAAAGGAAATTAAAATGTTACATGCCTTGATTTAATAAATAATAATAACCTACTAAAATTCTCCTACTGCTCATGAGTTCTATCCTAGGAATCTTCTCTAAACCTAAGCGGAAATCCACCTAGAGGGGAAAAAGTTTAAAAACAAATAAAATGTGAGCGAAAGGCTTAGTAGGACTATATTTTAAGAAATAATAACTTTAAAAGGAACGTATCATTTTTCAGGAAACGATTTAGGAGAAAACTTGAACAATAAGTTTAAACAAGACCATTTTTACCCAAAATAGTTTATTGGTCGACCAAAAAAATCATCATTTCTCTTCTTGGGCAAACCATATGAATAACACCACCGAAGTGGCCTAGCTGGGTTTCGGGACCTGCCCCCAAGGTCGATCACTACACGACTCGATCTCTGATATGGTATCATGCTCTTATATTCATTTCTATTATTATTCAAAGTCCATTTACCAGATGTTTTCATTAACAAACATTATGAAGTTTATTATGAAGTTCACTTCAATCCATGGTTTATAAAAAAGAACCGATAGAATCTCATCTTTCGAACAATCATTTAAAACATTTTGATAAAACCCCTTTTTGAGATGAAAATTATTTGAAACTGGGTTACCAAAGAAAAGGTAGAAGTCCTACCTCGATACTCATGTCGATGCCCCACACCGTAATCCCGATCCACTATACGTTAGCTCTGCAAAACCACGAACGATCCTAAATACAAACTAGGTCTATCAGTATCTAATTTAAGATATCCTACGTTGCTAAACCATTTCATGATGTCCTAGTGTGCCATCTGTATCTTTAAATCATTTTATAAAGTTGGGGTTGTTAGACATGTATGCCCTAAGGAGTAAAAATGTAATACATTTTTGGAGACAATTTTATCAATAAAGAATTTATTCATTTATATATACCAAATCTTGTCCTCTTTACGTTCATATTTGTTAAATGTATGATAAGCAAACAGTAGTCTAAAACTGTCAGTCTAAACCTTAAGAATTGGGCATATGATGGGATGATTATGCGGTAGACACGATTCTTAGGGTGACGGTCTAAAACGTATGATCCGCAATCGAGGGAATAAAGTTAGGTGCTTTATTCATGTAAAGATTGTTATGTTGTCTATATCCCTTTTGGGAGATGGTTTGTCTTGACCATCGGAGTTGGACTCTGTGAATAGAAACATTGGCACGTTGTCATAGGTGACGATGTGTTGGATCGGGACATAAAGTGAATTGATTTGGATTAATAATTCTGTCTTGGCAAATCGATTCACTTTAGATAGTCATTTGTATTGTATCTTAATCCTGAGATGAATAGTGGGCCCGTTGTCTCGATTTGTGTCTTTTGATGTACCATTGGGTGACTCCCACATCTCCATAGTGGTATGCATGCCGGTACGTTGGAGGCATGACTCTTGATAGTGTAGACTTGTTATTCATAGATATGGAATCCATAGCTCCTCTTTAGGAGTAATGATATCCTCTTATATGCGTTGTCCTGTAATTGGAAAACTGAAGCGCTCAACCATTTGGATACATAGGTGTAACCGAATGGTATACTATCTTTGGATAGTAAGTTTTCTAATGGTGAGACAATGGAACATAAGATAAAAATAATCGGGAAGGTAAGACAGAACTTGTCTTTAAGCCGATTATGGATTATCATATGGGGATACGATACACTATGATATGTCATGGAGACTTAGCTACACGACCTTCGTAATTCTATAAAGTTTGAGAGTGCAGCTCCAAGCTTTTAGTGGAGTAGCGTTGGAGTTGATAATTGTGAAATGTATATCTGGGATATTGGGTTTCATAGTTATCATGAGCTTGAACTTTATAGGTCCATTTTGGTCCCCTTTGCTAGCTCACAAAATCATGTAATGACACGGCGTGCTTTTCCAATAATTGGTGACTTATGTTGGATTTATCAGATTGGTTTAAAATTTGTAAGAATCAAATAATTCATGTTTATTTATCGGTTGAATTAATTTTGTAAGAAATTAGTTCAAGATAAACTTGTTGAATTATTGCGATCAGATAATTCTTGTCTGTTTATCGGTTGTTTTAATTTTGGATAAAATTATAACAAGATAAACTTGTAGAATTATTGTGAATTGATTTATTTTCTTAGAGATTATCTTGATAAATTTTGTTTTGATCAGATAACTTCTCTATTGGGTTATTTGAATCAAAACTGAGACTTTATCCTTTAGAATCTTGGGTGGAGAATAAATGATTTGCGGAGATTTTTTCTCGAGAGTTCGGCCTGCCGAATGACGTGTTCGGCCTGCCAAACTGGCCTGTTCGGCCTACCGATCAGAATGTTCGGCCTGCCGATCAGCGGAGATAAGATTACACGTTTTCACGCGGATCTTATCAGATATTGACCAAACTTGATTCTCTTTCGAGTTTTTGAGACCTAATCTGATATGGATTGACCCTAGGACCAATAGGTATAAAAAGGGAGTGAGTCTCATGATTTACTCAGATCAATTTGAGAGATTAAGAGTGATACTCTTCTAGCGAGCATCTGAAAACTCCCTGAGAGCTTTTGTTCACAAATCACAAGCACTAGCTTTGGGTCCTCTCTGTTGGTTGGAAGGAGAGTCATCGGTGGAAGAGCTGTACGTGTGAGCCCACACTCACTCCGGTTGTGGATAGAGAATAGCAAAGAAGACCAGTTGGTTGAGGCTCTTCTGGAACGTTACTTCTCTACACAGGTCGCGGAGGTTCTTCGGCACACTGAGGTTAGTAAGATCTGTTTAATTTATACATATAACATGTCAAACTTGTGTTTTGGAAAATACTCTGATGAAAAATTTTTAAAATTCCGCTGCGCACTTTGTTTCCAACAAAAAGACCTCCCCATTGAACATATACCTCTCAGGTTGACGCCCGATCCTCCCACTTTGTTTCCAACACGGATCGCGGAGGTTCTTCGGCACACTGAGGTTAGTAAGATCTGTCTAATTTATACATATAACATGTCAAACTTGTGTTTTTAGAAATTACTCTGATGCAAAAATTTTTAAAATTCCGCTGCGCACTTTGTTTCCAACAATTGGTATCAGAGCCGAGGTGTTTACATAAATTTGCAAGTTTGTGATCATGTTATATGCATAAATTTTATGATCTTAATCTCTCATATGCTTGAATTGAATTTTATAGAGAGATGGCACTCTAGGTTTCTATATAATATATATGTTGTCATGGATTATGTGGTGAATGTTTATTAATTAATTTTGGTTGATTAAATCGTTGTTTAATTAATTATTAATTAATTAATTCATAGCAGTTGTGGTTTCTTAGAGGTTAGAATGTGTATCTAGGTTTTTAATGTAATTAGATGGCGGACTATCATCTCCGTCTAGGAATTGTTATTTAATTTTTTAATTTGTAAGAATTTTGTAATTAAATAATTATTCGGAGAAGACGGATCTAGAAGACGGATCTAGAAGATTGATGATGGCGTTTCTAGGTATTTCCTGAGTCTCTAATTTTATATTTTTGAATTGTTGAAAATAAAATTGATAAATTGCGTTAAACTTGTATTTTCTAGATTAAGGGTTTTTTGCTCGGTTGGCATGCAGGACCTCACAGTTCGGCAGGCCGAAGGTTACAGATCGACAGGCCGGACGTGTGGTCCGGCAAGTCGACAGTGGGGCAGAAAATTTGGTGCTCTGTCGGCAGGCCAAAGTTTCAGTTCGGCAGGCCAAATTTGCATAGATCGGCAGGCCGATGTATCAGATTGGCAGGCCAATGGAGCAAGACCGGCAGGCTGATCACCCAGATCGGCCTGTCGATCGAGAGCTACCAGGTGTCCAGAAAAGGTGTAATTTTTTAGTGTAGTTTTAATTTTATTTTTTGGGACGATTCTGAGAAACATTAAATTTGGATATGACCGAAAATATGAAGTATTCGATTCATGAGGGATTGAAGACTTGAAGATGGATATTACATGAAGAAGGATACCGCTTGAGGATTCAGGGATGAAAAATCAAAAAATGTCTCGATTATTCTCTTGTAATCTTATTTTTCTATTCTCTTGGGTGGAACCATAATATTACGGTTATTATTATTTTGCTTGTAGCTTTGCTTGATTGCTTTGCTTGTCTGCATTATAATATGATTTACCATGTATATTGATAACATGTCATATAGAATAGGGAGTGCCGCTCAAATTAAAATTGTTCATGCATGTTTTTAAAGTAAAACCTTGACTTCAAAAGATTGAGTGGGAGAAGGTTTTCGAAGAGAGGACCTAAGGCCTCCATCGTTGGTCCATAGGAAGAACATGGTGGTCCCAACCCCTAGGAAGGGATTTCTATCATGTACCGGATTGGATCTCTGAAAGGATAAGGTATTTTAGTATGATTTATGGTTGCACACCCCTAGGTGGTGATTATAAATCATGGATAAAATATTAAAACGGTGGTTATACACTCACGTTAATTTTATTATTAACCTCCCCTAGGAGCTCTGTTAATAAAATTAATGGCCAAAGAAATGATTATTAGTATATACTGGATCATACGGGTCCTGGATGACATATATTAATCAGGAGGGGATCCGTGTTCCTGATTGAATTTGGCATGACTCCCCTAGGAGCTTGTTGAATTCTGAGTTGGGAATTATCGTTGTAAGGTTGTGATATTTTCAAGGTTTTGACATATAAACGCATTTGTATTATTTTACATGATTGTGTTATCTTACTAAATTATTATATATGTTTGCTTATGTTTGGTATATGATTCTTTATTGTAGATTGAAAATGTCTAAAAACGCTTTATCATCGATACTTGACAAAAACCAATTAACCGGTGAGAACTATAATGATTGGAAATGGAACCAGGACATCGTCCTTTCCTTTGAGAAACTGAAATATGTTCTGACAACTCCTTGTCCTCCCAAGCCTACGGGAGACTCAAGTAATGAGCAATTCCAAGCGTACGACCGCTGGAAAGATACTAATGATCAGGCCCGCTGCTATGTTATGGCTAGCATGAACAACGTGCTGCAGGCTCAACATCAGGATTATGAGACTGCGAAGCAGATCTTGGATAATCTTGAGGATATGTTCAGAGGCCAGGCCATAACAAAGCGGCTAAGGGCGCTTTAGAAACTCTTAAACTGTAGACAGAGACCGGGGACGTCTGTAAAGGAGCATATGATGTTGGTCATGGGTTACCTCGCTGAGGCTCAAACCAATGGAGCCGACATCGATGTTGAAACTCAGATGACTATGGTCTTTGAGACTCTGTCTAAGGAATTTATTCCGTTTAGAGCTACTTTTAATTTAAGCAATAGACGGGATATGACCTTGACAGAACTGATGAAACAGTTACAGGAGTTTGAACTGCTGATCAGGGAGTCTCCTGCTGGTGGTGAGGCCAATATGGTAGCTGCTTCTGGTTCCAATCCTAACTCTGGGAATGGAAAGAAGCAACGGGCCAAGAGTGGGAAGTCTTCTATTCCTACTGCTACCAAGAGCAAGAAGAAGAAGAAGAAGAACCCAAAGAAGCTTAAGTGCTTCTTCTATGGTAAGGTCGGGCATATAAAGAAGCATTGCAAGGACTTCCTTTCCAAGGGAGGTAGGTGTGATCTTCTATATTTAGAAACTTGTTTGGTTGAGGAATCAAGTGACATATGGGTCATAGATTCTGGTGCAACTAATCATGTTTGTGTTTCTCTGCAGGGATTCAAAGAAACGAGAAGTCTACTTTGTGAAGACTTAACGCTTGGAATGGGCGATGGATCCTTGGTCTCAGCGGAAGCAGTGGGAGATGTCCATCTTTATTTTGATAATTATAGGAGTTTAATTTTGCGAGATTGTTTTTATGTTCCTAAATTTAAAAGGAATTTGATTTCTGTATCTTCTTTATTTAATGACTCCTACGTGGTATCTTTTAATGAAAAAGTGGTGATTTGTAAAAACAAATCTTTTATCTGTTCTGGATGGATGCAAAATAATCTATATTTTATCAAACCTAAGATGGACTTATTGCTTAATGCTGAGATAAATGATAATAACTCAAAAAGACTTAAAACTTCTCACTCTAATAAGACTTATCTTTGGCATTTGCGCCTTGGCCATATTAACCTGAATAGGATTCAAAGGTTGGTAAGGGATGGACCTTTAAGTCACTTAAAGGTGGAATCTATACCTCAATGTGAATCTTGTTTGAAGGGTAAAATGACCAAAAGACCATACGGGTCTAAGGGCAATAGGGCCGAAGGGGTTCTAGAACTTGTGCATAGTGATGTTTGCGGACCGATGAACATCCGGGCACGAGGAAGGTATGAGTACTTCGTCACTTTTATTGACGATTACTCAAGATATGGGTATGTGTACCAAATGCACCACAAAAGCGAAACTTATGATAAGTTCAGGGAGGTTCAGGCTGAAGTGGAAAAGCAATTGGGTAGACCCATAAAGGCACTTCGATCTGATCGAGGTGGGGAATACCTTTCTGATGAGTTCTTGGGACAATTGTTAGAGAATGGGATTTTATCCCATTTGACTGCGCCGGGCACTCCGCAGCAGAATGGCGTAGCGGAGAGAAGGAATAGGACTTTGTTGGACATGATTCGGTCCATGATGAGTTATTCATCATTACCTTTATCCTTTTGGGGATATGCACTACAAACCGCATGTTATCTTTTGAACAATGTGCCTTCAAAATCGGTCCCTAAAACTCCTGACGAGTTGTGGACAAGACGGAAGACATCCTTAAACCATATTCGCATATGGGGATGTCCAGCTCATGTCTTGTTTAAGGATCCGAATAAGTTGGATGCACGTTCAGAAGTTTGCATGTTTGTAGGATATCCAAAAGGGACTAAAGGGAGTTATTTTTATAACCCTAAGGAAAATAAAGTCGTGGTTTCAACTAATGCAACTTTCCTTGAGGAGAGTTACATGGACGACTTTAAACCTCGAAGCAAAGTGGTGCTTGAGGAGTTAAGGGGTGATCAGTTCACTCCGGAGGTTCCGAACAAAACCATTCCGATCGGTGTAGAAAAACCAAACAAACCTGAACAACAATCTCAGAGGCTTCGGCGTAGTGGGAGGATCGGGCGTCAACCTGAGTGGTATATGTTCAATGGGGAGGTCTTTTTGGCTAAACCGGACGAACATGACAGGGATCCTTATACTTACGCAGAAGCTATGGAGGATGTTGATTCAAGACTCTGGACAGAGGCCATGAACATAGAGATGAAGTCTATGGAGACTAATCAGGTCTGGGAGCTTGTGGATCTTCTCGAAGGGGTAAAACCCATAGGGTGTAAGTGGATCTACAAGAGGAAAAGAGGAGTGGATGGAAAGGTCGAAACCTTTAAGGCTAGACTGGTAGCTAAGGGTTATATGCAAAAGGAAGGAATCGATTATGAGGAAACCTTTTCGCCTGAAGCCATGCTTAAGTCCATCCGGATTCTCTTGTCCATAGCTGCCGCTCTCGACTACGAGATTTGACAGATGGATGTCAAGATGGCTTTTCTGAATGGCTATCTTGATGAGTCCATTTATATGGAACAACCAGACGGGTTCAAGGTCGCGGGTCAAGAGGGTAAGGTTTGTAAGCTGCTAAAGTCAATTTATGGACTTAAACAGGCATCCCGTTCTTGGAACATAAGATTTGATCAAGTGATCAAGACTTATGGGTTCTCACAAAATGTGGATGAATCATGTGTTTACAAACACATAAAGGATGGGAAGGTGGTTTTTCTACTGCTCTATGTAGATGACATTCTGCTAATTGGCAATGACGTTGGGGCATTGTCATCGGTCAAATTATGGTTGACCAAGCGGTTTGACATGAAGGACTTGGGTGAGGCTAGTTTTGTTCTCGGTATCTAGATCTTTCGGGATAGGAAGAATAAAATGATAGCTTTGTCACAGGCCGGCTACATAGATAAAATTCTCAGGAGGTTTGCAATGCAGGGTTCCAAGAAAGGTGGGCAACCATCTAGGTCTGGAATTACTCTTTCTAAGAAAGACTCTCCAAAGCCTTATGAAGAAAGAGAATACATGAAGAAGGTGCCTTATGCTTCGGCAGTGGGTAGTCTCATGTATGCCATGCTTTGCACTCGACCGGATATTAGCTATGCGGTCGGGATTGTAAGTCGATTTTAGGCAGATCCAGGACCGAACCATTGGGTTGCGGTAAAGCATATTTTCAAGTACCTGAGAAGGACTCGAGGGTATATGCTTGTGTATTCGGGTGAGGACTTGACTCCTCTAGGATACACTGATTCAGATTTTCAATCCTGTCTGGATTCTAGGAAATCGACTTCGAGGTTTGTGTTTACTCTGAGTTGCGGTGCCATCAGTTGGAGAAGTACGAAGCAAGATTGCACTTTGGATTCAACGATGGAGGCTGAGTATGTGGCAGCTAGTGATGCTTCGAAAGAAGCAGTGTGGCTCTGCAAGTTCCTTGGGGATCTTGACGTAGTTCCTGGTATGGATAAAGCGGTATCACTGTACTGTGATAACAGTGCAGCGGTACCTAATGCTAAGGAACCAAGATTTCACAAGAAGAGTAAGCATATTGATCGAAAGTATCATGTGATAAAGGACTTTGTTGAGGGCGGGCATGTCACGGTGTGCAAGATCGCGTCTGAGGACAATTTAGCTGATCCATTTTCGAAGACACTTACTGGGAGAGTCTTCAAGAGGCATGTGGAACCTATGGGGATGCGAAATTTGTTGTATTTACTCACTTAGTGCAACTGGGAGATTGTTAGACATGTATGCCCTAAGGAGTAAAAATGTAATACGTTTTTGGAGACATTTTTATCAATAAAGAATTTAGTCATTTATATATACCAAATCTTGTCCTCTTTACGTTCATATTTGTTGAATATATGATAAGCAAACAGTAGTCTGAGACTGTCAGTCTAAACCTTAAGAATTGGGCATATGATGGGATGATTTTGCGGTAGCCACGATTCTTAGGGTGACGGTCTAAAACGTATGATCCGCAATCGAGGGAATAAAGTTAGGCACTTTATTCATGTAAAGATTGTTATGTTGTTTATATCCCTTATGGGAGATGGTTTGTCTTGACCATCGGAGTTGGACTCCGTGAATAGAAACATTGGCACGTTGTCATAGGTGACGATGTGTTGGATCGGGACATAAAGTGAATTGATTTGGATTAATAATTCTGTCTTGGCAAATCGATTCACTTTAGACAGCCATTTGTATTGTATCTTAATCCTGAGATGAATAGTGGGCCCGTTGTCTCGACTTGTGTCTTTTGATGTACCAATGGGTGACTCCCACATCTCTATAGTGGTATGCATGCCGGTACGTTGGAGGCATGACTCTTGATAGCGTAGACTTGTTATTCATAGATATGGAATCCATAGCTCCTCTTTAGGAGTAATGATATCCTCTTATATGCGTTGTCCTGTAATTGAAAAACTGGAGCGCTCAACCATTTAGATTCATAGGTGTAACCGAATGGTATACTATCTTTGGATAGTAAGTTTTCTAATGGTGAGACAATGGAACGTAAGATAAAAATAATCGGGAAGGTAAGACAGAACTTGTCCTTAAGCCGATTTTGGATTATCATATGGGGATACGATACACTATGATATGTCATGAAGACTTAGCTACACGAGCTTCGTAAATCTATAAAGTTCGAGAGTGCAGCTCCAAGCTTTTAGTGGAGTAGCGTTGGAGTTGATAATTGTGAAATGTATATCTGGGATATTGGGTTTCATAGATATCATGAGCTTGAACTTTATAGGTCCATTTTGGTCCCCTTTGCTAGCTCACAAAATCCTGTAATGACACGGCGTGCTTTTCCAATAATTGGTGACTTATGTCGAATTTATCAGATTGGTTTAAAATTTGTAAGAATCAAATAATTCATGTTTGTTTATCGGTTGAATTAATTTTGTAAGAAATTAGTTCAAGATAAACTTGTTGAATTATTGCGATCAGATAATTCTTGTCTGTTTATCGGTTGTTTTAATTTTAGATAAAATTAGAACAAGATAAACTTGTAGAATTATTGTGAATTGATTTATTTTCTTAGAGATTATCTTGATAAAGTTTGTTTTGATCAGATAACTTCTCTATTGGGTTATTTGAATCAAAACTGAGACTTTATCCTTTAGAATCTCGGGTGAAGAATAAATGATTCGCGGAGATTTTTTCTCGAGAGTTCGGCCTGCCGGATGACGTGTTCGGCCTGCCGAACTGGCCTGTTCGGCCTACAGATCAGAATGTTCGGCTTGCCGATCAGCGGAGATAAGATTACGCGTTTTTACGCGGATCTTATCAGATATTGACCGAACTTGATTCTCTTTCGAGTTTTTGAGACCTAATCTGATATGGACTGACCCCAGGACCAATAGGTATAAAAAGGGAGCGAGTCTCATGATTTACTCAGATCAATTTGAGGGATTAAGAGTGATACTCTTCTAGTGAGCATCTGAAAACTCTCTAAGAGCTTTTGTTCACAAATCACGAGCACTAGCTTCGGGTTCTCTCTGTTGGTTGGAAGGAGAGTCATCGGTGGAAGAGCTATACGTGTGAGCCCACACTCACTCCGGTTGTGGATAGAGAATAGCAAAGAAGACCATTTGGTTGAGGCTCTTCTGTAACGTTACTTCTCTACACGGATCGCGGAGGTTCTTCGGCACACTGAGGTTAGTAAGATCTGTCTAATTTATACATATAACATGTCAAACTTGTGTTTTTGGAAATTACTCTGATGGAAAAATTTTTAAAATTCCGCTGCGCACTTTGTTTCCAACAGGGGTTTCAATCGGGGTTCAAAACAATAAAAACGTGTAAAAATCACAAATTTTCTCCTTGTTCAATCGGCCTGTCGGTCACCCTGGTTCGGCCGGCCGAACTGCATAGTTCGGCTTGCCAAAGAATAGCTCTAGTCGGTCGAACATTCTCCAGGTTCGGCCTGCCGGACAGATGAATCCAGCCTGTCGATCCTTTGAGTCTAGCCTGCCGAACATGAAGTTTGGCCTGTCGAACTAGAAAAACCCAGAATTTCCAACCACGGGTTTTGGGTCTCCCAAAACCCAAATCTTGATTTCAACCTATTTTTCTCAATTCTCAGGCATGGAAAACAATCATAGATGATAGAAAAACGTAATAGGACACTTTTAAACTCATTTAAACAAGATTTGAACACAAAATCCAAGAAAATCCAAAAATAGAGAAAAATAAAAAATCTTGATTCGAATATGTTTTTTTTTCAAACAAAGCATAGATCCTAGTTGTTTTAAGTTCCTTTAACTAAAATCAAAGGTTTTCTAAGCTCGAATAAACTTAGATTTCAAAAATGCATGAAAAATTGAAAATTTGAAAAAGTTTAGAAATTTCAAAACTAACGTCAAATCCAAGCTTCAAATTACATTTTTGGTTGGTCAATCACGCTCCTGAGCCTTCAATCCACCAAAACCCGAAGCTTGAGCTTGATTGGAATTAAAATTTTAAGAGAAAAATGAGAGAAAAGGAGAGAGAGACCGAGAGAGAGAGAAAGAGACACTCGGGAGGGAGAGAGAGAGAGTGAGGGTGAGAGTGAAGGAGAGTGGAGGAGAATGGGGAAAATAAGTAGAGGAAGGGGGATGGTTTTGCTGCAAGAAAACCGCATGCAGCACACCGTTTTCAAATGAGACACGTTTGGTATTTGATAAATTGTTTTTTTTTTTAAAATTCAAAATAACAATTTAAAACAATTAGAAATAATTAGAATCCACTAAAATGATAAAAATAACTTTAAATATTCATTATGGTATACTAATCCATCATTTTACATTCTAATATTATTAAATTAATTTTGGGGCGTTACAAAAGAGAAAAGAAGAGTTCTTCTTAGAGTGATCTTAGAAACCTATAATTTCGTCTTCACCCACCCGTTTATTCATTCCATGCCAAGGAGTGGTTTTGTTTTCTTAACACTTTTCTGGAGAGAAAAGTACCGATTTCCTTTCATCAACCGGATAATCAATTTTATATATATTTATTTAGCATTAAATTAGTATTATCTATAACATATTTTACAAAAGTTTTGAGAAAATTTTTGTTGTATATGTCCTGCACCATAACCATGTTTTCACGCTTTTTGTGAGAATCGTTTTCCCAAACCAACAATAAATTGTTGAGAGCACGAAGTTACCAGCGCAAGTAATAAACTTTAGAAATCCAAAGTACGGACTTTATTAGATACCACATTTACTTTTGAGATGAGGCATGCCGTTTTGTTAAAAATAACGTCTTTGTTGTTGTTTTCTTTTTCTTTTTCATTTTTTTGGGAAGGGTTTTGGCATTGTTTTCAGGGAGCAAATAAATTTCACATGGCATGCAGTTTAGCTAAAAACTGTACGAGTCCAAATGCCAAGTCTTTGAATAACTTTTAGGGGAACGTTTGATAACATAGCTAGAATTACAAATTAGAACCAAAACATTATACCATGTGAGGTTTTATACTGTAGCAGTTTTTTATTTTACATTGTAGCATGTAAGAGCTTTATAGCAATTGATATTTATTAGTTCCAATTAGGTTTGTCAAATGAAGCCCAAAAAGAGTTTCGGACCTCCTCAGGTTTTCAATGAAAGCCATTTAAACATTATTTTTGCCATGTTAAGCATTTTCAAAATCATGCTTCTATGATTCTAAAAAACTAGCGCGCTTCTAAGTGCTAACCGAATATCTATTGACTTTTACTCTACTTTTTCAGCTGCTTAAAAGAAAAGGCTAAAACAATGTCAAATGGATCCAATGCTTTCATACGTGTATTTACCATCTTGGGTTAACAAGATTACATGTATTAGGAAGAGAAGGCATAATCTATGAAAGAGTCACAAATATTCTTGCAAAACATATAGGTCTAGTAAACCCTTATAAAACAAAAAAAAAAAAAAAAGTCTAGTAAAGTCTACATTCTACACTCTCTAAATTTGAGGGAGTATTTCAAAACATTAGTTGGAACAAAAAGTTCCAATTTGAATCAATGTTGTTACAATGTTTTCTCTCATAGAATTTGATTTGCTATAGTATTTTATAAACTAACTGAAACTTGATTTTCATATTCAGTTTTCTTTCTTTTTTTTTTAATTTGAGTTTTCATCGAGAATTACATATTTATATACCCAAAATATTACATCGTTGTTTTTACGTTATGTTTACAAACATGAATAGGATGATTGCACTTGTTCAGTTTGCAATTTCAACTACAAGTTCAAATTTTTTTTTACTACATTATTCTCTCTCACAATAAATTTATAGGACGTTTGGATTGTCTAGCAATTTAAATTTTGTGAGATATAATAGTGTCGCAAAATAGGCTTAAACTATAATTTTTTTAGTCTAAACTGGCGAATTGAATACCTTGTGATTTTTTTTTCCAATCTATTAACCGAAAGCACACTTAATTTTTCCGGGCTTTTTTTTTTTTGAAATATGCATAGCAATACTATTAATGTGTATGTAGTTGTATTTTTATCAGTTTAATATATTATGCCACGAAATTATGGAAACAGAAAAATACGATTTATTGAAAAGATGATGAACGTGTCAACGCAACCAGCGTGCGCAATGGAAAGTCAACCGAATAAAAAACGTTAAATAATCGTGTTAAATGTGGGTTTCATGGGTGCAATAATACTTTTCGGCGGTCGACGTTTTTTCGTGTCTTGGTCATTTCCTCATACAACCTCAATTTTTTTTTAAAAAAAAAGAAGAGAAAATTGTAGAAATAACCGAGCAATTAAAAATCTTTATATAGTAGTTAATATAATATTATACACTACTGTTGTTAGCAGATAAACACTTAATTGTAAAAGAATCAAATGAGTAAATAATGAGCCTATTAATTAAAACTTAGAGTTTGTAACAAGAAGGTATATGATTGGGATTCATGGAAGTAAATTTAGTAAATTTCAGATCTATTGAATTTAATTATGAGATAAAATCTAAATAAATCTTGGAAGTTTACCCGGACTTGACAAATTTAGTCCTAAAAAAATCAATTGATCAATCCACGTATATAATAAAATGGGTTAATTTTATTTTTAATCCTTTGAACTATGTAACTTGTCTTATCTTCACCCTCAAATTTTAAAACGCAACAAATCACATCCCATGAACTATTCAACTTGTCCTATTTACCTCACAGTACTAAATCCTTTAAATATTGATATAATTGGGCCAATAATTTAACTTTGACCCCTAAATTATGCAGGTTGTCTCATTTTGGCCCTTGAACTTCAAACTACAATAAATTTCACCCTTAATGATAAAACTTGTCTCATTTTGACATTTCTGTTAGTAAATCTGTTAAATATTAATAAATTTGGTTAAATGACCATTTTGACTCTTCGCACTACATAAGTTTTCAACATATATTTTGAAAGTAAAATCCCTAAATTTTGTTTCTCTATTTCTACTATTTCTCTTCTTCTTTTTATAATATATCTTTGATAATATTTTACTTCTTTTGTTCAATAAGTTTTATCAAATTTTATTCATCATATGACTGATGTTGGGATTGCATAATTGTGAATTAAAATAAAAAAAGAACAAATAAGGGAAAGAAAGTAGATATATGGGCACGTCTGCAAAGTAACAAAAATACATATAGAGCCTACAATATAATCTACTTGTTATTTTTTTGGCTAAATGTTGGGGTTGAAAATTACGCAAATGATATAGTAATAAATACTTCACTTATTGGACTCAACAATCACTAGAAAAACCTCAAAATTCTTATTAATTTTAAGTCAATTAAAATGTATTTTTTTATGAAACCCCTTATTGGTAGGTTTGAGATTCGTGAAATTTGGTTACAAAAGATTTAATCTTGAGTGTTGATTTATAATTAATAGATCAGGTCCATACATATGTGGCTTAATCTATCAATATTTAACATATTTGGAAACAGAAGAGCTAAAATGAGATAAGTTTCATGATTCAAAGATATGATTTGTTATAGTTTAAACTTTAGGGACTAAAATGGAACAAGTTAAAGTAAAATTATTGGCTCAATTCTGTTAAGATTTAATGGATTTAGTAATAGAAGGGACAAAATAGGAAGAGTTAAATCGTTTAAGGGGTGTGATTTGTTATGTTTTAAAGTTCTTAGGCCAAAGTAGGATAAGTTGCATAGTTTAAAGGCCCAAAGTAAAACTAACCCCTAAAAAAGTTTTCATAAAACTTTTGAACACAATTTTATAGATTATATTAATGGGTAAATTACACTGGCATCCTTTGTGTTTTATTCAAATTACAGAGACACCCCTAAGACTAAAACTAAACACGCTAGCACCCCTTGAATTCAAAAAAAAAAAAAAAAGAATTACAGGGAGACTCCCTTTGTGAGTTAATCATTATTTTTTACAGTTAATTTTATTCAAAATACCAAAAATTCCCCTCCATCCATTAAAAATGTTTATAGTTATTTATGTGGCAAGAAATGATGACTTTACCTCTCCCTGACTTTAAAATCAGCTAAAATAATTTATACACACTGGTAACTACAAATTTCACCCTAATAAAAGATAAAATGTTTTTTTTCTTATCTTTTTCTCTTTCTCCAATGATAAAAATTATATCCAAATTATGAAAAAAATACAATGATTAAAATTATATAGTCCAAAAAACTCTACAATTAATTCCCTAAACATATAACATCCTAATCCATATTTCTAATTCTAATCAAAATCACACATCAATCTTAACAAAAACTAAAACAAATTATTTCCAACAAAACCAAAACTAACTAATTTCAACAAAACCATAAATCAATTATAAAAAATAGTTTTTTAACAAAAATTTTAAAATTATAAAAATAGATATTTTTTGGATAAAAATAAATAGCACATATAAAATTTAAAAAATTATTAAGAAAACAAAAACTTGGCGATTGGCAACTAGGGCTTGGAGGGTACGCGATAGAGGCGGTTGGATGATGGGTGATGAGCTTTGTGGATGACAACAAGGGTGGATGGTGACGGGTTTCGCGACGAAAAGGGTTGGTGACAAGCTTCGTAGCTGCACAAGCTAGTGAAAGGCATAGAAAAAACATGCAAAGGAGGGAGGGGCGACTGGAAAACATGGGGTTGAGGGCAAACTGTAGGTGAGTGGCAATTGGATGTGTAGGCATAGGCAGATGATCGATGGGAGGTCGGGAGGGGGGTGGGTGGGTGGGTGGGTGGGTGGAGGCTAGATGGGGGCTTGTTTGGTTGGGTAGCTTTCTTAGGTTTTTTTAAATCAGTGGTTGTGATTTGATTTTGTAGATCAACGGCTTAGATTAAACAAGGCATTTTCGTCATTTCAAACAAAAAATAATAAAGTTAAATACAAGTGTGATTAATTTTGATTCAAGGGTGTTTTAGTAATATAGGTAAACCACATGTATCAATGTAATTTATCTTATATTAATTATATGCTTAATAAATATATACACAATTAATTTGTGCTTACCCTATTGAAAAGATTAGGATTAAAAACTTCCAATGCGAATGTTCTCTATGAAGCCACCATCCCCCTCGCCAAGTCTTTCTCACCACTTAGATATACATGTGGGTGTAAAAGGAATTAGGGTTTTCTAGGGATCACTCTTCTCTTTTTAGAAACCCACTAGTCTTAACACATGAGCAAAGTAGGAGTAGGAACAGAAAAACACTTCTTCTCTTTCCTTCTCTCTTAGACACGTCTATTGCTAGGAAACTAACAAAACTTTTACAGTCTAACGAAGACTTTCTTAATTGTATGCATAATAAATCGAGGATGCATCTATTTATAAAGAATGAGAGACAACCAATTAATTCTAGAAGCTTCATTTATTTTAAATTATATAGAACATATTTAATTATAAAATAAGAAGATAATCTTTTACTTTCCTTGCTTGATATTTGCACCACACACAAAGAATGTGCATGGTGCCAATCTTTTATTAGTAAGGAGAGTACTCAATCTAATTTTTTCCCAAAATTAAATCTCTAATTTAGAAAAATCACATTTTTTTAAATTAGAAATATTTAAAAGTAGGAAACTTAGAGAACAAGACTACACAAAATAGAGAAATTGCTTGTCCCACTTGTGCATCATACACTATGGTTGGGGCCCACATAGTATCTTCTAAAATTAATTATTAATATTATATAATCTTATTATTTAAGAATTATAAACTAATTCATAATTAATTTATTTTAAGTGATTTAATCAATTAAACCAATAATTCTACATATCTAAACAATATTTGCAAGCATGGCGAGGACTAATAGACCCATAATTTTAAACGTTAATAATATCAATTTATCAATTTAACTCTTTAGTTAACATATTATTTAGTTAATATATTATTCCTTTGTAAATTTAGATCTACTTTTACACGCTTGAAATAAAGATTATAGTTACTTATATTTAGAGTTGTCTATCTGATATAGTCATTGCATACAAATTGATCCTTCTTAAATAATTCATAACTAGTGATAAATAAAATCCATTAACCTCTCTAATTACATCTTTATCTTTAAGTGCTATTGATTTTCTAATAAATAATAATTTCATAAACTTATTCACGAATTTGAGCACTCATATTATTTAAGACCTGAATCAATACTCAAGAGAATTATTTATCTACTTCTTAATAAAGAAGGAATGGAATCTACATTATACTACTAACATTCTTGGCGACTTACTTCATTATACGTCCAAAATACAAGAGATAGAATTAAATTCTCGAATTCGTACCGAGTAAATAAAAAATATATAATTTTATAAATTGGAGTCTGCTTATAACTTAGGATTAATGTCATTCTATATGTGACCATCGATTGATATGATAAGATCTTGTTATATTTTAATCAAAATTATTTAATTGTTCATATCACATCATTTCTCAATCCTAGATAATCTCATTATATATAGTGCACTCATTTAATGACTCACTATATTAATAGTTTAAATAAGACTATTTCATTATTAATGGAAATAACCTGCACTAGTAACACAATTAAAAAATTCATATTTTAATTAAATAATCAACCGACTATTTAAATTATAAACTTGAAATATTATCTTCCTGTATGTAACACTTATATATAATATTTAAGATCACATAAATAATTATAGAATTTTAATAATATTTATAAATTATTCAAAATATATGCACACAAATACGATAAAAAATTCTCTTTATTTATTTATAAATAATATCCATTGCCAAAACATTATATTTTTAAGAGCATCTATCCTAATGTCAACTAGTAAATTCTGTGTTTACTTATATTTACTAATTCACCAAAAATTAGGCCATTTATCTTGGTCTCTAAAAAAAGGCTATTTACCTTCTTCTAAAATAATACTAAAAGGTGGTTGTAGGCATACTCTTATAGTGACTCCACTATATAGTATACAGTTCAAATCCCCCACTTCCCTCCTCCCTTTTCAAATTCATAATAATAATAATAATAATAACAGCAACAATAATAATAGTAGTAATGATAATATTGTTATTGTTGTTATTATCACGGGGGTATCCTATCCGTGAGAAGCATACAATATCAGTGTAGTTCTTAAATTCACGAACAAATCTAATCCATGATCTATGTGGCAATCACACAGCAACTTGAATTAATCATAATCTTGACACTCATGATGTGTGAATATTACTAAAATAGCCATGAATTTTCATAGCTTAGGAACCCTTTTAGAGAACATGGATCCCTTTTATTAATGGAAACCTTTTAGAGAACATGGAAGAAAGAGGCTAATGTGGTGGACATCATTACACAAGAAGTGTCAGACATTAGTCTTTCTGTTGTGGCCTCTAAAGTCAACATGGTAGACTCCAACCCGAAGGAGTGGTGGCTGGACACTAGGGCCACATGCTATGTTTACTGTGATAGAGGTGCCTTTACTGAACTCGTGCTGTCAGATTCTGGAGAGAAGCTGTATAGGAGCAATTTGGCTACATCTGATATCAAGGGCCAAGGGATGGTACTTCTAAAAATGACATCGGGCAAGAAAGTCAAGCTGCAAAATGTGTTGTATGTGCCTGATATATAGAAGAATCTTATTTTGGGAACTCTGTTGAGTTCACATGGCTTCAAGATGGTTTTTGAAGTTGAAAAAATAGTTTTGTCTAAACATGGGATGTATGTGGGAAAGGGATATGTGAAAAAATAGAATGTGGAAAATGAATGTAATGGTTTTAAGCCTAATTCCATTAATAAAAATAAAAGTCTTCCGCTTATATGCTTAAGTCTTCTAATTTATGGCATGGTAGACTAGGTCATGTTAATTATAATACTTTGCATAGATTAATTAACTTAGATCATATACCCACGTTTAATGAATTGACTAGTATGCTTGTTCAAGAGGAGACGAGATTGAAGAATCTGAAACCTCATTCTATTCATCTTGTGAATCAAAAGGCTAAAAAGAGCACTAACAAGAAGCCTAGAAAGAACAATAAGAAAAGGTTCAAGAAGGTGTTGCATAACATGAATGAGTCAACTCAAATCCAGAAGAAGGAACACAATGTTAAGTGCTATTTTGTAACAAATTTGGGCACTTAAAGGAAGACTGTCAGAAACATAAGGCTTGGTTTTAAAAAAAAAGGTAAGCATTGTGTTTTAGTTTGTTTTGAGTCAAATTCAACTAAAGTTCCTTATAATACTTGGTGGATTGATTCAGGTTCAACTACTCACATTTTTAATACGATGTAGGGATTCCTTACGATCCAACCCATAAGAGCAAATAAAAGTTTTATTTACATAGGGAATCGAGATAAAGCTTCAGTGGAATGAATTGGCACTTTTTGCTTAATATTATATTCAGGACATTATCTTGATTTATACCAAACTCTTTATGTATCTACATTTTCTTGTGATTTAGTTTCTTTATCAAAACTTGATGTAGCAGGATTTTATTGTAAGTTTGTATTTAGATCTTTTGGTTTATATAAAAATAATAATTTTATTGGTTTTGGAATCCTTTATCATAGTTTATATAAGTTAAAGCTTGATAATCTTTTTGCTAAAAAGTTGCTAACCATGCATTGAAGTATTGGAACTGAAGGAAGTTTTTTTTATGAAAGTTCTGCTTACTTGTGGCATAAATTCTTGGGTCACATATCTAAGGAAAGAATAGAGAGATTAGTAAAGAATGGAATTCTTTTGAATTTAGATTTTACTGATCTTAGTGTGTGTATTGGTTGCATTAAAGGAAAGCAAACCAAACACACTAAGAAAAGGACTACAAGAAGTACATAGCTTCTTGAACTCATACATACAGGCATATGTGGACCTTTCGATACTCCATGCTTTAGTGGAGAAAAGTATTTTATTACTTTTATCAAAGATTTTTCACATTATTGTTATCTTTATCTATTGCATGAAAAATCACAATCTGTTGAAGCCTTTGAGGTATTTGCTAATGAGGTTAAGAGGCAATTAGATAAAAAGTTAAAAATTGTAAGGTTAGATAGAGGTGGTGAATATTATGCAAAATATGATGAGTCAGAGGCATGTCCAGGTCCATTTGCTAAATTCCTAGAAAAGCGAGGCATATGTGTGCAATATACTATGCTAGGCACACCGCAACAAAATGGTGTAGCAAAAAGGCGTAGTTGTATATTAATAGATATAGTTAGGAGTGTGTTAAGTTATTCATCTTTACCTTTATCTTTGTAGATGCATGCATTAAAGACCGTCATGTATATACTAAATAGGGTTCATAGTAAGGTAGTCCCGAAAACTCCTTTTGAGATGTGGACGGGAAGGAAACCTAGTTTAAGGCACCTGCATATTTTGGGGTTACTCAACGGAAGTGAAAATTTACAATCCACATGAAAAGAAATTGGACTTTAAGAAGGACTAGTGGTTACTTCATTGGTTATTTTGAAAAATCCAAAAGGTATAAATTTTATTGTCTTACCCATAGTACGAGAATAGTAGAATTTGGAAATGCTAGGTTCATTGAGAATGGTGAAATTAGTGGAAGTGGAGAACCACGTAATGTGGTCATTGAAGAAGTTAGGGTAGAAGTACATCTATCTGTAACTTCAAAGATTGTTCCTAATATGGTTGTACAGCTTAACAATGTTCAAGAACAACAAGTGAATGACCAATCCCTACACGATGAAGTTGTACTCGAGGAACCTATAGTAGCTAAACCATAATAAGTAGTATTAAGAAGATCTCAAAGAGAAAGGCGATCTACTATTCCTAATGATTATGTGATTTACATACAAGAGTTAGAAATTAACTTGGAAATAAAAAATGACCTAATTTCAGATCCAGTTTTGTTTTCATAAGCCATGGAAAGTATTGATTCTGACAAGTGGTTTAATGCTATGAAAGATGAGCTAAAATCTATGGACCAAAATCAAGTTTGGGATCTTGTTGAGTTGCCTGAAGGTTGTAAGAGAGTCAGGTGTCAATGGGTCTTTAAGACCAAGCGCGACTCTAAAGGTAATATTGAATTGTATAGGGCTAAACTTGTTGCCAAAGGTTTTACTCAGAAAGAAGGCATTGACTACAAAGAGACTTTTCACCAGTCTCTAAAAAAGATTCACTTAGAATTATTATAGCATTGGTGGTTCATTTTGATTTAGAGTTACACCAAATGGATGTGAAAACCAGCTTTCACAACGGAAATTTAGAAGAGGAAGTCTATATAGACCAACCCGAAGGCTTTTCAATTAAAGGAAAGCAACACATGGTGTGTAAATTAAAAAAATCAATATATGGACTTAAATAAGCTTTCTGACAATTGTATCTTAAGTTTAATGATATCATTACTTCGTTTGGATTTAAGGAGAACATTGTTGATCGGTGTATATATATGAAGGTCAGTAGGAGCAAGTTTATTTTTTTAGTCCTATATGTTGATGATATTTTGCTTGCTACTAACAATCTTGATTTATTACATGAAACTAAGAAATTCCTCTATAAGAACTTTGAAATGAAAGACATGAGTGAGGCAACTTAAGTGATGGGAACTAAAAAATTTGTGATAGATCACAAAAATTGTTAGGATTATCTCCGAAAGGCTATATTAACAAAGTTTTAGAGAAATTTAAGATGGATAGATGTTTAGCATGTATAGTTCCAATTCAAAAGAGGAACAAGTTTAGTCATACGCAAATGTCCAAAGAATGAATTGGAATGAGTGCAAATGAAAAACATTCCTTATGCATTTGTCGTTGTTAGCTTATTGTGTTCTCAAACTTGCACCAGACTTGACATTAATTTTGCTGTTGGGATGTTGTGAAGATATCAAAGTAATCTAGGAATAGATCATTGGAAAGCTATAATGAAAGTTCTCAGGTATTTGCAAGGAACAAAGGACCTCAAGCTCACTTATAAAAAATGTGATCATCTTGAAGTAATCAGTTACTCAGATTTAAACTTTGTCAGATGTGTTGACACTAGAAAATCTACATTCGGTTATGGGTTCCTTTTGGTCGGAGGAGCAATTTCATGGAAGAGTATGAAGTAGTCAGTCATTGCTGCATCCACTATGGAGGCTGAGTTTGTGGCATGCTTTGAGGCCACAAGTCATGGTTTATGGTTGCAGAATTTTATTTCATGGCTTGAGTTGTCGACAGTATAGCTAGGCCGCTAAAAGTTTATTGTAATAATGCTACAACAGTCTTCTTTGCTAAGAACGACAAGTATTTTGATGGTGCATATCGTATGGACATTAAGTACTTAGTTGATACGCAAGAAGTTTGGGAATGTAATAGTGTCAATTGAACAAATTAGCATCAATCTTATGATTGCAAATCCTTTAACAAAAGGATTATCACCTAAAACATTTATTGAACATGTTGAACATATGGGTGTTGTTGGATGTCATTAGTGGTTATGTATTATGTTTTATTTCATGTTAATGATATGACACTTTGAGCTCACTTATTATGTTCCCAATATATCTTTTTTTTCTATTTTGTATACATGATCATTGTAGATTAATATTTGACAGGATAGTCTCACCAAAGACATTAAAGTGGACTATTATTATACCTCTCGATTATAAATCATGTTAAATAGATGCTAATGTTGTAGTACATGGAAAGGACTACACTAAATTAGTGATGTACAATCCCCATGGCTCACTTAAGATTTTCTGTTTAATTATGATATAGAGTACTAGCTAATTTTAAGAAGATTTAGCATAATATTGTTGTGCACATTATAGCCTTATTAAACTAATAAAGGAATATTATGTGGGTCAAGTGGGAGAATGTTAGAATTATGGCCCACATAATTAATTAAAGGTATATAAAATTTATCAGATTTATCATTTATTTATTTAGTTTAATAATTATTTAAATGCTAAAATCCTATTGGCTATGAGAGGATACAACTTGCATTCAAGGATGTGTGCTTTGATGAAAATGCACCTATTGAGGGTCTAGAAATAAGAGTCTAGTCCTCTCTCTACCCAATCAATTGTATTCCTTCTTTCCATCAAAAAATACATTAAAATAACTGTGGGTCTAGAGAAAGAAACTAAGTTCTTCTGTTAGACATGTATGCCCTAAGGAGTAAAAATGTAATAAGTTTTTGGAGACATTTTTATCAATAAAGAATTTATTCATTATTAATATACCAAATCTTGTCCTCTTTATGTTCATATTTGTTGAATATATGTTAAGCAAACAATAGTCTAAAGCTGTCGGTGTAAACCTTAAGAATTGGGCATATGATGGACAGATTATGCGAAAGACACGATTCTTAAGGTGATGGTCTAAATCATATGATCCGCAATCGAGGGAATAAATTTGGGCGCTTAATTCATGCAAAGATTGTTATGTTGTCTATATCCCTTTTGGGAGATGGCTTGTCTTGACCATCGGAGGAGGACTCCGTGAATAGAAACATTGGCACGTTGTCATAAGTGATGATGTGTTGGATCAGGACATAAAGTGAATTGATTTAGATTAATAATTCTGTCTCAGAAAATTGATTCACTTTAGACAATCATTTGTGTTGTATCTTAATCCTCAGATGAATAGTGGACCCATTGTCTTAACTTGTGTCTTTTGATGTACCAAAGGGTGACACCCACATCTTAATAGTGGTATGCATGCCGGTACATTGGAGGCATGACTCTTGATGGCGTAGACTTGCTATTCATAGATATGGAATCCATAGCTCATCTTTAGGAGTAATGATATCCTCTTATATGTGTTATCCTCTAATTGGAAAACTGGAGTGCTCAACTATTTGGATACATAGGTATAACCGAATGGTATATTGTCTTTAGATGGTAAGTTTTCTAATGGTGAGATAATGGAACGTAAGATAAAAATAATCGGGAAGGTAAGACAGAACTTGTCCTTAAGCCGATTATGGATTATCATATGGGGCTACGATACACTATGATATGTCATGGAGACTTAGCTATACGAGCTTCGTAATTCTATGTAGTTCGAGAGTGCAACTCCAAGCTTTTAGTGGAGTAGCGTTGGAGTTGATAATTATGAAATTTATATCTGGGATATTGGGTTTCATAATTATCAGGAGCTTGAACTATATAGGTCCATTTGGTCCTTTAATCATGTGACGACACGACGTGTTTTTCCAATAATTGGTGACTTGTGTCGGATTTATCAGATTGGTTGAAATTTGAAAGAATCAAATAATTCATGTCTGTTTATCGGTTGAATTAATTTTCTAATAAATTCAAGATAAACTTGTTGAATTATTGAGATCGGATAATTCTTGTCTGTTTATCGGTTGATTTAATTTTAGATAAATTAGATCAAGATAAACTTGTAGAATTTTTGGGAATTTATTTATTTTCTTAGAGATTATCTAGATAAAGTTGTTTTGATCAGATAACTTCTCTATTGGGTTATTTGAATTAAAACTAAGACTTTATCCTATAGAATCTCGAGTGGAAAATAAAAGATTCGCGAGATTTATTCGACAGTTAGGCCTATTGATGGACGTGTTCGGCCTGCCGATGGGACCTGTTCAGCCTGTCGATTAGGTGGTTTGGCCTGCCGATCAGTGAAGGATAAGATCATGCGTTTCCACTCGGATCTTATCAGATATTGATCCTAATTTGATTCTGATCCAAATTTTGAGACCTAATTTGATGAGGACTGACCCTAGGACCAACCTCTATAAATAAGGAGTGATTCTCACAAGTTACTTAGTCGATTGAGAGATTAATAGTGATACTCTACTAAGTGAGAATCTGAAAACTCTCTGAGAGCTTTTGTTCACAAATCACAAACACTTGCTTTGGGTTCTCTCGATTGGTTGGAAGAAGAGTCACCAGTGGAAGAGCTGTACTTGTAAGACCACACTCACTCTAGTCGTGGATAGAGAATAGCAAGAAGACCAGTTGGTTGAGGCTTTTCTGGAACGTTATCTCTCTTCACAGATTGCAGAGGTTCTTTAGCATACAAAGGTTAGTAAGATCTGGTTAATTTATGCATGTAGCATGTCAAACTTGCGTTTTAGAAATTACTCTGATGAAAAAATTTTAAAATTTTGTTGCGTACTATTTTTTCAACAATTTGTATCAGAGCCATGGTTTTTACATGAATTTACGAGTTTGTGATCATGTTATATGCATAAATTTTGTGATCTTAATCTCTCCTATGCTTCAATTGAATTATATAGAGAGTTGGCACTCTAGGTTTCAATAAATTATATATGTTGTCATGGATTATGTGGTGAATGTTTATTAATTAATTATAGTTGATTAAATCATTGTTTAATTATTTATTAATTAATTAATTTATACCGGTTATGGTTCCTTAGAGGTTAGAATGTGTATCTAAGTTTTTCATGTAATTAGATGGCAGACTATTATCTCCTTCTAGGAATTATTATTTATTTTAAATTTGTAAAAATTTTGTAATTAAATAATTATTCAGAGAAGACGGATCTAGAAGATTGATGATGATACTCCCAGGTATTTCCTGAGTCTCTAATTTTATGTTTTTGAATTGTTGAAAATAAAATTGATAAATTGCTTTAAAATTGTATTTTCTGGAATGGAGATTTTTGCTCAGTTGGCATGTTGAACATCACAGTTCGGCAAGCCGATGGTCACAAATCGGTAGACCGGACGTGTGGTTCAGCAGGCCGTCAGTGGGGCAAAAATCGGCTGGCTCTGCCAGTAGGCCAAACTTTCATGGGTCGGTAGGCCGATCTTCCTGATCAGCAGGCCGATGGAACATGACCGGCAGGCCAATCACCCAGATCAGCCTATCGACTGAGAGTTGGAAAATTTCCAAAAAATGTGCAGTTTTTCCAATGCAGTTTTAATTTTATTTTTGGGACAATTCTAAGAAACATTAAATTTGGATATGACCGGAAATATGAAGTGTTCAATTCATACGGGATTGAAGACTTGAAGATGGAATTACATAAAGAAGGATGTAGCTTGAGGATTCAAGGATGAAGAATTGATAATATGTCTCGATTATTCTCTTGTAATCTTAGTTTTCTATTCTCTAGGGTGGAGCCATAATATTACGGTTATTATTATTATTTTGCTTGTAGCTTTGCTTGATTGCTTTGCTTGTCTGCATTATAATATGATTTGCCATGTATATTGATAACATGTCATATAGAATAAGGAGTGCCGCTCATATTAAAATTGTTCATGCATATTCTTAAAATAAAAGGGATTTCAAAAGATTGAGTAGGAGAAGGTTTCCGAAGAGAGGACCTAAGGCCACCATCGTTGGTCCATAGGCAGAACATGGTGGTCCCGACCCCTAGGAAGAGATTTCTATCATGTACCAGATTGGATCTCTGAGAGGATAAGGTATTTTAGCATGATTTATGGTTGCACACTCCTAGGTGGTGATTATAAATCATGGATAAATTATTGAAACGATGGTTATACACTCACGTTAATTTTATTATTAACCTCCCCTAGGAGCTCTATTAATAAAATTAATGGCCAAAGAAATAATTATTAATATATGCTGGATCATACGGGTCCTGGATGGCATATATTAATCAGGAGGGGATCTGTGTTCCTAATTTAATTTGGCATGACTCCCCTAGGAGCTTGTTGAATTATGAGTTGGGAATTATCGTTGTAAGGTTGTGATATTTTCAAGGTTTTGACACATAAACACATTTGTATGATTTTTACATGATTGTGTTATCTTACTAAATTAATATTATATGTTTGCTTATGTTTGGTATATGATTCTTTATTGTAGTTTAAAAATGTCTAAAAATGCTTTATCGTCGATACCTATTAACCGGTGAGAACTATAACGATTGGAAATGAAACCTAGATATCGTCCTGTCCTTTGAGAAACTGAAATATGTATTGACAACCCCTTGTCCTCCCGAGCCTATAGGAGACTCAAGTAATGAGCAATTCCAAGCGTATGATCGCTGGAAAGATGCTAATGATCAGGCCCGCTACTATGTTATGGCTAGCATGAACAACGTGCTGTAGGCTCAACATCAGGATTATGAGACTACAAAACAGATCTTGGATAATCTTGTGGATATGTTTGGAGGCCAAGCCATAACAAAGCGACAAGGGGGGCTTCGAAAACTCTTAAACTGTAGACAAAGGCCGGGGACATCTGTAAAGGAGCACATGATGTTGGTCATGGGTTACCTCGCTGAGGCTCAAACCAATGGAACCGACATCGATGCTGAAACTTATATGACTATGGTCTTTGAGACTTTGTCTAAGGAATTTATTCCGTTTAGAGCTACATTTAATTTAAGCAATAGACGGGATATGACCTTAACAAAACTGATGAAACAGTTACAAGAGTTCAAACTGCTAATCAGGGAGTCTCCTGCTGGTGGTGAGGCCAACATGGTAGCTGCTTCTGGTTCCAATCCTAACTCTGGGAATGGAAAGAAGCAACGGGCCAAGAACGGGAAGTCTTCTATTCCTGCTACTACCAAGAGCAAGAAGAAGAAGAAGAAGAACCCAAAGAAGCTTAAGTGCTTCTTCTGTGGAAAGGTCGGGCATATCAAGAAGCATTGTAAGGACTTCCTTTCCAAAGGAGGTAGGTTTGATCTTCTATATTTAGAAACTTGTTTGGTTGAGGAATCCAGTGACATCTGGGTCATAGATTCCAATGCAACTAATCATGTTTGTGTTTCTCTACAGGCGTTCAAAGAAATGAGAAGTTTGCTACATGAGGACTTTACACTTCGGTGGGCGATGGATCCTTGGTCTCAGCGGAAGCAGTGGGGACATCCATCTTTATTTTGATAATTATAGGAATTTATTTTCGTAAGATTATTTTTATGTTCCTAAATTTAAAAGGAATTTAATTTATGTAGCTTGTTTATTTAAAGACTCCTACTTGGTTTCTTTTAATGATAAAGTGGTGATTCGTAAAAACAAATCCTTTATCTGTTCTGGATGGTTGCAAAATAATCTATATTTTATCAAACCTAAAATGGACTTATTGCTTAATGCTGAGATAAATGATAATAACTCTAAAAGACTTAAAACTTCTCACTCTAATAAGACTTATCTTTGGCATTTGCGCCTTGGTCATATTAACCTGAATAGGATTCAAAGGTTGGTAAGGGATGGACCTTTAAGTCACTTAAAGGTGGAATCTATACCTCAATGTGAATCTTGTTTGGAGGGTCAAATGACCAAAAGACCATTAAGGTCTAAGGGCAATAGGGCTGAAGGGGTTCTAGAACTTGTGCATAGTTATGTTTGTGGATCGATGAACATCCGGGCACATGGAGGGTATGAGTACTTCATCACTTTTATTGACGATTACTTAAGATATGGGTATGTGTACTTGATGCTCCACAAAAGCGAAACTTTTGACAAGTTTAGGGAGTTTCGAGCTGAAGTGGAAAAGCAATTGGGTAGACCCATAAAGGCACTTCGATCTAATCGAGGTGGGGAATACCTTTCTGATGAGTTCTTGGAACACTTGTTAGAGAATGAGATTTTATCCCATTTGACTACACCAGGCACTCCGCAGCAGAATGACGTAGCGGAGAGAAGAAATAGGACTTTGTTGGACATGATTCGGTCCATGATGAGTTATTCATCATTGCCTTTATCCTTTTGGGAAAATGCACTACAAACCACATGTTATCTTTTGAATAATGTGCCTTCAAAATCGGTCCCTAAAACTCCTCATAAGTTGTGGATGAGTAGGAAGACATCCTTGAACCATATTCGCATATGGGGATGTCTGGCTTATGTCTTGTTTAAGGATCCGAATAAGTTGGAAGCACGTTCGGAAGTTTGCATATTTATAGGATATCCAAAAGGGACTTAAGGGGGTTATTTTTATAACCCAAAGGAAAATAAAGTCGTGGTTTCAACTAATGCAACTTTCCTTGAGGAGAGTTACATGGATGACTTTAAACCTCAAAGCAAAGTGGAGCTTGAGGAGTTAAGGAGTGATCAGATCACTCCAGAGGTTCTGAATTAAACTATTCCGATCGGTGTAGAAAAACCAAACAAACCTGTACAACAACCTTAGGGGCTTCAGCGTAGTGGGAGGATCGGGCGTCAACCTGAGAGGTATATGTTCAATGGGGAGGTCTTTTTGGCTGAACCGGATGAACATAATAGGGATTTTATACTTACGCAGAAGCTATGGAGGATGTTGATTCAAAACTCTGAACAGAGGCTATGAACATTGAGATGAAGTCTATGGAGACTAATCAGGTTTGGGAGCTTGTGGATCTTCCTGAAGGGGTAAAACCCATAGGGTGTAAGTGGATCTATAAGAGGAAAAGAGGAATGGATGGAAAGGTCGAAACCTTTAAGGCTAGACTGGCAGCTAGGGGTTATACGCAAAAGGAAGGAATCGATTATGAGGAAACCTTTTCGCCTATAGCCATGCTTAAGTCCATCCAGATTCTCTTATCCATAGCTGCCACTCTCGACTACAAGATTTGGCAGATGGATGTCTAGACGGCTTTTCTGAATGGCTATCTTGATGTGTCTATTTATATGGAACAACCAGACAGGTTCAAGGTCATGGGTCAAGAGGGTAAGGTTTGTAAGCTGCTGAAGTCAATTTATGGACTTAAACAGGGTTCTCGTTCTTGGAACATAAGATTTGATTAGGTGATCAAGACTTATGGGTTCTCACAAAATGTTGATGAACCATGTGTTTATAAACACATTAAGGATGGAAAGGTGGTTTTTCTACTGCTCTATGTAGATGACATTATGCTAATTGGCAATGATGATGGGGCATTGTCATCGGTAAAATTATGGTTGACCAAGCAGTTTGACATAAAAGACTTAGGAGAGGCTAATTTTATTCTCAGTATCCAGATCTTTCGGGATAGGAAGAACAAAATGATAGCTTTGTCCTAGGCCGGCTACATAGATAAAATTCTCAGGACGTTTACAATGTACGATTCCAAGAAAGGTGGGCAACCTTCTAGGTCTAGAATTACTCTTCCTAAGAAAGACTCTCCAAAGTCTTATGAAGAAAGAGAATACATGAAGAAGGTGTTTTATGTTTCGGCAGTGGGTAGTCTCATGTATGCCATGCTTTGCACACGACTTGATATTAGCTATACGGTCGGGATTGTAAGTCGATTTCAGGCGGATCCAGGACCGAACCATTGGGTTGTGGTAAAGCATATTTTCAAGTACTTGAGAAGGATTCAAGGGTATATGCTTGTATATTTGTGTGAGGACCTGACTCCTCTAGGATACACTGACTCAGATTTTCAATCCTGTCTGGATTCTAGGAAATCGACTTCGGGTTTTGTGTTTACTTTGGGAGGCGGTGCCATCAGTTGGAGAAGTGTTAAGCAAGATTGCACTTCTGATTCAACGATGGAGGCTGAGTATGTGGCAGCTAGTGATGCTTCGAAAGAAGCAGTGTGGCTCCGTAAGTTCCTTGGGGATCTTGAGGTAGTTCCTGGTATGGATAAAGCGGTATCACTATACTGTGATAACAGTACGGCGGTAGCTAATGCTAAGGAACCAAGATTTCACAAGAAGAGTAAGTATATTGATCGGAAGTATCATGTGATAAAAGACTTCATTGAGGACAGGCATGTCACGATGTACAAGATCGTGTCAGAGGACAATTTAGTTGATCCATTTACGAAGACAATTACTGGGAGAGTCTTTGAGGGGCATGTTGAAGCTATGGGGATGTGAGATTTGTCATATTTACTCACTTAGTGCAAGTGGGAGATTGTTAGACATGTATGCCCTAAGGAGTAAAAATGTAATAAGTTTTTGAAGACATTTTTATCAATAAAGAATTTATTCATTATTAATATACCAATTCTTGTCCTCTTTACGTTCATATTTGTTGAATGTATGTTAAGCAAACAATAGTCTGAGACTATCGGTCTAAATCTTAAGAATTGGGCATATGATGGACGGATTATGTGGAAGACACGATTTTTAAGGTGATGGTCTAAATCATATGATCTGTAATCGAGGGAATAAAGTTGGGCACTTTATTCATGCAAAGATTGTTATGTTATCTATATCCCTTTTGAGAGATGGTTTGTCTTGACCATCGGAGGAGGACTCCATGAATAGAAACATTGGCACGTTGTCATAAGTGATGATGTGTTAGATCGGGACATAAAGTGAATTGATTTGGATTAATAATTCTGTCTTGGGAAATCGATTCACTTTAGACAATCATTTGTGTTGTATCTTAATCTTGAGATGAATAGTGGGCCCGTTGTCTTGACTTGTGTCTTTTGATGTACCAAAGGGTGACACCCATATCTTAATACTGGTATGCATGCCGGTACGTTTGAGGCATGACTCTTGATGGTGTAGACTTGTTATTCATAGATATGGAATCCATAGCTCCTCTTTAGGAGTAATGATATCCTCTTATATGCGTTATCCTGTAATTGAGAAACTGGAGTGCTCAACCATTTGGATACATAGATGTAACCGAATGGTATATTGTCTTTAGATGGTAAGTTTTCTAATGGTGAGATAATGGAACGTAAGATAAAAATAATAGGGAAAGTAAGACAGAACTTGTCCTTAAGCCGATTATGGATTATCATATGGGGATATGATACACTATGATATGTCATGGAGACTTAGCTATACGAGCTTCGTAATTCTATGTAGTTCGAAAGTGCAACTCCAAGCTTTTAGTGGAGTAGCGTTGGAGTTGATAATTATGAAATGTATATCTAGGATATTGGGTTTCATAATTATCGGGAGCTTGAACTATATAGGTCCATTTGGTCCCCTTTGCTAGCTCACAACATCCTGTAACGACATGGCGTGTTTTTCCAATAATTGGTGACTTGTGTCGGATTTATCAGATTGGTTGAAATTTGGAAGAATCAAATAATTCATGTCTGTTTATCGGTTGAATTAATTTTGTAATAAATTCAAGATAAACTTGTTGAATTATTGGGATCGGATAATTCTTGTCTGTTTATCGGTTGATTTAATTTTGGATAAATTAGATCAAGATAAACTTGTAGAATTATTGGGAATTGATTTATTTTCTTAGAGATTATCTAGATAAAGTTGTTTTGATTAGATAACTTCTCTATTGGGTTATTTGAATTAAAACTGAGACTTTATCCTATAGAATCTTGGGTGGAAAATAAAAGATTTGCAAGATTTTTTATTCGGCAGTTCGGCCTGCCGATGGGACTTGTTCAGCCTGCCGATCAAGAGGTTCGGCCTGCCAATCAACGAAGGATAAGATCACACGTTTCCACACGGATCTTATTAGATATTGATCCAAATTTGATTCTAATCTGAATTTTGAGACCTAATCTGATGAGGACTGACCTTAGGACCAACCTCTACAAATAAGGAATGATTCTTACAAGTTACTTAGATCGATTGAGAGATTAAGAGTGATACTCTGCTAAGTGAGAATCTGAAAACTCCCTGAAAGCTTTTATTCACAAATCATGAACACTTGCTTTGGGTTCTCTCGATTGGTTGGAAGCAGAGTCACCGATGGAAGAGCTGTACGTGTCAAACCACACTCACTCCGGTTGTAGATAGAGAATAGCAAAGAAGACTAGTTGGTTGAGGCTCTTTTGGAATGTTATTTCTCTTCACAGATTGCAGAGGTTCTTCAGCATACAAAGGTTAGTAAGATCTGTTTAATTTATGCATATAGCATGTCAAACTTGTGTTTTGGAAATTACTCTGATGAAAAAATTTTAAAATTTCACTGCGCACTATTTTTCCAACATCTTCTTCTTTGACAAACTTTCTGTGTAAGGGTTCTCTGCAAATTAAAGATATGAATTAATGTATGCCCTAAATCTTCTTTTGTGAAAATTATTGAGTTCTAAGATTATTGAGTATTACAGAAATTCATAGTTTTACGACGAGAAATTGAGATGGCAGAGTTTATTGTTATCTACAGTTAATGGTTTCTATAGAAAACTGGAAATAATATTATGCATTCTTTATAATTTTGTTGTCTAGTGGTGGAGATTGATTCTTTAATGGTTAAAGAATCAATCTCCACCACTAGGCAACAAAATTATAAACAATGCGTTCATCATTATTGCTTACAACCTCATGACTTTGCTTTAATTAATTTATTTATTTTTCTTGTTTTATTGAATTTTTGTAATTTTGTTAGTTAATCAAAACCACCCCATTATTTAATTTGAAAATTAATAATCAAGTAGAACTTATTGCATTCTAACGAAAATTATTTAGTCCTTGTTGCATCATGTCTAAGTCATACATAATCTCTTTATGTACAAAGCACTTTTTTAATGACTCACTATATTAACGTTTTGTATAAGATTGTTCTATTCTCAATGAAAATGACATGCACTAGCAATGTTCAATTAAAGATTCTATGCTTTAATTGAATAATTAATAATATATTATTGATCATTTTTAGTTATTATCCTTAAATATCATTTTCTTGTATATAACACTTATATACAATATTTAAGGTCATATAGATAAGTATGAAATTTTATTGTCATTCATAAAGAATTTAAAATACATACACACAAATATAATATAAAATTTGCTTTATTTATTTATAAATATGTTCTTTACAAAAAAATCATATGCTTTAAAGACATCTATTCTAACAGCTTCCACATGAAATTAGGATTATATTACAGTCACATACTTATCTCAGTAGTACTCTCCCAACTCAATTGGCACACTTCCACTGAACTGTGATCGCTTAAACTATTTTGGCGATTATTTTAAGATACATATTAAAAAAACCAAAATATAATTTTTCAACAATGAAATTACATTTTTTAATAGTTCTCATAAAACTTTTGCCAAAATATAGAAGTCCTTGTATTTATGTAACTTAATATTTATGTAACTTAATGCGTCATTTTATTTTCTATTATATTTTATTCAATTTTACTACGCATATCATTCACATAGCAACATAAACTTGTAACAATTGTCCATATAGCAATATTTACATTGGCGCCGTTATCAACGTAACTCTTCATTTAGCATATTTGTTTATTTATCTCGGGAATTCCAATTGCGAAATGATGAGAATTTTACGCTGGACATGATTTATCACCTATCAAGTAAAGTTCTATCTAACAATGTGCTTCGAAACTCTCAATAAAATTCATAGTTATTTCTATAACAAACTCTTTATTGTTTTGTTTCACTTTTGGCTTTATGCTAGATTATTTCTCATTGTAAAAAGAGTTTTAATGCGACTTAATTGATAATAACTCAAGCTATCTTACTTATCATCATTCACCTTCCAACAACGCCACCCTACATCTCAAGTAACACAAATACCCAAAATAGAAATTCATTCATTTTCTGTCCGATTCAAGTGTAATATAATGGCATCTAAAAATATAGGAGAGTAAAATCTATGAACAATTAACTACATAGTTATTAGCGTTGCCTCCAGCACATAGAAAACTTTTGATGACAAGTTCCCATTGAGCGCTCTTTTTCCTAAGCAAATTTCATAACGTGATAACTGAATTTCTTTGTCGTTATTCAATTTCTACTGTCTTTCAAGAAAGAGAAACTGAATTTTATTTGTTAGAAAAAATGGTTAACAACCATTTTGAGGAGCCATTTTGAGGCATAATTTTAAACTGGACCTACTTTGTAAAAGTGTGGGTCGTGGTAGATTTGAGTTCTTCGTCGTGAGAAGATCGAAATCATATATTTATATGCTTAAAATAGTAATCGGGTGAATGAGAAATTGATGCTCAAAGTGTGCCCATTCACATTTGAATTTGTTGAAAAAAAAGCCTAAATGTAGAGTTCCACATCGGTTAGGCATTAAAACTTGACATCCCCTGGCATGTATAAGTACTAGGGAAATCCTACATCGATTAGGTACAAAAGTTTGATATCCCCTAACCTGTATAAGTATTAGGGACATTCTCTGTATCTAGACACAAAAAAAAATTGCACACAGAAAATAACACATAAGTTTCTCCTTGTTTTCGAGTTTTCTTGCTCTCTAGTGGTGTTTGATTGTGCATAGACCATCGTCGTTTGTCGTTGTATCCTGGAAGACAGACGTATGTCAAATCTTGACTATCATTTCTGTTCCAATTGAGGTTTGAAGGTTGAATTCCGTTGTAATATTTTATTCCTAATTTCATAGTAATATTTCTTCTACCATTTGCTTTATATTGCACCTGTTTATTGTTTATCTCCTATATATATTTCTAACAATCTTAAAATAGATTCTAGCTCTGCTTGACGACGAACAGGTTTATTGGATTCAGAAGGAAATTTTTGACTTCTGTTTTGATGTCCTTCAATTTTACCGTTCTAACATTTTTTTTGTTTATTTATATATATATTATTGGTTAACGCTTATAACATAAAAAAATTGTTTGTTTTGGTTACATATATAAGCTTATATTATAAGTTTATGTTTCATAGCTTTACAATATTTGTTTATAGATTGTTTCCTGTCTACGTTTTGCTTTTATTATAAAGTTTATGCTATAGAAACAGATTATGTTTATGCTACAACAGATTATGTTTTGCCAGTTTGTTCTTGCTGATTATGTGTTTTATGGTATTGCTTTTGTTTGTTATATTTACATTTTTGTATGATTATGTTTGTTACATGTTTTTCTTTTTTTAGGTTCATGTTTGTTTGTTTCAATAGTATAACTTAAAGTTACATACATTAAAGTTACAGTTTTAAATGTTTTTATATAACAGTATTGTAAGTTATATATGCTTTAGTTATATACTTATTGGTTCCAACAATTTTTTAAATGTTTACGTCTTTATACTATAAACATTTTATATATAAAAAAGTGAATTTATCTTGGGTATAAATTCTAAGACTTGGATTCTATTATTTTCAGAAATGGCTGATAACATGAACGTTGTTCCAACCGGGAGCACTTTTGAGACACCGATGTTGTCTCCTCGGGTTTATGCCTCGACCTCGAAGCAGCCTTCGTCAGTTTCAATTCCTGTGAACTACAATGAGAAACCTGAGAAATTTAGTGGTTTGAATTTCAAGACTTGGCAACAAAAGATGTTGTTCTATATGACAACATTGAATCTTACGAGATTCTTGAAAGAGGATCCTCTTACTGTTAGAGAGGATGAAGCAGATGCTCAGACTTTGCTTGCTGTTGAAGCATGGAAGCATTCTGAATTCTTGTGCAAGAACTATATTCTAAATGGCTTGACTGATGCACTTTATAATGTGTATAGTTCGAAGAAAACGGCCAAAGAAGCCAGAGAAGTGTAGGAGTCTTTAGACCATAAGTACAAAATAGAAGATACTAGTGCTAAAAAGTTCATAGTTGGGCGGTTCATGAACTATAGAACGGTGGATTCGAAGACTTTAATTAGTAAAGTTCAAGAACTGCAATTACTCATTCATAAAATTTATGTAGAAGGAATAATAATTAGTGAGTCCTTCCATGTAGCTGCAATTATAGAGATGCTACCCCCTACGTGGAATGACTTCAAGAACTATCTGAAGCACAAGCGTAAGGAGATGAGTGTTGAAGATCTTATTGTTCGACTTCGCATTGAGGAAGACAGTAGAGGATCTGAGAAAAAGCTCTCTAACAAGTCTGTTGCTAAGGCAAATGTGGTGGAGCATGAGAACAGCTCCAAGAACAATAAGAACAAGTCAAGGTCCAAGCTGTGACCTAAAGGTGGAATTTCAAAGAAGCAAAAATTCCCAGGGAAGTGTTTCAACTGTGACAAGGTGGGTCATAAGTCAGCAGATTATAGGTTGCCAAAGAGGAACAAGAAGAAAGAGGCCAATGTGGTGGACATCATTACACAAGAAGTATTAGACATCAGTCTTTCTATTGTGGCCTCTAAAGTCAACACTGTGGACTCCAACCCAAAGGAGTGGTGGCTGGACACTGGGTCCACACGCTATGTTTGCTGTGATGGAGGTGCCTTTGCTGAACTCGTGCTATTAGATTATGGAGAAAAGCTGTATATGGGCAATTCGACTACATCTGATATCAAGGGCCACGGGATGGTATTTCTAAAAATGACATCAGGCAAGGAAGTCAAGCTGCAAAATGTACTGTATGTACATGATATCAGGAAGAATCTCATTTCGGGAGCTCTGTTGAGTTCACATGGCTTCAAGATGGTTTTTGAAGCTGAAAAAATAGTTTTGTCTAAACATGGGATGTATGTGGGAAAGGGATATGTGAAAAAATGGAATGTGGAAAATGAATATAATGGCTTTAAGCCTAATTCCATTAATAAAAATAAAAAGTCTTCCGCTTATATGCTTAAGTCTTTTAATTTATGGTATGGTAGACTAGGTCATGTTAATTATAATACTTTGCATAGATTAATTAACTTAGATCATATACTCACGTTTAATATTGATGCCAAACATAAATGTGAAATATGTGTAGAGGCAAAACTAACGAGATCTTCATTCCAAACGATTGAAAGAAAAACTAATTAGGTAAAACTATCATTAGACAACTGATCTCAACTGGAATCATGGCAATAGACTATGTAAAGTCTAAAGAGAATATTGTGGATCCGTTAACTAAAGGACTGAATAGAGATCAAGTGGAGAAAACATTGAGAGGAATGGGACTTAAGCCCATGAAAGAATAGGTCGAAACAGTGGAAACCCGACCTTGTTGACTGGAGATCCCAAGATCTAGGTTCAATGGGATAGCTAAACTAAATAGACTGAGTAGGATCACTATGGGGGTTACCCCAACCCATTCATATAATAAAAACAATGATACCCATAGGGAAAGGTTAAGCATTTTGCTTTTAATGATTCTTATGCATCGAATACGATGGGAATTCGAGCAAAGTAGTGCGGGTTACTCTTAAAGTAAGAAATCACCTATGTGAGAGAGAAGTGGGGCTGCTTCAAAGAAGAATTGCTAGGGCTTAATTCTTTAGAAACTCTTGCAAAACTAGGGAGATGTTCATGGCCAAATTGAACATAACCATGAGAACCAAAACTATGTCAAGAAATATCTGTGTGAGGTATGTTATCGTTTACACAAATGGCAGAACAGTTCAAGGACATCGCGTCTACTGGTCAGCCAGTAAAGTAAACGTGCTTTCACAAGGGAAGGTTCAAGGGTTAAAGCCTACCTATCCTATGCAGGAATTAACTGTAGAACTCTATCACCATGTAGTGTCTATTTTCTCTTGTCGTCAATCAATTTCATTCATGTGGGGGATTGTTAGAAAAAATGGTTAACAACCATTTTGGGGAGCCATTTTGAGGCATAATTTTGAACGGGACCCACTTTGTAAAAGTGATAGGTCTTGGCAGATTTGCATTTTCCAACGCGAGAAGATCAAAATCATATACTTATATGCTCAAAATGGTAATCGAGTGAATGAGAAATTGATGCTCAAAGTGCGCCCATTGGCATTTGAATTTGTTGGAAAAAAAGCCCACATCGGTTAGGTATTAAAGCTTGACATCCCCTGACATGTATAAGTATTAGGGAAGTCCCACGTTGGTTAGGCACAAAAGTTTGGTATCCCCTAACCTGTATAAGTACTAGGGACATTCTCTACATCTAGATACACAAAAATTGCACACAGAAAATAACACATAGCTTTCTTCTTGTTTTTGAGTTTTCTTGTTCTCTGGCGTTGTTCGATTGTGCATAGACCATCGTTGTTTGTTGTTGTATCCTGAGAGACTATCATTTTCGTTCCAATTGAGGTTTGAAGGTTGAATGTCATTGTAATATTTTATTCTTAATTTCTTATTCCTAATTTCAAAGATATTTCTTCTACTGCTTGCTTTATATTGCACCTATTTATTGTTTATCTCTTATATATATTTCTAACATTATTAAGCAACAAAAAATCTATCTTTAAACAATTTCCCATCGGTGTACATTCATGAGTGATACTTCCAAGCTATTTGTGGCTTTCCTTTATCGTTTTAAATTTTACTTATGTGTCATCACGCTATTTTCTAAACTTAGTTTTAATATCAAGCTACTATCTATAGAGCTTGATATAAAATGTTGTCGTCTTAAATTGTTTAGTATTATACCAAGAATATTTTCTTTAAAATAATGCTAATGTAGTGACACATGTACAGTTGTTTATTTTTGTTCTTCTCTTGCTTAGACCTACTTGCCTAGCAAAAATATACATATATCAGAAAAACAAATTGTCATCTATTAAGCCAACCTACTATTACGTATAATAACACTTCGTATTTCAAAACATGCCACCGGCACTTGTTTGTATTCTTGTAATGCTGCGACTTAAATGACATTGGTGTATCCTTTATGTTCATTTTGATAACTATAATTCACTACGATTATTTAAAAATTCCTCAAATAGGCTTGTGACAATACAATTACATACTTTACTAAATGGTGCAAAACTGCAATAACTACATTCAATTTAGGAGCAAAAATCTGTAAGCGTCTATTTCGCACCATAAGGTAGCAACCTAATAGTCTTGTAACATAATGCAGCAACATTTGCGCATCAAGACTGACTTTAGTAAATTACCCGTAAAATACGAATTTGGTATGAAAATAAAATACCGTGACAAGTCACACATCAGTTTTCAAAATCATTTTACAGAAACAATATCTAATTTTGTACTAATGAGAACTTGGTTCTCAACGCTCCTGAAAGAGAGATTAGACTATTGCGCTTTAAAAGTTGCAATAAAGTTCTCTAATTGATAAAGTCAAATCACCATAATAATTATCTCAAATAACTACATCTTTGCAAACACTGGCATACAAAATCCTATATTTTACCACACAAAAAAAAAATTGGACATTTGCAAGATCGATTGTTTGCTGTGCTTAAATCATCTCTCACTCATAAACATTACATTACAACTTTAATTTATCTGATATGCAAAATTTTCAAGGAAGCGATAGAGCCGAGGACGAAGAGGGCGCACCTACGGCTTTGGAGACTAGGGTTCGGGGAACAGTAGTTTACAAAGTGTGTTGACCCAATTAGACTTCTGACCATGAGTACACGTTGGTGATGACCCAGGCCCGATTGGATGCCCTTCGTCAGAGTACCATATCTTAGACAATGTAGCACTAATTTTTCCTGGGGCCAAAGATTCCCCTGTTAAACCTCCGATGGGTGCATAACGCACTACGTAGAATTCTTTGGAGTAGGATTCTGCCTTCCTTTGAACCCGTTCATGAGTCGAGCCCTCCACAACCTAAATATGTGCCTTGCAAGTTGAATCCGAATTATTACCGCTCGCTCATCAGCGTATATGTATAGCCATTCAACAAAGATCCTATGGGAGGCATTTAAGTAGATGTTCAAGATGAAGAAACTCCCACGGCAAGTTGGTTACTACTACATTATCGGTTTTTTCAAGAACTTCATCTTTGGCAATCCCAACTTAGATAAGCTTTGTAAATTCAAGTGGCTTTATGCCAGCATAAGATGGCTATCTTGGCTTGGGAAAAGGTTCCTATCGACCAGATCGTGCCGACAACATTTGAGTAGGGTCATTTGTGGTCGAAAAGGCCGTGGGTGTTGAGGTCATTAACATAGTCTACCGAGTACTTGTTAAAAAAGCCCAATTTTATCTGGCAGTAGGTGCTTTTACTGAACGAAACCATCTTAGCAAACTAAGGCAGGTTTGGGGGTTCAACCAACCCCCAACATGACAATGTTCTGCTTTCTCATGCAGCCGAGCAAGTCATAGTAGTCCATCACGGTGTCGTTGACCTCGTGGGGCCAAGTTCTTCCTAACTGAGGCGGTAGGTGAGGGAGCCATCATCATCAGTTTTGAGGACTCTCATTGTGGTTCCCTTGGTCTAGGGCTGCCCATTGCCGACGAGAACCTTAGGAATGTAATTAGGCTACTTTAACTACCAGGCTTGCTTCAGATCAAAGGTTTAATCCAAGGACTAACTTTTTTTTCTTGTAGATGCTTTTGCCGATCATCCCTTAACTTTGCTTCTCCCATCTTGCAAATATGTCGTCCCATCCTCTCCAAAGAAGAAATGCTTGAGCTCTAGAGCTAAAGAAAAGGCAAGGGCAAGGGAAGGCTAGGGCTAAAAGAAAAAGATCCAAGTGGGCTAAGCAACTGAAGTCATTGGCCCCGAGTGCCCAGCAACTTGGATAGGTATCGTGTTAGGGAGCTTCGATGAACCAAGATATTCCTCCACCTCTACAACTAGTGATTTCTCCGACGGGCCGATCGAGGATGCAGTATGCTTTGCACCCATCTGTCATTGAGTGCTTTAGTGAGCTAGTGCTCTCGAAGGACTTCTTTAGCTCCATCCGACACAAGCCCTACAAGGTGTGCTACAAATCAACCTTCTAGTAGCTCGTTCAGGTGGGTTTGGTCTCTAATTTCGAGCTTTTTTTCCTTTTATTTTTATTTGGCTTTATTAACACCAAACTTAACAGGCTTATGTGGTCTTGAAAATTGTCAACCTCAAGGTTAAGCAGCAAGTCAAGGTTTAGTAAATGGTGGCCACCACGAAGGCTGTTGAGGCTGACAAGAACCTGGAGGAGAGTGCTGGCGAGTTGGCCTAGGTCAAAGCTAAATTGGAAATGGCCAGGAAGGAGGTCAACCAAGCCCAAGAAGAGGTTTAGAGGGTTTGGGCCGACCTCCTAGATGTGTAAGAAATGGCCTAGGCAGCCAAGGAGGAGTATCAAAGGTTCCTCAAGGAGGAGATGCTATGCAGACTAGCCCAAGCAATGGAGGACTTCAAGCATATAAAGGAGTTCTCTGATAATTACTTCCTCATGATAAAGGACTTACAAGGCTACAGCTTATCGAAGCATCTTGAGACAGCCTCGCGTGATTGGTTGCTTATTGCTAACTTCGAGGAGGAGGAGGATGGAGGCATAGTGGGAGATGAGAACAAGGACGCCCCAACCCCAACTGACCAGGACGACGGTGGACAAGAGTAGGATGTAGGGCAAGCGGTTATCAGCTTGGATGCTGAGGACACCGTGGACAACATCCAGCCTTACACTTAGGGTTCCAGTTGTCATCTCCCCTTCTTTCTTGTTTGTGACTGGGTATAGGAGGTGCCTGGTTATTGTTTCTCCCCCAGACATTCATTTATGTAATATACTTGAATTTTTTCCAAGTTTTGTTTAAATTTATGCCTTTGTTTATCTAGTATTTATACTTTGCTTTTTTTCAAGCATGTTTTGATTGGATTTGGGGTATGGTGTCATAACACCCTTGTACCCCCTCAGAATTGTTGAGTCCTTTAAGGACTCTATAAGTCTAGTTATGGCCGGGGGTTTTTATCCCTGGGTCAGCCAGTGCTTGGTGTGGCTAGGCTTGGTAGTCTGTGGTGTAATTGGACTAGTGAACTAGTGTTTCAAGTTCGTCTATGGTCAGGTTTTATGCCGACTAGCCCCTAATTAGGAGTTGAAATGGTCCCCTTTCAGTAGGACTTAAAGTCGCCTTCCTTAAAGTTAGAGCTAAAAAAGAGTAGTCTGAGCTCAAACTATGGTGTCGTCTCAATCCATTTTTTGTTTTGTTACACAAAAGTTAATTATTAAATTTGTATTAATTGATGTGTATTTAGTGTACATTCATTTTCTACCCTAGTCAGTAGATCTTTACAGTTTACAAAAAACTTATTAGAGCCAGAGGTCAAAAAGAGGTATGGCTCCTAAGTCAACAGTAAAATCTTTTCAAGTGCTCGACGTTCCATGGATGGGCAACCATGCTCCCTTTGACATTAGCAATTTTGTATGTGCTAGGTTGGATGATATCGACCATTCTAAATGGCCCGTCCCATTTGGGCCCAAAGGATCCAAGCCTGGGTTGCTAAATGATCACCTTTTTCAAGACTAAGTCTCCAACCTTGGAGCTTCTTGGTTGCCCTCGCTTATTATAGTATCGAGCCACAACTTGGTTCTAGGCAACTGTTTGGATGTACACAGTATCTCGCTTCTCTTCCACCAAGTCAAGTTTGGCCATCATGTATTCATCATTTTGCTACTCATGATAATGCTTTACCCCGTAGCTCGGTCAGCCAACTTTAGATGGAATTACAATTTCTTCTCTGTAGACTAGGGAGAAAAGAGTCTCTCCTATGGCTGTCTAGATAGTCGTGCGATATATCTAGGGTACCTTTAAAAGCTCATCGATCCAAGTGTTTTTGAGGCCTTCTAGTTTCTTCTTCAAGTTGTCCTTGATATTCTTGTTGACGGCCTCAACTTTCCTATTACTCTAGGGCTATCCCAACGAGGAGAAGACCTTTTTAATGTTGAGCTCCTAACACATTCTTAAAAGACTTGTTGCTTCAAACTGCTTGGGTTAGTGACTATTATGCGTGGGATACCATTTTGGAAATTATGATCTTCTAGATGAAGTTGGTGCACTTAGCCTTAGTCATGTCAATGTAGGACTCGATCTCTACCCACTTTGTTAGGTAATTGATGGTCACTATGCAATATTTGAACTGTGATTGGGCCTCTAGGAAAGTTCCTATGACGTTGATGGCCCACTTGACGAATGGCCAGTTGTACACGACTAAGTTGGGTGGCTCAATGTGGTGTTCGATTGCCCGAGCAAACTATTGACACTTGAGGCATTTATGAGTATATTCTTTACAATCGTGGTCATGGTTGACTACTAGTAATCTTGGCAGAGACATTTAAGGGATAAGGAATACCCACCCACGTGGTTGCTGCATAGCCCGCTGTGGATTTCTTCCATGAGATACTAGGCCTCTAGTGGTTCTATACATCTCTAGTAAGGTAGAGAGTAGCTGTATCGATAAAGTCTTACTTCGATCATCAAATAACAACCGATCTATTGTGAACATACTAGGCCTCTTTTTGGTCACTGGGTAGTTCAGTTGTGGTCAAGTATCGGATGATCATGTCCATCTAGGTTTCGGTCTGTTTGGTGGCTTCACTCACAGATTCTTTTATTTTAATGCTTGGCTCTACTAGCCGAGCAAGCGTATTGGCTTTCACGTTCTCTGCTCTAGGAATTTGGGTAATTGAAAAGCTCTTGAATTGCTTGAGTAGAGCTTTTACTTTGCCTAAGTAAGTGGTCATGCACTTATTTTGGTCTTGGCATCTGTGGGTTACTTGCTGGACCGTGAGAACAGAATCACTATGAATATGAATGTGGTCTACCCTGAGCTCCCATGCAATCTTGAGATTGGCTATCAATGCTTCGTATTTGGCCTCATTGTTGAAGGCCTTGAAATCAAATCGGAGAGCATAGTTGGTCTTGTAACCATCTGGGCTAATAAGGACGAGCTTGACACCTAACCTATCCATATTGGATGACCTATCCATGAATAATTTCCACTCGGGTTTAGTCCACTTGCACTACTATTAGCAGGATAAAAGTCCTCCATGGGCACCTTTTAGTGGGCTAATCGACACCAATGAATTCAGCTATGAAATCAACCAAAGCTTGTGCTTTAATCGCCATTTGGGTCACAAGTTGTGCCTCAAATTCCTCAAGCTCAACCGACCACTTGGCAATCCAACTAGAAATTTCTTGATTTTGGAGGACTTGGCGCAAGGGGTACTTAGTCAGCCTTTAAATTGCGTGCCCCTAGAAGTATGGCTGGAGATTTTAAGTAGAGGTGGTTAGCTTTCTAGCGGTGGATACCTTTCCTTGACTCCTTGGAATGCCTTGCTGGTGTTGTAAACTAGGTTCTAAACTCCTTCTCCTTCTCAGACGAGGACAGAGCTGGCAACCTTCTCAAAACAGTTAAGTAGGCAGCAAGTATTTCTCCCGACAGAGGTTTAGATTGGAGCGGAGGCATGGCCAGTATCTTTTAAGACTTTGGAACACTTCCTCACACTCTCTACTTTACTCAAATCTCAACTTAAGTGCTTAGAAAAACAGGTTCGCACTTATCGGTAGACTAGGAGACAAACCTGGATAGAGCAATGATCATACTAGTAAGCTTCTAAACTTCCTTGACTGTACAGGGGGAGTGCATATCCATGACTACTTGGGCCTTGGCTAGATTGACCTCAATGCCGTAGTGATTGACGATAAACCTGAGGAAATTTCTTACTCTATCCTAAACATGTACTTGGCTAGGTTAAGCTTCATCTTGTATTCTTAGAGGATGTTGAAGCTATCCCATAGATCAACAACAAAATTAGTTGCTCAAATAGACTTCATGAGCATGTTGTCGACGTACACTTTCATGGTCTTCCCAATCTATTAAGCAAACTTCTTGTTCACAAGACACTGCTAAATTGCTCTAGTGTTCATTAACACAAAAGGCATAACGACATAGCAGAATAGGCCTTGATCAGTTGTAAACGTGGCTTTGACATGGTCTTCCGCAGCCATCCTGATTTGATTATACCAAGAGTAGGCAACCATAAAGCTCAATAGTTCATGGCTGGCGATTGCATCTACCAGCTGGTTAATCCAAGGTAGAGGGAAGTAGTCCTTCGAGCAAGCTTTGCTTAGGTCTATAAATTCAATACAGACTCGCCACTTCTTGTTGGAATTTTTTACCAAGACCACATTCGCCAACTACTTAGGGTAGGTGACGTCTCGAATGAACCCAACCTTCAACAACTTCTAAACCTCTTCATTAATAGCAGTGTACCTTCTGGATTAAAGGCTCTTCTTTTCTAGATGACTAGCTTGTGCTCGGGATTGACATTTAACTAGTGGCTAATGATGCTTGGGTCAATCCCAGGCATGTCCTTGTGGGGCCAGTGAACACATCCTGATATTTGATGAGGAACTTCTCTAGATCTAGTTAGATCTCAAACTTTAGATAAGACCAAGTAAGACTGTGTAGTCAGGATGTTTGGGGCCTAAATGGTAAGGGACAAGGTCCTTTATGGGTTTTGCTTATTCTTCTTCTTTGGGAAGCCGTGGGTCCAAGTCGAACAACATTTTTGATCCCTCCTCAATTGAGAATTCAATCTCGTCCACCTTGTAAATGGCCAAGACATTTAACTGCTAGGCTACAACCTCCTTCACAGCCTTAATGTGGTAGTCCTTTGAGTCCTTTTACCTTGACCTTAATACTCTGACTCTATTCTTCGTTGGGAACTTCATGGTCAAGTGATAAGTGGACACCACTGCCTTCAATCATTCAGGGTTGGTCTCTTAATGATGATGTTGTTCAAGGACTGCTTGTCGACCACTAGGAATTCGACAAGACATGCAACCTGAGCACGATCTTTGTCAAAAATTGTTAGCAAACAAATATTGCCCACTATTTGGACATACTCCACTGAGAAGCTGGTTCGCACCAGGACAAGTATCGCATTGTTGATCTTTAATTTGTCAAAGTCTTGCTTGAACAGAATATCTGCCAAGCTACCAATGTTGATTAGCACCCACTGAACCATGTTGTTTGCAATCTATAGCTCATGCACTAGGGCATCATTGTGCAAATGGAAAAGCCTATCCGCCTCTTCCTCGATAAAGGTGATTGTAACATCTTCCTACCAGCATATCTTGTTGATATGCTTGGACAAATTCATTAAGTCCTCCTTTCAACCAAGCAGGCTTCATGGGCATAGGCCTGCCGACCACTAGTAGTGTCCTTGGTTTTAGACATGTATGCCCAAAGGAGTAAAAATATAATATGTTTTTGGAGACATTTTTATCAATAAAGAATTTATTTATTATTCATACACCGAATTGTTCTCTTCTTTACATTCATATTTGTTGAATGTATAATAAGCAAACAAAAGTCTGAGACTGTTAGTCTAAGCCTTTAAAATCAGGCATATAATGGAAGATTATGCGGAAGACATGATTCTAAAGGTCACGGTCTAAATCATAAGATCCGAATCAAGGGAATAAAGTTGGGTGCTTTATTCACACAAAGATTGTTACATTGTCTGTATCCCTAACAGGTAAAGGCTTGTCTTGGCCATCGGAGGTGGACTCTGTGAATAGAAACATTAGTACATTGTCATAAGTGACGATGTATTGGATTAGGACATAATGTGTTATTGATTAGGAGTAATAATTATATCTCAGCAAATCAATTCACTTTAGACAATTATATATGTTGTATCTTAATCCTAAGATGAATACTGGGCTCGTTGTCTTGACTTATGTCTTTTGATGTACTAAAGGGTGACATCCACAATTCATGTTGTTATGCATGCCGGTACATTAGAGACATGACTCTTGATGGTGTAGACTAGTTATTTATAGATATAGAATTTATAGCTCCTCTTTAGGAGTCGATGATATCCTCTCATATGCATTATCTTGTAGTTGGAAGACTAAAGCACTCAACCATTTGGATACATATGTGTAACCGAATGGTATGCCATCTTTATATGGTAATTTTTTCAATTCTGCTACTCTTGGATTTTTGAACTGTCCATTAGGAGCTTGACATTATTTTACCTACAACTCCTCCTATGTTGGTAGCACGCCTGTCTTAGCTAACTTTATTACGCTATGTTAGTAACATATTAATGATAGAATAATTGATATATGTAATATGAGTAAAACATTAACGTACCAATGATTGCTCAAGTTCTCTATATTCGACTCGGCCAACCATAGAGCTGTATTCATTTTTTGTTCTTATTTTTCTTGCATTTGATGATAGTAGTTGGAATTCGGCGGAATGTTGATACCTCACAAATGCTTCCCAATCGCCATCGTTTATGGAAGAGTAGTAGTGTACTTCCATAGGAGGCCGTTTATATATATTTTCATCCTCCTCCAGAATGGAAAGGTATGGCTATACAAAGGTAACGTAGAGGTCAGATCTAAACCCTTTTGCTAGTTAGCCACAAACCTTCAAAGCCTTTTTCCTATACCAATCCTTGACTATGAAAGCTTCGTAAATATCTGTTCAAATCACATCTTTTATTTGTTCCAAATCCTTAGACCTCTAATCCTTTATCCATACAGGAACGTGTTCTTGACCAAAGACTCCGATCTAACTACTTCACTTATACATCTTCTGGTTGGCCTGTCTAATCAAATGCCACTTCTATTTTTAAACCTTTCTTTTTCATCCGATGAGCTTTTTTCATCAATGTAGCTCTTCGCTCAAAATCTACTTTTGAATCAAATTCGACTCGCCTTTGTGGCTTACAGCGTTGTTTTCCCATGCGATATTGAGATGAAAATGGAGTGCACTCTTTGTACCCCTCCTCATACTAGTCACTATCGATCTCATGATATATTGTACCTATTCAAAGTAAGCAAAAACTAACACACAGATACTAATATTAAATTACAATCTTACAGTAAAACATTGATATATTATAAATTGACATATTATAAATTAACATATTAAAAATCACATATTATAAATTCACATCTTCTAAATTAACAAATTGTAAATTAACATTTATAAGCTGACAAATTATAAATTAACATATTATAAACTGCATATTACAAAATCACATATTATAAATTCACATCTTATAAATTAACATATTATAAATTCACATATTATAAATTCACATATTATAAATTCACATATTATAAATCACATATTATAAATTCACATCTTATATATTAACATATTGTAAATTAACATATTATAAATTCACATCTTATTAATTAACATATTGTAACTTGACATATTAGAAATTCACATATTATAAATCCCATATTATAAATTTACATCTTATAAATTAATATATTGTAAATTCACATATTATAAATTCACATATTATAAATCACATCTTATAAATTCACATCTTATATATTAACATATTGTAAATTAACATATTATAAATTCACATCTTGTTAAGTAACATATTGAAAATTAACAATAATCACATATTCAACAATTTCACATATTCATAATTTTACAATTAAATAATATCATAATTTTACATCTTCACATATTCACAATTTCACAACTTCAATTACACATATTCATAATTTTACAATTTCAATTACACAATTTCATATATTCACATAATTTCACATATTACACATATTCACATAACACTTTAAACAATTTCACACAACTAATGAAAATTACAAAACAAAGAAAAAAATTGGGGAAGGGGCGGGCGGGTGTGGGGGTGGGTGGAGGGGTGGGGGTAGGGTGGGGTCAGGTGGGGGCAAGGTGGGGTGGAGCAAGGTGGTGGTGGGGGCAGGTGGAGGAGGGGCGAATGTGGGCAGGGTGGGAGTAGGTGGTGGTGGGGGCAGGGTAGGGGCAGGGGGGAGGGGGAGGGGGAGGGCGAGGGGGTAGGCAGTGGCAAGTGGGGGCGGAAGGGGGCAGGGGGAGGAGGAAATGGTGGAGGGGAGGGGAAAATGGCAGAGGGGACAAAGGGGGAGGGGGAAGAGGAAAGAGAAAGAGGGAGGACTTACCGATGGGAGGCAACGATGGCAAAGGCGACAGCTTGTGACAGTAGGACAAGCTTGAGATGATGGGAGAGAGAGCTTGAAAGAGAAAGAGTGAGCAAGCTTTTAGAGAGAGAGTTCGATTGGGTTTCAAAATGCCTAGGGGATGCACGATTTTCAAAAAATATAAAGCTTAAACGCAAATTACATGATAGTTTTTGTAAGAAACCATTGTGCAAGGTGTTTGTTTCTAGCTACTTTTCACGACAACTTGTACAAAAACCATCATGGAATATCCTTTTTTACAATGGTTTCTTAAGAAAACCATTCGTGTGTTAAGAAAACCATCGTAGAATATCCTTTTTTATGACGATTTCTACAAAATTACCACTTACATATGTTTTTCTCTTTTGCCTAGGGTGGCCAGCCTGTGTGTTAAGCATCCAATGGCCCAAAATGTTTACTTTTGCTATTTTCATCATAAATATAACTATAAATAGAAATCCCAAACCCTTAAAAAAAGATGAAAAATGAAACAAAAAAATATTAAAATAAATTAACATAAATTGGTTTACAAATGCTCATTTTTTTCTTTTTTTTCATTGGTTCCTTAATATATATCCATTCCACATCTTCATGAAGCAAGTGCGAAGCATCATCTTCAAAATCATCTATCTCTTCAATCGGTGGCAATCCCTTTGTGAGTGAAGGGATGTCCGTGCAATCCTCAGCAACTTCTTCACCGTCAATAACTTCTCTTGGCTTCATCGGGACAGCTAAAGACAATTCCATGTCTTGGGGATCCGTAGTATAAAAATTTGGATTGCTTGTGATGCCATAATGAAGGGATCATTCTTGTATCCCAATCTTCTAAAGTCAACCACTGTGATGCCGTCATTATCGTTCTTAACATAGTTATTGTCGACACACTTGCACTTAAAAAGTGCTATATGCAATCCCCCATAATCAAGTTCCAAAATATCTTCAATGAAAACAAAGTAGTTCATTGTCCCATAAACCAGATTCTTGTCCTTGGCAGAGGCAATATGCATAGCCTTGGCACGAAGAGTCACACCGCTATTTTAGACAGGATGCTTCTGATCTCTTTCATGAACGTAGAGAGTGTAACCATTTATAGAATGTGGTGTATACCTTGTAACTACCAATGACGGTCCTCTAGCTAGGTTCTTCAAGTCTTGTGGCATGCCTCTATTTGTGATGTGGAGGACTTACCATAGATGTGTGCTCTAATCCATAACCGAAAAGTCCGGTTATGTTCATCTTGCAACCACTTCTCATTTCTTGCTCTTTTTGGGTTTGCTTTTTTTAATTGTTCATATGCATCTCAATGGAAGGCTCTACTTCATTAGCATTGTGCAAGACATAAAGACAAGCTTGGTTCCACTCCTCTCAATTTACTGAGGAAGGATTGCCAGTAGATAGTCCTCTAACCTCAATGTTTATAGTCTTTGGCACCCCAATTGCTTTCGCATTAGACAAGTACTTGGAGCAAAATTCAACCGATTCCTTAGCTATGTAACTTTCTACAATACATCCCTCTGGCTTATTTTGGCTCTTCACATAGCCCCTTAAAACCTTCATCTATCTTTCAAATGGGTACATCCATCTCAAATACACCGGTCTGCATAACTTAACTTCACGTACTAAGTGCACCATTAGATGAACCATGATGTCAAAAAATACCAGTGGAAAATACTTCTCAAACATGCATAACGCTTGCACCAACTCCCATTACAGTGAATCTAGCATAAGTGGATCAATTACGTTGGAGCACATTGAATTAAAGAATGAGCACAACTTGGTCATTCAAATCCACATCCTTTGTTAGAATTCCCCACAAAGCAAGTGGTAGTAATTGCTGCATCAACACATGACAATCATGTGTTTTCATGCCAATAAGTTTCAAATCCTTCATCGACACCAACTTTTTAAAGTTTGAAGAATACCTGTCCGGCACTTTCAACGAAGCAAGCCACTCATAGAGCTTTCTCTTTTCCACCCTTGATAACATGTGCTTCATTGAAGTTAAGTAAGTACAATTCCCTTTTTTTCCGAGAAACAAATTAGGCCTAATCTCTATTTCCATGAGATCCAACTGAGCTTTTTCACCATCCTTATTCTTGCCCAGAATGTCAAGCAACCTACAGACTATGGATTCACCAATGTTTTTCTCAATATGCATAATGTCCAAGCAATGACGAACAAAATGTGTCTTCTAGAATGGAAGATCAAAAAAGATTGATCTTTTTTTATATGGTCCATCAATCGGTGGCTCGTCCTTACCTTGCTTTTTCTTCTCGAATACCACTCTTATATTTTTTAGCATTTCAAATATTTGTTTACTTATCAAAGGACAAGGAAGATCTCTTTCTTCGTTGTTGCCATCAAAGGCTTTCTTTTGTTTGCGGTAATGATTATCTCTTGGCAACCATTTTCTATGACCAAGAAAAATGGTTTTCTCACCATTGTTCAACCGTTTGTGAGACATTTCTGTCATGCAAATAGGACAACCAATAGAACAATCACCGAATAACCAGATAAATTGCTATATGTGGGGAAGTCGTTAATTGTCCCTATCAACATTGCACGGAGGGTGAACATCTCTTCTTGATAAGCATCTCTAACTTCGACTCCATTTTCCCACAAGTTTTTTAGGTCGTTAATTAACGGTGCCAAGTATACAGCAATGTCTTTGCCTAGTTGGTGAGGACCCAAAATCAATAAAGGCAACATTAAAAACTTCTGCTTCATGCACATCTTTGGAGGGATATTGTAGTTAACAAGTATTACGGGCCAAGTGCTATGCCTACTACTCATGTTACCATATGGGTTCATTCCATCTGTCGATAAAGCAAAATGTATATTTCTTAGATCTGCACTAAAGTTTGGATGATCGGCTTCAAAGTCTTCCATTGTGGTGAATCTGCCAGTGTCTAAGCATACCATCGTTGACCCGTTTGTCATGATGCCATGTCAAATTCTTGGCATGTTCTGGGTTTCCACATAAACGCCTCAAACATGGTACCATTGGAATGTACCATAACACTTTCTTTGGCACTCCATTCTTACTGTCTTTTGGCTCCTTTCCTTTCTTCCACCCTACTTGTTGACAAACCGAACAATAATTCTCATCCTTATAGTTATTCCTATAAAGAACACAATCACAATCATGAATTTTCTCATACTCCATTCCCAAAGTGGTCAAAGTTTTCTTAGCTTCATACATACTAGTTTGTAATTTATTACCCTCTAGTAGAAATCTTGCTAAAAATTCCAAAAGCTTTGTGAAACTAGAATTTTACCACCCACCTAATGCTTTCAAATTCCATAATCCAACTAAAGCAGACAACTTGATAAAATTGGTACACCCCTCATGCACAGGTGTCTTGGCATCATCCATCATTATCTCAAATAAATCTGAACGGTGCAGGAAGTGTTATTCTAAATCATTGACCATGTCAACCACATTGTCATGATCATCCATATTATCCTCCAAAATAGTTTTCTTTTCTTTACTTACTAAAGTTGGATTGAAATTAGACTCGCCATGAAAATGCCACATTTGATAACTACTTATAATTCCATATTGAAATCATGTCTTCTAACAGTTGGAATTAGATGCAATCTATGGTCTCCACATTGAACACAAGGACACTGAATTTATCACTATTTGCATGACTTTTGGCAAAATCTAAGAACTCTTCCACACTATTAACATATTCTCCAGATAATCAAAAATCCCACATCCATTTCTTGCCCATTTTGTAAGTCCTAAATCGAAGTAATAATTAGCAAATATTCAATTAAAATTAAATTCATAAATTATACATACCCACCATATGTATTCCAATCATACAACAAAAACATTCACTCATCATAAAACAAAATACACATACCCATCATAAAACAAATAAATAATACCCATAATCCACAATACAATTATCACAGATTAAACAACAAAATGAACAATAATTTATTAATTTTGCATTAATTAAACAACAAAATCAACAACGGTTTATCAATTTCTAACAAGAACTTACAATTTAGAATGAGATTAAGGAGTGTAGAGGTAGAGAGGGATGGCGGCAGCTATTTTAGAGGGGTCTATGTTTGTATTTGAGAGGTGAGTTTTTGATTTGTGTCTGATTGTCAAGGTGGGAAAAAGGGTTTTAAGTGAGCTACTACGATGGTTTTTAAAATAAACCATCGTGGTATGTGCCATCTCTGCCATGATTGTTTTTTAAAAAATAGTCATGGTAAAATCTATATACCATGATGGTTTTTTAAAAAACTATCTGGTAGATGCAGCTCATACCATGACGGTTTTCGTCTTTACGGGCATAACTCCCTACGTTTTTTACCCTATTATGACGGTTTTTGAGAAAAGGTCGTGTAGTCTCGAATTTGTTGTAGTGATAGTTCGAGAGTGTAGTTTTAAGTTTTTAGTAGAGTAGCGTTAGAGTTGATAATTATGAAATGTATATCTAGGATATTAGGTTTCATAATTATCAAGAGCTTGAACAATATAGGTTCATCAAGTCTCCTTTGTTAGCTCATTATAAATCCTACAATGATAAGGCGTGCTTTTCTAATAAATTGATGACTTATGTTAAATTATCAGATTTGTTGAAATTCGATAGAATCAGATAATTCATATCTGTTTATTAGTTAAATTAATTTTGTGAAAATTAATTCAAGATAAACTTGTTGAATTATTTGAAATATTTATTTTCCTAGACATTATTTAGATATGGTTGTTTTAATCAGATAACTTCTCTATTGGGTTATTTGAATTAAAACTGAGGCTTCATCTAAAGAATCTTGAGTGAAAAATAAAAGATTCATAGGGATTATTTATCGTAAGTTGTGACAGAGTAACTTCGGTAGGCCAATCAAACGATAACATAATCACGCATTTTTACATGATATTATAAGATATTGATCCATATTCGAATTTTTGAGACCTTATCTAATAAGGATCAACCATGGGGATGACCTCTATAAATAGGGAGTGAGACTCAAAGCTTATTTAGATTAGTTGAGAGATCAAGAGTGAGCACTCTATACTATGAGTCTCCAAAGCTCCCCTAAAGAGCTATTGTTCACAAACCACGAATGGTAGTTCTGGGTATTTCTTAATTAGTTAGAAGGAGAGTCATCGGGGAAGAGTTGTACATTGAGCGCCCACACGCACTCCGATTGTGAATAGAGAATAGCAAAGAAGACCAGTTGGTTAAGGCTCTTCTAGAACGTTCTTCTCTTCATCGATTGTAGGAGCTCTTCAATAAACAAGGTTAATAAGATTTGATTAATTTTGCATATAGCATGTCAAACTTGTGTTTTGGAAAATACTCTAGTATAAAACTTTTAAAATTTTCGCTGCATACTATTTTTCCAACACTTGGAAACTGGCCCATCGATGATCCATACACAATGTTTGATGGGTCTAGGGTGTTCACACTGTTAGTGTTTTGTGTTCTCAGCTGGCTTTCCCTAGCTGGCTGGTCGTTTCTTCTAGCATTATTGCCAGAGATGAAGGCTCATTCAATGAACTCCTTGAGATATCCGTCTTACACGAGTTTCTCAAATGGTCTTTAGTTGGATGCAATTCTGAGTATTATGCCCAATATCCTTGTAATGGAGGTGGGTCCACCAGTAGATTGTGGTTGCTTACTTGGTTCAACACTTCATCTTTAGTGGTGACCAAGGGTGTGTAGCTTTGAAATTTCCTAGTTGGAACCTTCAATTTGTTTGCCTTTGGCTTCTTGCTTTGGTCAACCTCACCCTAGTTGGGTGCATCCTTGTACTTCTTCCTCTTCTTGTTGCACCACTTAGTGATGCAAGAACAGTCTGGCCCAGTCTAGCCTGGTCCGTTCCGTTTAGGCCCACACAGGCCACGGGCTGGGCCACCCCATATTAGAATTTCCTTGACTTGGCCCGGCCCGTGGGCCAATTTTACATGGGCCGTGGCGAGTCGTGCCGTGGGCCTTGAATAGGCCAGCCCATCTTGGCCCATCTAAGCATGCAATTTTTAATTTTTAATTTTTGAATTTTTAAACAAGTAAACAAATATAAAAGTTTGAATAGTCAAGGAAAATGTAAAAAAGGATATTTTATTTACAATTGCCTCATTAAAAACCTTTCCAAGGAAAACCCTGTGGGACAAAACCTTGCTTTTGTTTTTCAAAAGCAAAGTATGCCTAGAAGAAAAAAATAAAAAATAAATGAAAAGAAAAGAAAAGAAAAGAAAAAGAGCTTGCTAGGCCTATTGTAACATGATATGTGAGGCCTTGTCTCAGCTTTGCTTCTTAGAAAAAGCAAAGCATGCCTACAAGCAAAAAAAAAAAAAATTGCTATAATATGATGTGTGAGGCCTTTTGTTGGAGAGGTCATACTCAGTCATGTTCACCTATGAATGAACATGGAAAAATATATCTAAATATATATATATATATATATAATTGGGCCACAATGGGCCTTCGGTGGGCTAGCCCATTGTGGGCCTGTATGGGCCTTACATGGGCCGGGATGGGCCAGCCTATTATGGGCCTAGACAGGCCGGTCCGGCCTAGCCCAGCCCATGATTTTCCATGGGCCATGTCGGGTTGGCCTATGGGCCAATATATGTTGGCCCAGCCCAGCCCACTAGTATTTATGGGCCAAGCCGGGCCTTGAACAGTGCCAGGGCATGCCGCCCCAGCCCATCACTGTAGCAGGATGGGCTTGGGCTGGCCCATGCGCCCCAGCCCATTGTTGCATTGCTAGCACCACTCTCTATCTTGGTGGCTTTTTCATGTAGTTCTTCTTGTCTGTGTTCCTCTAAGCTTACACGAGCATCTAGGAGGAGGTGCATCACTACTCTAGGTTGAGTAACTAGAGTAGGCCCTTGTCTTGTGATCCCTCACAAAAGGCATACTTGAGGGTCTCATCTTTGATGTGTCTCACTACTAAGGCTGCTCGGGTGAAGCAATTGATGTAGTTTTGGACATTCCCGTCTCCTTGCTTTATAGCATAGAGATAAGTTACTTCTTTTACCTTCATCCTGTACAAGGTGAAAGCTATCGAGAACGCATCAAACAGCTGCCAAAAAGAGCTCATAGTACCCTAATCTATGCCCAAACCATTGCCAAGTAGAGCCAATCAAAGTCAATGAGAACACCTTGCACATGGTGGCGTCGTTGGCATTCTGTAGCATCATGTGGTCCCCATAGAGTTCAAGGTGCTCATTTGCGTCTGTTGTTCTACTGTAAAGCTTTCTCTACAGTACCTTGTGTAACACCCGCCATTTTTCTTGTAATGATTACTGCTAGACATTTAATGGTGTTATGTGATTTTTCATGAAATAATGTTATTAACCATTTATTTTGAAAATTATGACAGGTGATGGTCATGTGGAATTAATGTGCTCAAGATGTCCATTTCATTTATGATGTATACAAAATAAATATTTAATGCTTTATATGTGTACAATTGAGCATGGTACTTCGACAGGCCTTATTGTCTTTCTCAAAACGACAGGCAGATGGATTTCATTGATAGGCTGAATCTTACAACTTCGATAGGCCGATCCTGAGTTGTCGGCAAGTTGAAGGTTGCTGATGAGCAATCAGCACATAATTTTTAAAAAAGGTGGCATTGATGATAAAAATAATGGGTTGTAAAATTTTGACTTATTGGCCTATTATCATTTCTTTTCTTATTCCATGTGGGGGAGTAGTTGACTTTTTTATTAATAGTGATTGGATTTCATGATTAGGCTTTATAGTTTGACAATTAAAATTAGGCAAGTGGAGCAAATTTTGGAATCGTATACTATCTTTTCATCCTTTTATTTCCTTAATAGTTGATTAGTTGTCTTATTTGGAATCTTATATATGGTTGGTCAAGATGTTATCATTGTGTCTCCCTATTATTCTTAGACCTTCTCTTTAGTTTCCTTTTCCTCTCATACAAATTGCCTTCACCCAATTTAGAAAATTCCACTTCCAAAAGAGAAAACCACACAATCTCATTCAAACTACTATATTCTTCACATATCTCTCTCTCAACTCCTTCAACCTAAAGTGTCAACATTTTCTTCATCTTTTTCTCCTCCATATTTGCTGCAAGGACATGCTGAATATCAAGGAATCTCAAAGTTTTCTTTTAGCCAAATTCAAGGGGGATTAGAGAGGCACCATCTTAAAGTAAGTTTTCATTCTAGACCTAACCTGCATTTATAGGAGTCATGAGATTCCGACTTTCAAAACTTTCTCTACAAATGTCCATTCTCTATGAAATTTTAGTATGATGTTTAGGTATGTGTTACATGATATTGTTCAAAGTTTCACATCATTTAATAATGTGTATGCTTTGATATTGAATTTTCATTCTCTGCCACTCATGATCAAATTATTGTTGATTGGTTAAGTTTCACAAAAACACAATCTACTTTAATGGGCCAAAGGAATTTTGATTTCTATGAAATTTTGTGGAAAAATTTATTTATATGTTAGGTTATGATCTGGAAAGTTTTATAGTGGTTCTATGAATAGTTTATGAGTTATTGAACTTTCTTTATGTTATGTCACTGGTGTTGTCAAACTTGTAAATTCTTAACTTCTTGTTTCTATAACTTCTTAGTGTAGATGAATGAATTTGTTTTTCAAAGAAAATTTTTCTAATATTGTGCTTAGATGTTTATAGATTGTCATAAAAATTTTAGGGTCAAAGTAATTTTATTTTATCTTTTTTTAAAATGTTAATCAAAGGGTGTTCACTACCTTATGCATTTAGAGTTAATTTTACTCCTGAGTTCAAATGTCTGTTTTAAATTGTTTCAAATTTATTTGAGGCAAAATTTTGAATATGTCATAGTTTTTTGTGTTAAATATATGTAGTAATTTTGATAAATCAATTTACAACATAAATAATTTAATTTCTAGATTTTAGTTAGGGCTACTCACTGTCCAGTTATTACTGGCAGATTTTATGTTGTGGAATATGTGATTTATTTTAATTATCAAATGAAATTTTTATGGCTAAGGGAACATTAGGGAACTATATATATTTGTAAACTTGGTCCCTACAAAGTTTAATGCCTTAATTGTAAGTGAATTGTGAATTATTGGGTTGTGAACCCTTAATGGTCCGGCAGGTTTTACTATTAGTAGATTTGCTTAAATGTTTTAAAGGTTGGTAAAATGTATTTTGAATTAATATTTCAAGGGAAGATAGTATGAGTGATGTAATGTGGTATTGAAAGATAAAGATGAATGTTAATTTCTTGTGTTATGATTGACATGAGCCTTTTAAAGGATGAGCACATCGAGGACCACGTCAACATCACCTAAATTAAAGTTTTGTAAGTAAGCAAGTCAAGTAAATACATTCTCACCTGCAACATGGTGAAAAGTTTTGAAAGATTTATGAGAATATGTTTCATGATGACTTTTAAGTTTGTTTTACATGATGTCTTTTCATGAAAGCTTTTGTTGTTGTAAGAAGGTTTAATGAATGTCTTGATGATGTGATATGTTAAATCTTAAAAGTATATATCTATATATATATATATGAATGTATCACTTAATTAAGTGTTGCACACCCACTGTTATGTTAATGATGTCCAAAAGTTGGACTTGTAGTGTTTGGTTTGGGATTAGTTACCCTTCTCCTCTTACGATGGCGCACCTATGATGAAGTTAATGGTGCAACACTTAGGCCCTTAACGATAAAATGAATAATGTTTTAATACAAAAGTTTTAATGAAAAGATGTGTTCTGTATGAACTGGTGCCACATGCACTACTATGATTATGATGATTATAGTTACGATTTTATGCACTGATTTTCATGAAATGTTTTATATTGTGAGAATAGAAATGTACTTATTAAGCTTATGCTTACTTAGTTTTATATCATGTTGTAGACTAAGGTAAAAGAGTTATGGAATAGGTAGAGGACAAGGACGGGCATGTGTGCTAAAAATGTTGGATTGGAAAACAAAAGAATGCCACAAAGAGAATTTAACTTCTTGAATAATGGTTTTATTATTGTATGTTAGTTTTCCGCACTACGATGTATTAAGACTTATTTTTAATTTACTTTCATTTTGGTAGTAGGTCGGCCTACCGACCATTACTAGTTGGACTACCAATGTTACAATCGGCCTGCCAATAACCTATATCGACCTACCGATTTGGGTGTTTTAAAACTATGATTTTGCAGAGCCTCTGACAGCCTACCGATGGTTGAAGTTTGGACTACCGGTCATGTTTGGCCTGCTGGTGTTTGAAGTTCGGCCTATCAAACTGGCAAAACAAAATTGAATGATTGTTTAATATTCATTTGAAAGTATGGTTTCATTATTATGGTATTGATAAAATATTAAAAAATATATATAAGTAGTTTTAAAAAAAATTATGCATGGATCCTGGAATATGTTTATTATACTATAATTTATTCAAATAGTTTATCTTAAAATAATGATAACAGAGGTAAAAGTGCGACATTTGTGACATCCGTAAGGGGGCGTTACAAGCTTTGGTATCAGAACGGTTTTTTGTTTCTAATTCACATCGCGACATGTCAATTCAAGTCCTCCAAGCAAATATGTATTAAGTTAAATTGATATGAACGAAAGTTTAATGATAAGTATAAGATTTAGTTGAATAATGATAAATGCCCTAGTGCATAATTCAGTAATGAAATCCTATCTTATCCAATAAAATTGGAAGTTTATTCCTAAGTTCATAATTCTTATAGGATATCCAAGATGAACAACCATAGAAGGACTCAAACTCATGCTCAAGGCACTATTGGAACTAACAATCCAGCTAATGCAAGACTGATGATGATGATTGTTGAACTACAAAGATCACTTCAAGAGCAAAAAAGAGAGATCGAGGAGCTTAGATCTAGTAGTCAAGGAGATGAAAGACAAGGTGAAAACATGCCACCTCCTCCTTAGCCACGAGGAGAGGAAGCCCCAGCTCCTGCACCAGAAGCAAGACCTATTTATCAAGAACCCTTATTGGTCATATGGAAGTGTGTTAAGCTAGTAGACTTCAAAGGTTCTAAGGATCCCCTGGTCGCTAGTTGAAGATGATCAAGGCCACTCTAAAGCTCATGGGTTTCACTAAAAATGAAAAGGTCCTTTATCTCTCGTACTACCTCACCATGGAAGCCAGAATCTCATGGGATAGAATCGAGCAGAGTAGAAATGTAGACAAGATGACATCGGAAAATTTTGTTCATGAATTCAACACAAAGTTCTTCTATATGAATATCACTGTAAAACATTACGATGAATTTGAGAACTTGCACCGAGGAGATATGTCAGTTAATGAAGCAGTTGCTAAGTTCAACTACTTAGCACGCCTTTGCCCAAGAATGGTCAGCAACAAAAGTGAAAGGATCAGAAGGTTGATCAGAGTTCTCCGACCAGAAATTGCAATAATCGTTGATGAAGCGAGTCCACCAAGAAATCAAGAATAAGTTGTTTTTCCACTTGTCAAAGTTAAGAAGAAATTAACCTTAACTAGGTCATCTGACGAATAATGCAAACACTAAGAACTGAACCTAAGGCGAAAACAACAACAACAACAACTAGAACTGAAAGAACAACAAGAAAAAGGGCAACTTCCAAAACTAGTAGAGTCAAATCAACAAGAAACATAGTGGTGGTCAATAAAAAAACAATAACAGGTAGATGCAACCATGTACCAAATGTGGAAAGGAAAATCCAAGTGAATACCGTCTTGGAACAAACCAGTATTTTATCTATAGATGCAAGGATCACTTTGCAAAAAATTGCCTTAACCAGTCTAATGTTTAAGTTCAATAGAGGGTTCCTAATGCCCAACTCCATCATATGCAAGCCACCTTAGAAAGACCACTAATAAACCAGGGAAGACTTGAAGCCCCACTTACCAATGCTCAAATTTATGCAATGAAAAAAGCACAAGTGGCAGTCGAAACCTCTAATGTTGTCATAGGTCAAATTTTAAGCCTTTCTTATAATGCACATGCTCTCTTTGATACGGGTGCCAAGCCTTCAATTTTATCATCATCTTTTGCTAAAAAGCTAGGAGAACATTTAGAATCTATAAGACAGGGGTCACTACAACACTACCCTCTGGGGAAGTGATGATGTCTATGCATTATTTACGTACAATACTTTTGTATTTTTTCAAAAGAGAACTCTTTGTCAATCTTGTTGTAGTCAATATGCATGACTATGATATGATTCTCGGGATTGATTTCCTGAGTAAGTACAATGCTTTCATTGAGTGCCGAAAACAAAAGGTGATTTTTCATCCAGAAGTTGAACAAAGATTCATTTTCATGGCCTAGTCAAGAAAGAACCAAACATGTTTTTGTCAGTCGTGAAAGCAAGGAAGTTGTTAGCAAGTGGCTGTATGAGTTATTTGGTGAACATCGTAGATAAAATTCAAGAAGAAATCGCAAGGATTGAAGATTTACGATGGTTCAAGAATTTCCAGTGAGACTCTGCAACTCCCCGGAGAGCTATCATTCACAAATTATGAATTAAAGCTTTGGGTATTTCTCTACTGGTTGGAAGGAGAGTTACCTAGGGGAAAAGCTGAACAACGTGGCCCACACTCACTCCAGATGAGAATAGAGAATAACAAAAGAGCCAGTTGCTTTAGATTCTTTTAGAACATTACTTATCTTCATTGATTGCGGTGGCTTTTTGGCATATACAAGGTGAGTAAGATCTGGTTAATTTATGCATATAGTATGTCAAACTTGTGTTTTGAAAAATACTATAATATAAAAAAATTTAAAATTCCATTTCATATTATTTTTCCAACACGGAAAACTAAAATCTTAGGGGATAAAGAAATTCCTTTGATTAAGTTTATGTGGCGAAATCACCAAGTGGAAGAGGCTACATGGAACATGAAGATGATGTGAAAGCTAAATATCTACAATTGTTTTGAGTTTTGAGGACGAAACTCTTATCAGGTGGGGAGAATTGTAGCACCCGCCATTCTCCTTGTAATGATAATGCTAGACATTTAACAATGTTATCTGATTTTTCATGAAATAATGTTGTTAACCATTTATTTTGAGAATTATGACAGGTAACGGTCACGTGGAACTGATGTGCTTGAGATGTTCATGTCATTTATGATATATACATAATAAATATTTAATGTTTATACGTGTACAATTGAACATGCATGGTACTTCGATAGGCCGAATTATCTTTCTCAAAATGGCTGGCCAATGGATTTCATTGGCAAGCCAAATCTCACAACTTCACTAGGTCGATCATGAGTCATCAGTAGGCCAAAGGCTACTAACGAGCAATCAGCAGATAATCTCTGAAAAGGTGGCATTGATGATTAAAATCATGGGTTGTAAAATTTTGACTTATGGGCATATTATCATTTCTTTCCTTATTCCACGAGGGGGAGTAGTTGACTATTTTATTAATGGTGATTGGATTTCATAATACGGCTTCCTAGCTTGACAATTAAAATTAGGCAAATGGATCAAATTTTGGAATCTTATACTATCTGTACATCCTTTTATTTCCTTAATGGTTGATTAGTTGTCTTATTTGGAATCCTATATATGGTTGGTCAAGATGTTATCATTGTGTCTCCCTATTATTCTTAGACCTTCTCTTTAGTTTCCTTTTCCTCTCATACAAATTCCCTTCACCCAATTTAGAAAATTCCACTTCCAAAAGAGAAAACCACACAATATCATTCAGACTCCTCCATTCTTCACATATCTCTCTCCCAACTCCTTCAACCTAAAGTGTCCATGTTTTCTTCATCTTCTTCTCCTCCATATTAGCTACATGGACATGGTGAACGTCAATGAATCTCAAAGTTTTCTTTTAGCCAAATTCAAGGGGGATTAGAAAAGCACCATCTTAAAGTAAGTTTCCATTCTAGACCTAACCTACACATATAGGAGTCATGAGATTCTGACTTTCATAACTTTCTATACAAATGTCCATTCACTATGAAATTTTCCTATGATGTTTAGGTATGTGTTATATGATATTATTTAAAGTTTGATGTCATTTGGTGATGTCAATACTTTGATATTGAATTTTCATTCTCTGTAACTCATGATCAAATTATTGCTGATTGATTAAGTTTCACAAACACACAGTCTACTTTAATGGGGCAAACGAATTTTAATTTCTATGAAATTTTGTGGAAAAATTTATTTATACGTTAGGTTATGATCTCAAAAATTTTATAGTCGTTCTATGAATAGTTTATGAGTTATTGAACTTTCCTTAAGTTATGTTACTAGTGCTATCAAACTTGTAAATTCTTGACTTCTTGTTTGTATGACTTCTTAGTGTAGCTAAATGAAATTGTTTGTCAACGAAACTTTTTTTGGAATAGTACTTAAATGTTTATAGATTGCCATAAAAATTTTAGGGTCAAAGTAATTTTATTTTATTTTTTTAAAATGTTAATCGGAGGATATTCATTGCCTTATGCATTTAAAGTTAATTTTACTCCTGAGTTCAAATGTTTGTTTTGAATTGTCTCAAATTTATTTGTGGCTAAATTTTGAATATGCTATAGTTCTATGTGTTTAATATATGTAGTAATTTTTATAAATCATTTTACTGCATAAATAATTTAATTTGTAGATTTTAGTTAGGGTCGTTCACTGTCCAGTTATTATCAGCAGATTTTATGTTGTGGAATATGTGACTTATTTTAATTATCAAATGAAATTTTTATGGCTAAAGAAAAATTAAACAAGTATATATATGTATGTAAACTTGGTCTCTACAATATTTCATGCTTTAATTGTACGTGAATTGTGAATTATTAAGTTGTGAACCCTCAATGGTCAGGCAGGTTTTACTATTAGTAGATTTGCTTAAATGTTTTAAAAGTTGGTAAAATGTATTTTGAATTAATATTTCAAGGGAAGATGGTATGAATGATTTAATGTGGTATTGCATGATAAAGATGAATATTAATTCTTGTGTATATGAATGATTGACATGAACTTTCCAAAGGATGAGCACATCGAGGACTGCGGCAATGTCACCTAAATTAAAGTTTTGTAAGTAAGCAAGTCAAATAAGTACATTCTTACTTGTAACATAATGAAAATTTATGAAAGATTTATGAGAATATGTTTCATGATGACTTTTAAGTTTGTTTTACATGATGTCTTTTCATGAAAGCTTTTGTTGTTGCAAGAATGTTTAATGAATGTCTTGATTATGAGATATGTTAAAGCTTAAAAGCATATAATATATGTATGTATCACTTATATCATGTTGCATACAAAGGTAAAAGAGTTATGGAATTGGTGAAGGACAAGGGCGGGCATGTGTGCTAGGAATGTTGGATTGGAAAATAGAAGAATGCCACAAAGTGAATTTAACTTCTTGAATAACGGTTTTATTATTACATGTTAGTTTTTCTCACTATGATGTATTAAGACTTGTTTTTAATTTACTTTCATTTTGGCAGTAGATCGGCCTGTTGACCATTACTGGTCGAACTGTCGAAATTACAATCGGCTTGCCAATAACCCTATATCGGCCTGCCAATCTGGGTGTTTTAAAACTCTGATTTTGTAGAGCCTCTAACGGCCTGCCAATGGCTAAAGTTTAGGCCACTGGTCATGTTTGGCCTGTCGGCGTTTGAAGTTTGGCCCACCGAACTAGCAAAATAGATTTGAATGACTGTTTAATATTTATTTAAAATTATGGTTTCATTATTTTGGTATTGATAAACTATTTAAATATATATATAAGTAGTTTTAAAAAAATGTATGCATGGATCTTGGGATATGTTTATTAAACTATAATTTGTTCGAATAGTTTATCTTAAAATAATGATAACAGAGGTAACAACATATATGACGTCCATAAGGGGGCGTTACACCTTAAATTTGTTCGACATGGGGCCCTCATGATTACTTCAGTGAAGGGAGGTTAGGCATGCCACCCCTGTTTACCCCATAGCAGTTGTTTCTAATCTAGTCAACCAGCCAATACAAGTCTTGCAATTGCCAGCTATTGGTGTCTTCTAGTAGTTCCACCCTGTATTGGGCTCTACCCTCTACCTTGCCGTTACCACGGGCTTCTGGTCGGCCTCTGGCAAGGTGAGCCCCCTACTCAAGAGCCTGTCAAAGACTAAGGCCCTTGAGCCTTATGGGGAAAGGTCATGGTCGGCTCAAGTCCCAAGCTGACCATTTTGAACTAAATGGTTGCTTTGAGACATGCTCTCCAAGGCCTAGGCTCTGGCTTGCTCAAAATCTCCCTCATCGTGGGAACCGTCCCTCGGCCCTACTCGAGCACCTGTTGTTGTTGCGCATGTTGTTATGCCATCTGCTGCATAAGAAGGTGTACTATAACAGTCAATTCTTAGATAGGGTCCATGGCAGCTGAGGCTGCTCTACCTACGTTGTCCTACTCATTAGATCAGGACCAGGTTACGTGCAGCTTGTTGTGAGGTCTGGCTTGGTTTCAATTTTGGACGTCCCCCGACCCCTACTATCAGGGAGCCTTGTCTTGAATATTGCCTCTCGTGGCCATGTCAAGTAAGGATGCTATCAATAGGAACACTAGAAAGGCACAATGCCTTCCTTCTAGTGCTAAAATGTTGATGTTCTGCTACTGATCAACTCCATGTGCGGCTGCGCATAGTGGTCGGATTACCAGCCCAGCTTGTCTTGGATTCTTGAGGGATACCTGTAGCAAGAAGAGGGTATGCTTCGGAAGTTAAGGGGGACACCGATGTGGTGGTGGCTAAGGGCTCTTCGACGCTTAAGTCAGGTACCAGTTCAGCTGAGATTGGAAGTAGGGTTAGGTGAGAAGGTCCACGTACCTCTCAGGTGGACTAAATGCTTTCTACTTATAGTCCACCACTTAGACTGAGTGTAAGGTGGGTTTGACCCATGACCCGGGTGTCCTATTAGGTGGTGTCAGGAGGTAGGTGACAAGTGTCATAATCTCCAAAGGATGGTCAACCCTTCATCTAAAGGTTGTAATGAGGCTCTATGTCGACCTTTGGAAAGGAGTTGTTGCTTGGATGCAGGCTATGTCAGTCTGTCTTGAGCACACGTTCTTCCCAACGAGGCAACATCTTGGGTGGCGGCCAACAAAGGCCCTAGGGAGCTCCTTGGAAAGAAGTGCTGATCAAAGGGGAGTTGTAAATATCCAAAAATGGCTTTATCCGAGCAGGGTAGCCAGACAACTGAGGAGTATTCTTCGGGAGTAGGGTACTAAGCATATCCCCAACAAGGGTGTTTTTTGGGTAATTTAATAATAAAAATAGCAAAAATGGTATTTAAGTGTTTTATGCATTTTAATAATAAGAGACTAAAAGTGGTATTTAGGCAAAACTAGAGCACCTTTTGAATATTTTCTATTAAAAAATTCAACATTTAAAAATAATAATAAAATAATATGAGATTTCTTCATTTTTGGTTAAAGAGATTTTAAATTAATAAAAGGTTCGTCTCCCACTCGACAAACTGGTGTTGAAACTGAAAGGCGTTAGTCATTGTTCACACGCACACGATTGCCAGGAATCGCAGCACACGCGCGTCCTTTCTGATTTTAAAAGCTCCACTTGGGGCATAGAGGATGGAAAATTTTTCAGCTCTCCTTCGAATTGCGTTTCTTTGACGTTCTTATTTTATGCTACAGATCTCAGTTGTGATAGTGATGTTGTGCAGGCGTCACGCTGGACTTCTAATTCTATTGTTATTATTATTTTTTTTCTATTTTTGGTTGTTGTTTAAAAATATTGCTTTTGTCTAGAAGTTCCTCAAAGAGATGAAAACAAATCTTGTTATCGACCAAAATAACATTACGTAATCATTCGCAAGATTTGGAACCAAAACCATATCATTAAACCCAAAAAAAAAACAGAAAAGAACGAAACTCCCAACTAGTTATATTGCTTTTTTAGCGATCCTAATTTCAAGTAAAACTCTTGGTTAATACAATTGTAACGCCCCGAAATTAATTTAATGTTATTGTAATGTAAAATGATGAATTAGTGTGCCATAATTAATATTTCAACATTAATTTGATCATTTGGTTAAAGTTTGAATTTTAGGTTGTTTTGTTAATTTAATGAATTCTAATGATTCCTTATTATTTTAAAATGTTATTTTGAGTTTTTAAAACACAACAGTTTGTAAAATATTAAAAATATTCCGTTTTACAAAAACCGTGGGCAGCACATGGTTTTCGTACAGTAAAATCGCCTACCATTTTTCTCTATTTATTCTCTCTCTCACTCTCTTCCTCTCATTCTCTTTGTTCTCTCTCTCACCCGTGATCACTCTCTCTCTCGTTCTCTCCGCTCTCTCCTCTTCTCTCTCAATTTCACACAAATTTTTGAATCCAAGCTTCAGGTTAGCGAGTAGGAAGCTCGGGGACGTGATTTGGCAACCAAGAACGTGATTTAAAGCTTCGATTAGAGGTTAGTTTTGAAATTTCTAAACTTTTTCAAAATTTTCAATTTTTATGTATTTTTGAAATCTAAGTTTGTTTGAGCTTAGAAAACCCTTGATTTGAGTTAAAGGAACTTAGAACACCTAGAATCTAAGCTTGGATTGAAGAAAAACGGATTAGATTCAAGATTTTTCATTTTTCCTCATTTTCTCCCATTTTCAGATTTTTGGGATTTTTGTGTTTAAATCTTGTTTAAATGAGTTCAAAAGTGTCCAAACATGTTTTTCTACCATCTATGAGTGTTTTCCATGCCTGAGATTTGAGAAAAACAAGTTAAAATCAAGATTTAAATTTTGGGAGAACCAAAACTCGTGGTTGGGATTTTTGGGTTTTTCCAGTTTGGCAGGCCGGACTACGTGTTTGGCAGGCCTGATTCAAAGGATGGGCAGGCCAGACTCATCCGTTCGGCAAGCTAAACCTGAAAAATGTCTGGCCAACCGAACTTGAGTTTCGGCAGGCCGAACTGCACAGTTTGGCAGGCCGAAGCAGGGCGTCTGGCAGGCCGGCAGGGCCTAGGAAAATTTTGTGATTTTTCACTCATTTTCACTGTTTTGAACCCCGATTGAAATTCCAACCTTGTAAAATGATTTTAAAGATACAAATGGCACACTAGGACATCATGAAATGGTTCAGTAACACAAAATGTCTCAAACTAGATATTGATCGACTTAGTGTGTATCTAGGATCGTTCGTGGTTTCGCGGAGCTAACGTATAGCGAATCAAGATTACGATGTGGGGCACCAGCACGAGTATCAAGGTAGGACTCCTACCCTTTCTTTGGTAACCCACTTTCAAAATGATTTAGCTTTGAAAAGGGTTTCTATAAAAATGTTTTCAACGGTTGATTGAAAATGGAATTTATCGGTTGTATTCTTGTAAACCATGAACTGAGATGAACTTCATAATGAAATTCATAATAAATGATAATGAAAACATCTGGTAAATGGATTTTGAGTAATGTTAGAAATAAATATAAAGGCATGATGCCATATCAGAGATTGGGTCGTGTAGCGATCGACCTTGGGAGTAGGTCTCAAAACCCAGCTGGGCCACTACGGTGGTGATATTCATGTGGTTTGCCTAGGAAAAGAAAATGATGTTTCTGGTCGACCAAATAAACTGTTTTGGGTAAGAACGGTTTTATCTAAATTTATTTATTTATTAAAGGTTTCTTTTAAATATTCCCTGAGTAGTGAGACTTTTCTCTTTATTAAATGATTTATTAAAAATATAATCCTACTGAGTCTTTCGTTCACATTTTATTTGTTTTAAATTTTCCCCTCTAGGTGGATTCCCATTTAAGTCTAGAGAGGATTCAAAGGACAGAACTCAAGAGCAGTAGAAAGACTAGTAAATTATTTGTATAAATTAAACAAGACATATAATGTTTTTAACTTTCTTTGTGCTTGGACTGTAGATGGATTATTATATTGTCAATACTATGTGTGTGCACAAGTTGTGGGTCAGTGGGACCCATACTCGCGGTTCTTTTATAAGATGTTGTTTTGAAACTTCCACATTTTTATTATTTAACTTAACCCCTAAACTCTTGATTTTAATTAAATTCTCCTTTTAATTAATTTAAATAATCCACCACGTCACCACCCGTACTCTGGGGCGTGATAGAATGATATCAGAGCTCAAGGTTATGAACCTTGGGAATTGTGCACACATAGGTATGACAATGAAATACCTCTAACAGTCCAAATTTTGTTTTCAAAAGTGAGAGAATGGAGCCTAGACGTCATTCGACAGCTGACGTCGAGTTCAAAAACAATGAGGTTATGATGAGGTCTATGTTTGCGGCTTTCCAGCAGATGGCAGCCAGGGCTAGACCGAAGGATTTTGATGTTAGTCATCGGTATACGTATTTTAAGGAATTTTGGCGTGTGTCTATTTTGACTTTTGATGGTAATGGGGATCCACAGTTAGCAGAATATTGGTTAGACTCGATCGTGAAGCATTTGGATACCCTTGGTGTGCCTGATGAGTACCGTGTGGAATTTGCTGCATATAAGCTCGAGGGTGGTGCTAATACTTGGTGGAAACAAGCTAAGCATTTGAAACGCGGTGGCGATATCAGTTGGGACAGATTCGATGAGCTGTTCTATGATCGGTATTTTTTGCAGGGGTATAGAGATCAGAAGGCAGCTAAGTTCTACAGGTTGCAGCAGGGTGATTTGTCAGTTTGGGAATATGAGGCAAGATTTAATGAGTTGGCCAGGTTTGCTCCATCAATAGTGGCATCGGAATGTGAGAGGTGCATTAAGTTTTAGGAAGGGCTCAAGGCTCCTATTCGGTGACAGGTGGTTACACTACGACTTAGGAATTTTGGAGAGCTTGTGTCATCAGCAATATCAATGGAAAATGATTATGCGCAGTATTGTGAAGATCGAGAAAAAGCTTCAGGAGGATCGCAGAGGAGCGGTAGGAAGAGCACCAGCAGCCATCTGACTCCAGGAAAGAACAAGCAGGGTGGCGTGAACAATGGTAGCAGTAGTTCATCTAGTAGTGGGCGCAGCAATCCCTATAACTTCCATTGTCATTTCTGTCAGTAGCCTGGACACATCAAGAGGAATTGATCGATTAGGAGTTCCCGTCTTGGATCTTAGACCGGAGAAGATACCAGTCGTCAGTCTCAGCCTCAGACCCTGCCTCCGTCTCAACAGTATCCGCAGTTGCAGTATCCTCAGTTCTCTCCTCAACAATTTTCATATCCGGCATGAGGGCAGCAGCCGCAGCATTTCCAGCGTAGCGTCCCTCAATATCAGCGCCGAGTGTAGCTAGTGTGCAGTCGTCTTCGTCTCAGCAATATCGATAGAATAATCTATGACCTAGCAATGTTGGTAGAGGAAAAGGAAAGGCACCATTGCAGGTTCATGCAATGGCATCGGGTGGTTCAGATTCTCAGACTAGTAACACGGTTGTCGATGGTACGATCTTAGTTTCTCAATCCTTAGCTCGCGTTTTATTTGATACAGGTGCCTCTCATTCTCTCATTTTGAGTTCTTTTGTACATGCCTTGGGATTAGATATAGAAGATTTTAATAAACCCCTAGTCATAACTTCTCCCTTGGGGCGGGTGTGTGTGAATTGTATATGTAAATCTTGTAAAATAAAGATTGGGGATGAGATTTTGAAAAGTGATTTGATTATACTCCCCATGTGCTCATATGATGTAATTCTAGGGATGGACTGGTTGTCCAGGTATAATGCAGTTGTAGACTACCAACTTAGAGAAGTGACCCTAGTGTCTGATAGGGGGATGATGATCACTTACCAGGGTGGTGGTGATTGGTTAATGAGTGAGCGTCTCATGAAGTCGTGTCTAAGAGGGCGAAAACATCTGGGTTGTTGTGCTTTTCTTACGAATTTAGAGTGTGAGCCCTATGCTTTGAGAGGAAGCGTAGCGACTCTGGTGGTTGATGAGTTCGAGGATGTCTTCCCCGACGAGTTGCCAAGATTACCACCGCATCGAGAAATTGACTTTGGTATTGAGTTGTTTTCGGAGACAGCACCGATTTCTATATCACCTTATCGGATGGCGCCGGTAGAAATGAAAGAATTGAGGAGGCAACTTTAGGAGCTTGCTGATAAAGGGTATATTCGGAATAGCACATCTCCGTGGGGAGCACCGGTTTTGTTTGCTAAGAAACATGATGGGACTCTTAGGTTGTGTGTAGATTATCGATAGCTGAATCATGTTACAGTGAAGAATAAGTATCCCTTGCCTAGGATCGACGAGTTGTTTGATCAGTTGGGAGGTTCGCGGTACTTCTCAAAGATTGATTTGCGGTTGGGTTACCATCAACTTAGAATTAAGGAAGCGGATATTCCCAAGACAGCTTTTAGGACCTGGTATGGACATTTTGAGTTTCTGGTTATGTCGTTTAGGTTAACGAATGCTCTGACAGCTTTCATGGATTTGATGAACAGGATATTCAGGCCGTATCTGGATCAGTTCGTGATCGTGTTCATCGATGACATTCTAGTGTATTCTAAGACTTGGGAGGAGCATGAGCAGCATCTCCGGATCATGCTTCAGACTCTGCGGGAACACCAGTTGTATGCCAAGAGGGAAAAGTGCAAGTTTTGGTTGACTAAGGTTAAGTTTCTGGGTCATGTCATCTCAGAGCATGGTATTTCTGTGGATCCGTCCAAGATTGAAGCTATAGTGGAAGGGGAATGACCAAGGAATGTAGTGGAGATTCGCAGCTTCTTAGGTCTTGTTTGTTATTACAGGAAATTCATAAAGGATTTTTTGAAGATTGCAGCTCCGTTGACGAGATTGATCAAGAAAAATGTCAGGTTTGAGTGGGATGAAGAATGTGAGCTTGCTTTTCAGGAATTGAAGAATCGGTTGACTTCAGCCCCAGTGTTGGTTATCCCTAGCAGTGACGAGCCGTATGAGGTTTACATAGATGCTTCAGGGCACGAACTTGGATGGGTGTTGATGCAACATGAACGCGTGGTTACGTATGGATCGAGACAGCTACGACCTCATGAGTGGAATTATCCTACTCATGACTTGGAGCTTGCAACAGTGATTCACACGCTGAAGATGTGGAGGTGTTCTTTGTATGAAGCGACATTTCAGGTCTTCTCCGATCATAAGAGTTTGAGGTATCTGTTCACTCAGAGAGATCTTAATTTGAGGTAGTGTAGATGGATAGAGTATATGGAGGATTATGATTTCGCGTTGTAGTATCATCCCAGGAAAGCTAATGTGGTGGTGGATTCGCTTAGTAGGAAGTCTTCAGGGATTCTCGCTTGTTTGGCTCTTGAGGACTGGAGTAGGGATACGACAGTGAGCGAGTATGGGCTACGGTATCATGAAAACTATGATTGAGTTTCGGTATATCATGTGGAGGTGACCCCAGCTTTTGTTCAGATGGTGAAGCAAAATCAGTGGCAGGATCAGCATTTACAAGGGATTTGGACGCAGATTCAGAACAGAGAGCGGTTTGAAGAATGGAGAGTGCATGCAGATGGATCGTTATATTTCCAGGAGCGTCTTACAGTTTTAGCTATCGCCGAGGTGACGAAAGCCGTTTTGGACGAAGCTCATAGGTCTCAGTTCGCCATTCATCTGAGGAGCACAAAGATGTATTGTGATTTGAAGAGGCAATATTGGTGGAGAGGCATGAAGAAAGATGTTCAAGAGTATGTGGCCAAGTTTACAACGTGTCTTCGGTGAAAGCTGAGCATCAGAAGCCTGCAGGTTAGCTTCAGCAGCTTCCTATTCCAAGGTGGAAATAGGAGCATGTGACGATGGATTTTCTCACAGGTTTGTCAAGGACGAAGCATCGGCATGATGCAGTTTGGGTCGTGGTCGACAGGTTGACGAAATCGGTGCATTTCATTCTGTTTAGGTTAACATGTTGGGGGAGGATTCTCAGGGATTTGTATCTGCATAACATAGTGAGATTGCATGGAGTTCCTTTGTCCATCACTTCAGATCGAGACACCAGGTTTAATACTAAGTACTGGAGGAGTTTTCAGGAGGCTTTAGGTACAGATTTGAACTTCAGTACGGCGTTTCATCCTCGGACTGATGGGCAGTCTGAGCGGATTATTCAAATTCTCGAGGATATGTTGCGTGCCTGTGCATTAGACTTTGGCGGGAATTGAAAGAAATATTTGCATCTAGCGGAGTTCGCGTACAACAATAGCTATCAAGCGAGTATTGGTATGGCACCATTTGAGGCATTGTATGGGTGAAGGTGTCGGTCACCGGTGTGTTGGGCAGAGCCAAAAGACAGGGTTATTCTTGGGCCAGATGAGATATGTGATAGCAATGAGAGAGTCGTCATGATTTGAGGTCGATTGAGGGCAACTCAGAGTCGACAGAAGAGTTATACGGATAGAATACTTAGACCCTTAGAGTTCGCAGTAGGAGATTTTGTTCTCTTGAAGGTATCGCCTCGTAAAGGAACAATGCGGTACGGAGTGAGTGGAAAGCTTGCACTAAGGTATATTGGACCGTTCGAGATCACTCAACGTGTTGGTGTGATTGCTTATCGGCTCGACCTTCCGCCCGAACTCTCTCATGGTCATGATGTGTTTCAAGTGTCGATGCTTAGGAAGTGTCCGCCTGAGCAGGGTAAGGTAGTTTCATTTTGCGATGTGCAGGTTTGGGAAGGTACGACGTACGAGGAGATGCCGATTCAGATCATCGATCGAAAAGTGATCAGTTTGCATCGTCGTAAGATACCGTTAATGAAGGTTGTGTGGCAGGATCAAGGGGTTGATGAAGCTACTTGGAAACTAGAGTCGAATATGCGGGAATTGTATCTGCATTTGTTTTGTTTCTGAAATGAGATGTAAATTTCAAGGGCAAAATTTCTTTTAGGGGTGAAGAGTTGTAACGCCCCGAAATTAATTTAATGTTATTGTAATGTAAAATGATGAATTAGTGTGCCATAATTAATATTTCAACATTAATTTGATCATTTGGTTAAATTTTGAATTTTAGGTTGTTTTGTTAATTTAATGAATTCTAATGATTCCTTATTATTTTAAAATGTTATTTTGAGTTTTTAAAACACAACAGTTTGTAAAATGTTAAAAATATTCCGTTTTACAAAAACCGTAGGCAGCACATGGTTTTCTTACAATAAAACCGCCCACCATTTTTCTCTATTTATTCTCTCTCTCACTCTCTTCCTCTCATTCTCTCTGTTCTCTCTCTCACCCGTGATCACTCTCTCTCTCGTTCTCTCTCGCTCTCTCCTCTTCTCTCTCAATTTCACTCAAATTTTTAAATCAAAATTCGAATCCAAGCTTCAGGTTAACGAGTAGGAAGCTCGGGGAAGTGATTTGGCAACCAAGAATGTGATTTAAAGCTTCAATTCGAGTTTGAAATTTCTAAACTTTTTCAAAATTTTCAATTTTTGTGCATTTTTGAAATCTAAGTTTGTTTGAGCTTAGAAAACCCTTTATTTGAGTTAAAGGAACTTAGAACACCTAGAATCTAAGCTTGAATTGAAGAAAAACGGATTAGATTCAAGATTTTTCATTTTTTCTCATTTTCTCCTATTTTTGGATTTTTGGGATTTTTGTGTTTAAATCTTGTTTAAATGAGTTCAAAAGTGTCCAAACATGTTTTTCTACCATCTATGAATGTTTTCCATGCCTGAGATTTGAGAAAAATAGGTTAAAATCAATATTTGAATTTTGGGAGAACCAAAACCCGTGGCTGGGATTTCTGGGTTTTTCCAGTTCGGCAGGACGAACTATGTGTTCGGTAGGCCGGATTCAAAGGATCGGCAGGCCAGACTCATCCGTTCGGCTGGCCGAACCTGAAAATTTTCCAACCGACCGGACTTGATTTCCGGTAGGCCTAACTGCACAGTTCGGTAGGCCGAAGCAGGGGGTCCGGTAGGGCCTAGGAAAATTTTGTGATTTTTCACCCGTTTTCACTGTTTTGAACCCCAATTGAAATTCCAACCTTGTAAAATTATTTTAAAGATACAAATGGCACACTAGGACATCATGAAATGGTTTAGCAACATAGAATGTCTCAAACTAGATATTGAGCAACTTAGTGTGTATCCAGGATCATTCGTGGTTCCGCGGCGCTAACGTATAGCGGACCGGGATTACGGTATGGGGCATCGACACGAGTATCAAGGTAAGACTCCTACCCTTTCTTTGGTAACCTAGTTTCAAAATGATTTGGCTTTGAAAAGGGTTTCTATAAAAATGTTTTCTACGATTGATTGAAAATGGAATTTATCGGTTGTATTCTTATAAACCATGAACTGAGATGAACTTCATAATGAATGATAATGAAAAAATCTGGAAAATGGATTTTGAGTAATGTTAGAAATAAATATAAGGGCATGATGCCATATCAGAGATCAGGTCGTGTAGCGATCAACCTTGGGGGCAGGTCCCGAAACCCAGCTGGGCCACTACGGTGGTGATATTCATGTGGTTTGCCTAGGAAAAGAAAATGATGTTTTTGGTCGACCGAATAAACTGTTTTGGGTAAGAACGGTTTTATCTAAATTTATTTATTTATTAAAGGTTTCTTTTAAATATTCCCTGACTAGTGAGACTTTTCTCTTTATTAAATGATTTATTAAAATTATAATCCTACTGAGCCTTTCGCTCACATTTTATTTGTTTTAAATTTCCCCTCTAGGTGGATTCCCATTTAGGTCTAGAGAGGATTCAACGGACAGAACTCAGGAGCAGTAGAAGGACTAGTAGATTATTTGTATAAATTAGATAAGGCATGTAATGTTTTTAACTTTCTTTGTGCTTGGACTGTAGATGTATTATTATATTGTCAGTACTATGTGTGTGCACAAGTTGTGGGTCAGTGGGACCCATACTCGCGGTTCTTTATTATTTTATTATTCGCTTAATGATTTCACCTGTTTAATGTTTATGAATTCTTTTATAAAATGTTGTTTTGAAACTTCCACATTTTTATTATTTAACTTAACCCCTAAACTCTTGGTTTTAATTAAATTCTCCTTTTAATTAATTTAAATAATCTGCCACGTCACCACCCGTACTCTAGTGCGTGACAACAATGTACAACTCTTTATGTTACTGTATCAAAAAAAAAGTAAACTACGACATATTACTCTCACATACTACAATATTTTTAATCAAAATTGATTCAAACTACACTTTTTAAACATCTTAATAAAAATCATTCACTTATATTTAGACAAATTTTATAACGACATAACATTTATTCATTATTTTGTTATGGTTAAAAGGTTGCTTCATTTAAGAAAACAACAAATCATAATTTTTGAGTAAAATTATTTATGAGATCCATAAATGAACAAATAGGGCATTTAACATTGTTAGTTTTAACTAAAACTTTTGGTTGTCATAATATAACCCTCTCACGTATACAGTGTTAAAAAAACTAAATTATAGTATAAAGGTCTCACATGGTATAATGTTTTTAATAAAAAAATGGTTTGAACCAATACTTCCAAACAACTTAAACATTGTTTTTTTTTTTTTTTTGAAAGAAGAAAGAAAAATCATTTAATTAAAAAGTCCTGGGTCTTTTCAACGTAAAACATTTTTTTTGGGGGAACTTAAAAAATAATGTTAATCAACAGAAAATGAAAGAATGTCGCATGTCGCGGTACTTGGTCCATAGGTCAAGATGGACTTTATTATATATAATAATAGTTACTAATGATTATAAAAGAAAAAAAAAGCTCACAAAGTCTAGTAATAAAATTTATACTTGACTCTATCACAAAATATTGAGTTCAGGTGGTCCTTTTCAAATTCAAAAAATATGCATACAATTACACAAAATATGTATACACAATTACTATCATCAATTAAATTATGTTTCATGCACTCATTACATATCACTAAGAATAGGTGGAAGAGAATTGTTGAATAGTTAGTTACAGATAGTTTGTTAATTTTGTTATGAGCTGTTGTTATAAGCTATGTGCCCAAGTTAATATAAATACCAGAGTACGGTCTTAACTTTAGTTATTTCATCAATTTCTATTCCCTACTCTCTTCTCTTTCTCTTTACAATTTTTCTCTCTCTACTCAACTCTTTCCTTCTCAATTCCTACTTAGTAGGGGTGAACGGCGGACGGTTTGATGGTTTTTGGGCGGGTGCGGTGTGGTTTTTTTGGATGGCGGGTTGGCGATTAACCAACCCACAAACCGCCCACCACATGGCGGGCGGTTTTGGTTTGGTTTTGGGTGGTTGCGGATGGGTGTGGGCCGGTTGAGGCGGTTTAAACCTATTTTATTACCCAATGTAATTTTTTGGACCTTTTTTTTAGAAAGTGAAGAAAATTTGTAGAAAATATAAGATGATAATACATAAAGCATTCCCAACAAGTTTAATGCTTAAAGACAATGACTATATTCAAAAGTACAAATTAAGAAACATAATCATTTACTGCAACAAGAAACATCAACTACATATAAAGTGATAAATAAAGTCAAGAGTCTATAAAAATTAAAGCCTATTCACTGGGTTCGAAAATAATAGAATGCTACAAATGAAATGATGAACAAAGTCAAGTGTTCTTTTTCTTTTAGGGCTTTCTTTACTAATTTACTTGGTTTGAATTTTGATCACTTCACAAAATAATAGGAGAATTTTCAATTTTTAATATGTCAAGAGGCAGCCGAGCCCATGCTTGAAGTATTGGATTGTTCAATCATCTCTAAAATAAGAACAAAATCAAATAAATGATAAGTTTTTTTAAAAAAAACATATAGGCGGACGGGTGCGGGTTGAACCCGCCCTCAAAAACTTAAAACCAAACTTGTCCACCGAATATATTGGTGAACCCGCCCACCAGTGGGTTGCTAACGTAAACCTGCTTTTTTTGAGATGGGTGGGCGCAGACGCGGGCAGTTGGAGGATACGGGGCGGTTTTTGTATAGCCCTACTACTTGGTATCAGTGCTTGCGACTAACGTCAATGACGTCTTAATCTTTTTCTTGCGATTATGGTTCTTCTTCGTCTATTCTTCCTCTGAACAGTGTTGGACCTTTTTCTGGAGCCTCGACTCCATCAGTCCTCAAGTTCGATCGAAACAAGTTCCTTTATTGGAGATCTCAAGCGCTGCCTGCAATTCTCCCGCACGGTCTCGAAGGTTTTCTCACCGGAACTCGTCTTCCTTTCGTTAAATTCATTTGAGTGCAAGCTAGTGAAGGAAGTTCTGCTGCTGGATCTGGTCCTGGATCTACTTTTCAGCTTAAATATCATGTTAATCTGGAGTATGTTCTCTGGATGCAGACTGATCAAGCTCTAATGGCGTGGCTTTTGGCTTTTATTTCTGAATCGATTATTGGTTATGTCGTTCGTTGCACCAGTGCTCATCAAATTTGGATTACACTTGAACAGTTAGCCTTTGGTAATTCTCGTGCTTGTCTTCTTCAACTCCGATTTCAGCTTTAATCGGTGAAGAAAGAATCTCTCTGAATCAATGATTACATCTTGAACACGCGAGGTATAGCCGACAATCTCAATGCGGCTGGTCATGTAATCTCTGAGGATGATTTGATTCTTTACACACTTGGTGGCCTCGAATCTAAATACGATCCAGTGGTTGTGAATCTCACTTCACAACATGAGGCAATTTCTCTGTCTAAAGTTCAATTTCTTCTTCAAAGCTATAAGATGCATCTTGAGGTTGTTTATGCTTTCTCAACCCTAGATCTATCAGGAGCTTCGTGTAATGTTGCTACTTCTCAGAGAAAAAAAAAAACCCAGAATTCAATTTCTTCTCAGTTCCTCATGGTGGAAACTTTCATTCTCATGGCGGCTGAAGTGGCCGTGGTCGTCGTGATGGCTGTCGTCCTATGTGCCAAATCTGTGGAAAGATTGATCATTTGGCATCAAGATGCTATTCTCATTTTGATTACAGTGTTAATGGTCCAAATTCTAACTCGTCTGCGCATCTTAAGAGTAATTCTTATGCTCACCAAGTTTGTTGCAGTTCCAATCACAATCAATGATCCTTCTTGGTATGTGGATAGTGGAGCAACTGATCATGTTACTACTGATTTGGCAAATCTTAGTCTGAAGTCTGATTACAAAGGCAAAGGGAAACTCATTGTTGGTGATGGTCATACTTTACCTATTTCTCACACTGGTACATCATTACTTCATAGGAACTCATGCTAGTGTATGTTCTTCGGGTTCCCCAAATCGCTAAGAACTTAGCAAGTGTATCTAAGTCTACTAGAGAGAATAATGTTGCGGCTGGGTTCTTTTCTGATTGTCTTTTGGTTAAGGACGAGAGGACGAGGGAGGTTCTGTTGGGTTTTGTTAGATTTTGTGAATCAAATAAGCAGCAAAAAATCAAAATTGATTCCCACAAAACCTTTGTAGGATCCATGCAATTTGATTAGATTGATAAGAAAGTCATAGAATCTTACCAGGAAGACAAAAGGGGTAAGATTCTGGAAGGAAGAGAGCGGGTTCACTCCGGTGACACCCTAACTTGAGCTTTTTGTATTCGAGATCGGATTCAGACGTTGTTACTTAGAGCAACGCCCTCTGTAGGTATCCACAATAACAGACTCTCAAAAACCGAATTGGTGTACTAGCACCCTCTCCTTGCGTTAAATGACTCTCTCTAGTTTTTAGAGTTTTAAAGTTTTCTGTCTTTTAGAATAAGAGAACGCCTTTTCTTATCTCATTTGGCTAGAAATCCTAAAACAGATATATATATATATATGTATCTATTGATTTCGAGATAGAGTCAGATTTTAACAAGGGTAAACTGTAATTTGAATATGATTCAAAGAATCTAGACAATGTCTGTAATTCAAATATGATTCAGAGAATCTAGACAATATCTATAATTCGAATATGATTCAAAGAATCTAAATGATGTCAAATTCAAAGAACCTAGACATATCTAGTACATCGAATCTGGACATTATCAGGTTCATTGAACCTAGACATAGTAAACCCAAAATTTGTTTTTGGTCTATTCTAAGTGTGCGACCCTGTAGGTTCACATAACATTGGTAGTGGGCTTGCAATTCTGTTTTTGGCCCACAAATCATAAGCGGCCTTTAGCAAGACATTATGATTACCCAAATTATACGAATGTCAATAATCTGACATAACCTAATCCACGATAAGTATTATAGTCCTTTTGTCACTAGATACCTTGAGTGAACAAAAGGCATGGTTTATATCATCCTTATACTATTCAATCATATTATTTCTCGATCTTAAGTAGACTGATATTGATAACCCTTATCAATTCATTCTAGTATAGCCATACATTTTTCTTCAGTCTAACTTACAGAGGGGCCCATAGATATCTTTCTCATAATAAATAAGGGACAAATTCCTTCTTTACCACTCACATTCCTCACATGATTCACTCTATATCCAACAACAATCCATTCCATCATCCTGTTAAAGATAATATTAGAATGTGTCAAAATATGGAACTTGTCATGTAGGAAACAATGGTGGTTTTAGGTCAGAAGACTAGGATAATACTATTGTGGTGAGAATCACTTATGACAATTATCCATACAATATTCTCATAGCGGGTCGATCCAGTACATCATTTTTCAAATATATATTTATGAGTTGACTTAGTATCTCATACACATAATTAGTAAAACATAATTATTAGTCAAACTTCATACTAGTCTTCATTCATTATTATTCTAATAATAATGACCGACTAGGGATGATTTAGAATAGAATTCAATTTTCACCTAAGAGTTTTACTATCAAGTCACATACTTGATCACCTTAGGCAAAATTAACTATTCATGGAATTATAATAAAAAATAATAATGAAAATGCCTTTTTATTAATAAAATGCAAATGTAACGAAGTCAAAATGTGGTCATTATATAATTGGCCTAGGGCACATCACTAACAATCTCCCACTTACACTAGGCCCAATCAATATTGTATGTAATACCCATTGACCTAGTATGACTCTCATGCTTAGGCTATGGAAGAGGCTTACTGAGCGGATCAGAGTACTCTGCATATCTTCAGATCTCCTCTCTCAATGATTTCTCGAATGAGATGATAACACCTGAGTATGTGTTTAGATGGCTGATGTGATCTAGGTTCCTTAGCCTATGCTATGGCCCCGTTATTATCACAATACAAGTCTGTTGGATCTGATATACTAGGAACAACACCCAATCCAGTAATAAACTTTTTGATCCAAACTGCTTCCTTAGCTGCTTCTGAGGTGGCTATATACTCAGCTTCTGTTGTAGAATCAGCAACAGTGTCTTGCTTTGAACTTCTCCAGCTCACTGTACCTTCATTCAAATAGAACACATAACTTGACTACGATCGAAAGTCATCCTTGTCGAACTTGAAGTTGGCATCTATATAACCACTTACAACAAGCTCATCTTCCTTTCCTCCATACAGTAAGAATGCATCCTTAGTTCTTCTCAAATATTTAAGGATATTTTTGACTGCTATCTAGTGACTTTCACCTAGATCTGATTGGTATCTGCTGGTTATGCTTAAGGCATATGAGACGTCAAGTCGAGTACATAACATTGCATACATGATAGATCCAATGGCAGAAGCATACGGAATCTTATTCATGCAGTCTCACTCATCATGTGTCATTGGACACTGAGTCTTGCTGAGACTAATTCATGTGACATTGGCAAGAACCCCCTCTTAGAATCTTAAATACTGAACATATTTAATACCTTGTCAATGTATGTACTCTAACTTAGGCCAATAAGCCTCTTAGATCAATCCCTATAGATCTTGATGCCTAGAATAGAGGCAACTTCACCTAAGTCTTTCATTGAGAAACAATTCCCTAACCATGATTTAACATTTTGTAGAGTAGGGATATAGTTTATGAGTAATATGTCATCAACATATAGCACGAGAAATACTATTGCGCTCCCACTAACCTTCTTGTAAACACAAGGCTCATCTTCATTTTTAATGAAACCAAACTCTTTGATTGCTTCATCAAAACGAAGATTCCAACTCCGAGATGCTTGCTTCAATCTATAAATGGATCTTTGAAGCTTGCAAAAACCTTTCCAAAATTCTCAAGACTAACAAAACCCTCGGGTTGTGTCATATACACATCCTCAAGTAGGTTTCCATTAAGAAACACTATTTTGACATCCATTTGCCAAATCTCATAATCATAGTATGCAGCTATGGCGAGGAGAATCCGAATGGATTTAAGCATAGCAACGGGTGAAAAAGTTTCATCATAGTCTATACCATGTGTTTGCTTGAAACCTTTTGCAACAGTCTCGCCTTAAAGGTATGCACATTGCCATCCATGTTTGTTTTCTTTTTGAAAACCTATTTGCACCAATAGTCTTTAAGCCATTAGGCGGATCAATCAAAGTCCATACTTGATTATCATACATGGATTGCATCTCTGACTTCATGGCTTCTAGCCATTTATCATAGTTAGGGCTATTCATGGCCTCTTGGTAGGATGTGGGCTCATTTTGATCCACAATCATCACATTATTATTATCAGTTAAGAGTAATCCATATCTCTTAGGGCTCTAACGTGTCCTACCAGACCTCCTTAGGCCTTGTGCTACTTGTGTAGGCTCAACAACTACTTGTTGATCAAGTTGAGATTCCATAAGTGGTTCAATGCTATTTTGTGGTTCTTGAATTTCTTCAAGTTGAACTTTACTCCCACTTGTTCCTTTAGAAATGAATTCTCTTTCTAAAAAGACACCATTCCGAGTAACAAACACTTTGTTCTTAGAAGCATTGTAGAAGTAATACCCTTTAGTTTCTTTAGGATATCCCACAAAAAGGCATTTGTCTGATTTAGGTGCCAATTTATTGAAATTTGACGCTTCACATAAGCCTCACATCCCCAAATCTTAAGAAAAGACAAACTAGGCGACTTCCCAGTCCACATCTTATATGGTGTCTTTTGAACTGCCTTTGACGGAACTCTGTTCAGTATGAACATAGCAGTTTCTAGAGCATACTCCCAAAAGGATATTGGAAGATCTGACTGACTCATCATAGATTGAACCATATCCAATAAAGTTTGATTTCTTCGTTCAGACACACCATTCCATTGTGGTGTTCCTACTGGAGTTAATTGTGAGACTATCCCACAATATCTAAGATGATCAATGAATTCTTGGTTCAAGTATACACCACCTTGATCTGATCGAAGTGCTTTAATACATTACCAAGTTGATTTTGTACTTCATTTTTGAAAATTTTGAACTTTTCAAAAGATTTAGATTTTTGTTTCATTAGATAGACATAGCCATATCTACTGAAATCATCTATGAAAGTAATGAAGTACTAAAAACCTCCTCTGGTAGTGGAACTTATTGGTCCACGTACATCAAAATGTACAAGGCCCAATAAGTCATTAGCCCTTTCACTATGTCCAGTAAAAGGTGTCTTAGTCATTTTTCCTAATAAACAAGAGTCACATACTTCACATGATTCAAAATCAAATGAATTCAAAAGCTCATGTTGATAGAGTTTTGAAATGCGTTTCTCATTTATATGGCCGAAACGACAGTGCCAAAGATAGGTAGGGTTTAAATCTTTAGATTTAAACTTCTTTGTATTAACATTATAGATGGACTTTTCATTTTTGTTTTCAATGTTCAGAACATAAAGACCATTCGTTCATGGAGCATATTCATAGAAAATGTTATCACGGTAAATGGAGCATTTATTATTCCTAATAATAAACTCAAATTTTTCCTTGTCCAAACAAGAAATAGAAATAATATTCCTACTCATAGCAGGTGCATAATAACAATTTTTTAAACTTAAAACAAGTCCAATAGGCAAAGTCAACTCATATGTTTCTATAGCTAAAGCAGCAACTCTTGCTTTGTTTCCAACTCGTAGGTCCACTTCGCCTTTAGCCAAGATTCTACTCCTCTTAAGACCCTGCACATTAGTACAAATGTAAGATCTAGATCCAGTATCTAATACCAGGAATTAGAAGTAGACAAATTGACTTCTATAACATAAATACTTGAAGGAGTAGTCGCACTACTCTTCTTCTTTTTCAGATCATCCAAATAGAGCTTGTAGTTTCTTTTCCAATGAGCTAGAAAAAGCATACTCCCTCCTTTGGTGGTTTAGCCTTAGGTTCAAGATTGGGCTTGGGGTTAGGCTTAGGCTTCTTAAAGTCCTTGGGAGCCTTATTCTTGCTCTTACCCTTTCCTTTCTTTTTCATACCTTTCCCTTTATTAACCATCAGAACATCTTTGGTATTCTTGATGTTCTGTTCAGCAGTCTTAAGCATCCCATGCAACTCTGAAATAGTCTTCTCCATATTATGCATGTTGTAGTTCATAACGAACCCATCAAAAGTATGTAGCAAAGAGTGGAGAATGATGTCAACAGCCAACTCTTGGCTAATCTCAAGACCAAGTTTCTGCAAATGATCAAGATGACCCTTCATCTTTAGAACATGAGGACTCACTGAACCGCTAGTAGTCAACTTGCACGAGAGTAATGCCTCTAAGGTGGCAAACCTCTCAATTCTAGCTTTCTCTTGGAACATTTCCTTAAGATGGCCTATAATAGTATAAGCCTCCATTTCCATCAGTTGCTTTTGAAGCTCTGATTCCATGCTTCCAAGCATGAGGCAAGTGACATCAACAAAGTCATTGAGATGCTTACTGTGAGCATACTTTTGAGCTCTAGGAGCATTAGCAGTTGGTTCATCAGGGATAGGTTGATCAAGGACATATTCCTTCCTTTCTTGCTAAAGAACAATTCTCAAGTTTCTGTATCAATCAAGGAAGTTAGACCTATTGAGCTTATCCTTCTCAAGGATCATTTGCAGTGACAAGTTAGATGTGGTGTTTGATGCCATTATCTACAACAAATATATACACAGAGTACTTAGCATTTTATTAAACAATTTTTAACGAGTCATAATTTAAATCCCACTAATTTTATCAAATTAATAACCCTCAATATTAATTTTGCAATCACAACAATTGTAATTTTAGTGGGCCAAGATCCATATTTCACCTCACTTTAAGTAAGCTTTGGCTCATCACCTAAAGTATGGTTATTTAGGTAGGTAACACTTTACCAATTACATCTTATGTAACTCTTGGATAAATATGGGATTTGACATCACATGTCTTTGCTAATTAAAATCCCATCTAATGCCTTAGGTCCAAAACCATTTTGATAACCTAGTTAAGTCTAACCATTTCAAAGATATGGATATCACTATTATCCATCTTGTCTTACCTAGATGGCTTAACATACCCTGCTTTGGCAGAACCTATTTTTAGCAATCCAAGTCTTGACAAGTGTTGAATTATAGGAGGCATTTTAATGACTTAATATTAAGTGAGGGTTCTACTTTATTTTATTTTATTGTTTATTATTATGTCACATCACATACACAACATCACATACATAGCATCATATACACAACATCACATACATAGCATAATAACAACACAATAAGCGTGTGATACGATGGCCCAAATCTAGATTGATCTTCACAAGCCAATATGAAGGTTAACGGTCAATCCTAGGTAATCTTCATCTCCATGGATTTCCTTAGATTGCCACGAACAGACTCCATCTTGAACCTTCATCTATTTTGATATTGGGCTTTGATTTTACATTACAAATTGCAATCTAAACTATTCTATTTCTACTAAATAAATAAATAAATTACAACAAATTGAAAAATGACATGCAGGCCGTATTTAAAATTAGAAACCCAAAATAAAATTAAATAAAACCTGCCAATCACATTGGTATAAAAAAGGCCATGCTATGCACCATGCAATTCACACTAAACACATAAACATAATAATATAATTTCATTATAGTTAAATTTTTATTATAACCAAAACGATATATGTGACGAATCAATTTGAGGTCAAAGGGCAGAGCCCCTTATGGGGTCCCAGGGGTAGCACCCTTGGCGGGGTCCAAGGGGCAGCGCCCCCGAAAGGTAAACGATTTACCTTACTCATTTGAATAAGTTGTTGCCTGAATCCATTAATTTTAATTAATCAAATTACCTAATCTGTTCATAACAGAATTAATTAATCTCTGTTTAACACTTAAATAGATTCATGAAATTTATTAATCTGTTTTAAATCGATCATCCTTGTTTAACAATTAAACAGACCCTATGATATATATTAATCTGTTCAAAATAGATTATCACTGTTTAACATTTAAACAGTCTGCCACCTTAATAAAATTGAAATCTGATTTACAGTATATCGTTTAATCATCTTGAAACAGATTATTAGATTCTTATTAAATTGTAATATTAATCAAATTAACAGCATGTTACAAGAAACAGTAAACGTATTATTCAAATTAACATGATAAAAAACATTTAATCAAATAAAACCTCAAACACATTAATCTAATTAATGTATAAATCGTATTCATGCATATATCATATATACAGAATCATATAAAATCAATTAATCGAATTCGCAAGTGGCTTTGTTACCACTATTAGGTTTTGTTAGATTTTGTGAATCAAATAAGCAATGAAAAATCAAAATTAATTCTCACAAAACCCTCGCAGGATCTATGCAATTCGATTAGATTGACAAAAAAGTCATAGAATCTTACCAGGATGACAAAAGGGACAAGATTTCTAGAAGGAAGAGAGCGGGTTCACTCCAGTGACACCCTAACTTTAGCTTTTCGTATTCGAGATTGGATTCAGATGTTGTTACTTAGAGCAACGCCCCCTATAGGTATCCACACGAGCAGACTCTCTCAAAAACGGAATTGGTGTGCTAGCACCGTCTCCTTGCGTTAAATGACTCTCTCTAATTTTTAGAGTTTTAAAGTTTTTTGCCTTTTAGAATAAAAGAACACCTTTTCTTATCTCATTCGGCCTAAAATAGATATATATATATATCTATTGACTTCGAGATAGAGTCAGATTTTAACTAGGATAAAGTGTAATTCAAATATGATTCAAAGAATCTAGGCAATGTCTATAATTCGAATATGATTTAGAGAATCTAGATAATATCTATAATTCGAATATGATTCAGAGAATCTAGATGATATCAGATTCAATGAACCTAAACATATCTAGTACATCAAATCTGGACATTATAAAGTTCATTGAACCTAGACACAGTAAACCCAATATTCGTTTTTGGTCTGTTCTAAGTGTGCGACCTTGTAGGTTCATATAATGATGGTAGTGGACTTGAAATTCTGTTTCTGGCCCACAAATCATAAGCGGCCTCGAGCAAGACATTATGATTACTCAAGTTATGCGAATGTCAATAATCCGATATAACCTAATCCACAATAAGTATTAAAGTCCTTTTGTCACTAGATACCTTAATTGAACATAAGGCATGGTTTATGTCATCCTTATACTATTCAATTATATTATTGCTCGATCTTAAATAGACTGATATTGATAACCCTTATCAATTCATTCTAGTATGGCTATACATTTTTCTTCAGTCTAACTTATCGAGGGGCCCATAGATATTTTTCTCATAATAAATAAAGGACAAATTCCTTCTTTACCACTCACATTCCTCACATGATTCACTCTATATCTAACAACAATCAATTCCATCATCTTGTTAAAGATAATATTAGAATGTGTCAAAATATGAAACTTGTCATGTAGGAAACAATGATGATTTTAGGTCAGAGGACTAGGATAATACTATTGTGATGAGAATCACTTATGACAATTATCCATGCAGTATTCTCATAATGGGTCTATCCAATACATCATCTCTCAAATATGTATTTATGAGTTGACTTAGTATCTCATACACATGATTAGTAAAACATAAGCATCAGTCAAACTTCATACTAGTCTTCATTCATTATTATTCCAATAATAATAACCGACTAGGGATAATTTAGAATAAAATTCAATTTTCACCTAAGAGTTTTACTATCAAGTCACATACTTGATGACCTTATGCAGAATTAAATATTCATGGAATTAGAATAAAGAATAATAATGAAAATGCCTCTTTATTAATAAAATGCAAATGTAACGAAGTCAAAATGTGGTCATTACATAATTGGCCTAGGGCAGATCACTAGCAAATTCTTCTCACAAGGACACTTAAAAGTAGGATTGCACCAGCTGGATGCCCCATCTACTGCTTAATCCCTCTCTTTCTCATATTGTCCTGTAAATAGTTTCAATAGCGTTCAGAATAATGTTGCTAAGACTGTTACATAGAGTTGTACTTCCATCACTAATAACGATGTAAACACTTGTGATGTTGAAGCTTTTTCTAACTGTAAACTAGATGCCTTACATCATCTGTGTATAATTCTGCCAGTTTGTAGCATAAAAGACTTGGTCACCCTTGTTGTTAATAACATGGACTTTTGCTCCTCTTGTCAATATGGCAAGTCTCATCGATTGCCTCTTTTCTTGTCTGATTTTCATGCTACTGTGCCACTTAAAGTAGTTTATGCTGATGTATGGGGTCCTGCACCTCTTTTGTCTGTTGAGATTTACAGATATTACCTTTGTTTTGTTAATGATTATACTCGGAACTCTTGGATATATCCAATACGAGCTAAACATAAAGCTATCATTGTTTTTCTTCACTTCAAAAATCATGTTGCCAGATTTTTTGATTTGAAATTGAAGTGCTTACAAATGGATTGGGGAGGAGAATTTCGAAGGTTGCTACATGTTTTACAAACTCTTGGTGTGTTATTTCGACATCCATGTCCTCACACTCCTTCTCAAAATGGTAGAATTGAGAGGAAATATCGTCATGTGTTTAAGATAGGTTTAACTATGCTTGCACAGGCTGGAATGACATTGAAAATCCGGTGGGATGCCCTCTCTACTGCTGTGTTTCTTATCAATAGACTTCCTACAGCTGTTTTGAATAATAAATGCCCTCTTGAAATTTTTTGTCACAAGAAACTAAGATTTTCAGTTTCTAAAAACCTTTGGTGTAGCTTGTTATCCTCATTTGAGGCCCTAGAATCATCATGAGATGGAGTATAGATCTTCCTTGTGTGTTTTCTTCAGCTATAGTTCTGCTCACAAAGGGTATCGTTGCTTACATTCTTCAAACTGTGTCTATATAGCTCGTAATGTGGTTTTCGATAAGAGTTGTTTCCCTTTCACTCAAGGATTTCCTAATAACGACTCTCCTAGTTCAAGTTCCAGTGTTAGTTGTGCCACTGGAACAGTTTTAGGATCAGTTTTACTTGATTTTAATTCAACCGTTGTTGTTGATTTTTTGGCTCCTAACTCTGGCCTCTCAGCTCCTATTTCACCTAGTTCCATCAGTTCTCTCTCTTCTACTTAATGGGAATATTTCATCAGGTATTTTTTCTGAAAGTGACTCATCAGGCACTGTTACTGCTACTACTTCTTTACTTGATGTTCATTCTATACCTATTCAATTTCCATTTACTCAATGTCCTTTGTTGACTACTATGCATCGACCCTGTCGTGAGTCTACACACTCGGTGATTACTCGATCTAGAACTGACATTTTTAATTCTAAAGTCCTCTAAGTTGATACTACTCAGACTCTTACTCATGATGAGCCAAGTGATGTTACAACTGCTCTATCTGTGCCTCATTGGAAAGCAGCAATGCAAGCTGAGTTTGACGCCTTAATTACTAATGGTACTTGGTGTTTAGTTCCTTATTCAGCTGTTATGAATATTGTAGACAATAAATGGGTTTCCAGGTTTAAACACAATCTTGATGGAACTGTGCAACGTTATAGAGCTCAGCTTGTTGCTAAGGGTTTTCAACAAACCCATGGTTTTGACTATTTTAAAACTTTCAGTCCTGATATCAATCCTTCCACTATCCGAGTTATTTTTACTCTTGCTGTTTCTCATGGATGGGATATTCAATTGGTTGATTTTAACAACCTTTTTTTAATGGAGATTTGAAAGAAACAATTTTTATGACTCAACCTGAGGGTTTTGCGGATCCATCTAAACCAACTTATGTCTGTCAGTTGCGGAAAGCTTTATATGGGCTTAAACAAGCTCCAAGAGCTTGGTTTGAGATGCTTAAAAGTGCTCTTGTTTGCTGGAGATTTGTTAATTCTAAATCTGATAGTTCTCTGTTGGTTTACAAGGATCAAGATTTGGTTCCCTGTGTGTTGATCTATATGGATGACATTCTTTTCACAGGTAGCAGCTCCTCCAGAATTCAATAAGTTGTAACTGAATTAAACAAGTGTTTTGCTTTGAAGGTTCTTGGTCCTGTTATTTATTTCCTTGGTTTTGAAGCATTTAGAGATTCCTCTGGTCTTTATCTGACTCAAACCAAGTATGTTCATGATTTGTTAACCAAGACCAATATGCTTTTTGCCAAAAGTTGTTCCAGACCTATGGCTCCAAGTAAAAAGCTTTTGGTGTCTGATGACTATGACTAGGCCCGATATTGGCCTTTTCAATCAATAAGCTAAGTCAATATTTACAAGCTCCAACAGTTGATCATTGGAAAGCCTGCAAGCATGTTCTCATGCATCTTAAACGCACTTTACATCACGGTCTTGTGCTTAGACTAGCCCAAGGTTTTGTGTTAGACAGTTAAATAGATGCGGATTGGGCTAGTTGCCTTGATGATCGTAGGTCAACCAGTGGGTATGCCATTTATTTTGGTGGAAATCTTGTTGCCTGGAGTGCTAAAATGCCGAAGGTGGTTGCTCGATCACGTACTAAATCAGAATGTCGGTCTTTAGCTCTTGCTACCAGTGAAGTCTTATGGTTGCAAGCACTTTTGCGGGAACTATATGTCTCAGTTGACTCTTCTTGTGTAGTTTTGTGGTGTGACAATATTGGAGCAAGCTCTCTTGCTTCAAATCCAGTAGTTTCATTCCCGCACAAAATATATTGAAGTTGATGTTCACTTCATTCGAGAGAAGATAGCAGCTAGAGAGATTGATGTACGTTTTGTGCCTACAGAAGAACAAATTGCAGATGTTTTAACCAAACCATTTTATGAAACTCGTTTTGTAAACTTGAGGAACAAACTGACTGTAGATAAATCCTCATCCAGTTTGAGGGGAAGTATTGAGAATAGGTAGAAAAGAATTAGTTAATAGTTAGTTACAGATAGATTGTTAATTCTGTTATGAGTTGTTGTTATAAGCTGTGTACTTAATATAAATTCCAGAGTTCTCAACGTTAGTTAGTTGAGCCATTTCATCAATTTCTACACTATTCTCTCTCTGTGTACAATTTTTCTCTCTCTACTAAACTCTCTTTCTCAATTCCTTTCTAATATATACAACTCAAATAATTTTCTTCCTATGAGTAAAAAGTTTAAATTCAAGACGTCAACTTTATAGTAGGTGTAAAATTATGATTTGTTTAAAACTGTAATTACTCAACTCCATTGGTTTTCTTATTTTTTGAAATTTTAACTCAAATGAATTTTTTTAAAATATATATAATATCTAAAGAAATTAGGTTAAGTGGCCTTTTTTATAGCCTCTTTATAATAAATGACCATAACTTTTTAAAATTAAGCAAGTGCTACTTATTAACAATAAATTAAGATTAACTAATAATTTCTTTGAGTTTATCAGTATTAAACTCGATAAACATAAATTTATCTCTCATAAATGACCAATTAACTAATTTTAAAAAGTTATAGTCATTAATTTTAAAAATACATCTAAAAAAACTATTTATCTTTATATCCTATGTAACGTAACAAAAATACAAACAAACAAACAAAGTAATGACATGAATAATCAATTGTGTCTATCCACCAAAAATCAGTATCCAAAATCAACTTTGTACATTCATATTGAAGCAAGCACTGACATTAGCATATAGTATTGTAGCAATGGTGGTTGTGGTTACTGTAACTATAATGGCTTAATTACTGTAGCAATTACGGCTAAATTTTTTTTATAAATATCTCATCCTATTACCATTTATATTATCTAAAATTAAAAATTTAATAAACTTTCTCTTTATTTTCTTCCTTTAAAATCTCTTACTTTGCTTTTATATTTCATAGTTTTATACAAGAAGTAACGTACTAATTGACTTTTGGAGTTTTCTCTCAAAAATTTAAAAAAAAAAAAAAAGACCAGTGGAGTTTCCAATAAAGCACGCTCACACTCGTACGGCTAACACAGACTCTTCTCACTTAAAAAAAAAAAAAAAAAAAAAAAAAGTCATAGTCAAACGTCCAAGCAAAAATGTTATGTTAAGCGCGTTAGGTTGTCTATCAACAGGTCGCGACTCCACGAATGATATAACACGCTGAGGACACACCCCCGCTTCATTATATATACAAACCCAGTAAAGCTGGTTTCTTATCCTCTCTCGTACCAAAAATTCTCAAATCACACCTCTAACCCCTCTTTCTCTCTCTCTCTTGATCCTAACTTTTCTCAGAGGACGTTTGTTTTCCCGCGAATTGTTCACTGCCCATTTTTAGATTTGCTGATATAATTTCGGTATTTCCAACTTGAGGAAAACCTCTCCTTCGCACGGCTAGCGCAGAGCAAAATTTCTGTCTTGGTAGGGAATAAGGACATGGGTCTAATTTTGTCTAAAAATATAGCGAATTTCATTGTCTCCTCTTTCTTCCACGAGAAACTCCGTGGGAAACTATTTCCCGTTCAAATTGAGAGCATGGTCTCCATGGTTTCTCGCTTGGGAAGGCAGTTGCAGCGCTATGATGAGGGTTGTCGCCAAGTCGTAGGGTGTGTTTCTTTCTCTCTCTCTTCAAACTTTCTTTTTGGGTGACAATTTGAAGATTGCTTGGATTAAATCTTCAGGGTTTTGAAAATTTTCAACTGGGCATTTGTTATATTATTATCTAATTTTAAATTGTTGACTTACGTGATTCTTCTTTTGGGTTAGAAGAATAATTAGTGATATATTTTCTTTTTCGTCTTTCATGTTTTGACAAATTGTTAATTGTGTAACTTGAAATTATGCAGATGCATACCTTACAGATACAGCAAAACCGATCAATCTTCGTCCTTGGAGGATTTAGAAGTCCTGGTTATAAGTTCGCAAAAGGGTCAAGGAATGATGTTCCCAAAGGGAGGTTGGGAGATTGATGAATCCATGGAAGATGCTGCTCTAAGAGAGACATTAGAGGAGGCTGGTGTAAGAGGCACAGTTGAGGTTAGTTTAATATATGCAAAATTTTAACATTTTCTTCTACCCCTTAATTGAAGGAGACAAAAAAAAGTCAAAATTCTGCACCCAAATATCTATTTTCTGAGTCGTTCGTTGTCTTGTCTTTTCTACTTTGCAGCGTAGGTTGGGCACATGGCGCTATAAGAGCAAAAGGGGTGGCATACTTCATGAAGGTTACATGTTCCCTATGCTTGTTCAGGAGCAATTAGACTTGTGGCCTGAAATGGACTCAAGACAACGGAGATGGGTATGTATAATTTGGAAACATCTTTTCAATTTTGGCTGCAAACATATTTACCACGTTGTTTTAAAGCTTTCTTTCTTTCTTTATTGGGTGTTTGTCTTAATATGTTTGGTTTTGGTATTTTTCTATTTTGCAGGTGTCAGTTGCTCAAGCTAGGGAAGTATGTCAACGATTGTGGATGAGGGAAGCTTTGGATGAATTAGTTCGTAGACAAACTCAGCTTAAACAAAATAACGAGAAGGATGAAACAACAACAACAACAACAACAACATGTACATAGAAACCCTGCTAAACGAAAAAAGCTTTCATTTTCTTTTTTTTTTTTTGGGCGTCAGGGGGCTACGGATTTGCACAAGTTGGAGTTCTTCCCGAGCACTTGAAAGATTAATGCCGGGAAATTGAGGAGATGATATGGTTTTGATACCTTCCACACATGGTGGTAGTGACTCCATCTTTGGTTGTTGAGTTTAGGTGTTGACACAATCCACCAACTTGTTTGGTGAACACAACGTAGTTTAAGGACTTGGAAGCAGAAACATCCTGCTAATGTACAAATTTTGATTCATTCTTTTTATTCAATTGATTGATTGTGATTCTTTTCTTTAAACTTATTTCATTGTAGTCTCTTTCCAATTTCAAGCACAATTGCCTTCAGGAAGTTTGCTTACACAATGCTTTTCCCAGCAAAGAAAAACGATAATGATAATAATTAGAAGGAGCTTTCTATTACCAAGTTGATGTTTATAAACATTAGATCGAATTAAAATCACGTCAAACTGAGAATGTTTTGCTAACAGAACCTTATGCAGATCTTACAGTTTTGAACAAAAATTTGGTAGGATATGATAAAGTTCTCGTGATAAGAAACAGTGTTTTTACTTTGTCATGTACTTTTTCGTCCAATAATGAGTAAGACAAAAAGAAATTTACCAAAAAGTTGGGAACAAATAATAGTATAAAACACAATCTTCACATAGATTATTTTGACCAATGTATACCAGTTGAATAGACGGATTGGAAAATACTAATTTCATATGTGCGATTACAGCTTTGTAAAGTTATAACGTGAATTCAACGTAAGATCAATTGTTATTGCTGTCGGGATTGGTGTCGTATAAGTAGTATAAGTAAAGACATTGTACATATTTTTAATAAATAAATAAATAAAATGGCATTTGTAATTATTTTTGTTGTTTATGTGTATTATGAATACTTTTATAAACATCAAGAAAATCCCATGATTATGTATGTGACTATAAATTTAACATATAAGTATTATATGCTAAAGGATAAAATTAATATATAATAATCTAAATAGTCTGTAATAATTAATTAAAGTTTAAGATCTTTAATTAAATATTACAAATATGGTCCAATCTCATTTAGAATGAGATAGCCTTATCCAGTCTATTAATGTAGAGACATTAGATTGGAGGCACTTTATATAATGAGTGTTGAGGGTAAGCTCGGCGCCACCACCGAGGACCTTAACTTTGGTGGTCGGCTATTAAGCTCGGCAGACCCAGGAAGCTTGCTGTCGGCCCCCGATGCTTTATACTTCTTCCCGAGGTGCCTCTCAGGCATCTAAGGCCACGCCCCAAGAAGGTTGCCGCCTCGGGACGTACGGTAGCTCGGGTCGAACCAACATTACTCATAAATAGGCTGCTACTCGCCATTGTAGGCCAACACAAGGCAGATACATTGCCGTCATATAGAGTCCAATCCATTGGGCGACGGGCGCGACACTTGTTACCTACTGCCTGACACACCTTGATGTGACACCCAGGTGGTGGGCAAAACCCATCTTACACCCGATCCAAGTGGTGGCCTATAAATAGGATGCATTTATGACATTCTAGAGAGAGACTTCTTCTTCACACCTAACTAGCTGCCGACCTCTGTCGAGCAATACCTGCCTTGAGCATCGGAGAGCCCTTGTCTATTGACTAACCATACTATCTTCTCCGAAGCATCCCTCCTCTTGCAGGTGAGCACTCCCGGCCAGAGGCGAGCCCAAGGAGAGGTCAGACCGTGAGCAACCGCACGCGGGTGTTGATCCAACGCTGGACAACGGTAAGCATCAACATTTTGGCGCTAGAAGGAGGGCACCTACGCCTTCATCCCAACTTCAGCTACATCACCTCTGACTGCTGAGATGACGACTCGGGGTAACGCCAGAGATGATACAGCCCGACAGGAGGGATCGGGCGAAGCGACAAATCGACAACCGACCGTAGGCCGGCCTAGGGGCCATCCTCGAACCGCGAGATCCCGGTCCGGGGGGCAAGGAAGCACAGTGAGGGCAAAGCCGGTGGATGCCCCAGCCACCCAAGATCCGATCCGGGAACTAACAGACGCGGTCTGGATCCTGACTCAATAGCTCGCGCAGCAGGCACACCAGCCCTGCCACCCCCAGCCCAGGTTGACCAGGCTAGGGGTCGGATAGAGCGAAGTGCGGCCAACCTTGAAGAAGCCCAATCCGAGCAATCTGTAGGATCCACCAGAGGAATCCCTGCTGATAGTAGAATAGTTCAGGAACACCGTATGGGGCGCCAAGCGGCCCGTGCCCCCTCACCACAAGGTTCTCGAGCCTCGGTATTTGACCTGCTCGGGTCTCAAGGAATAAACAGAAACCGCCACGCTGGAGCTGGAGGCCGTGTTGAGGGCGGAGTACCCTATCAGGTCGAACTGCCTGAAGACACCAATAGCCGTCAGTTTCGGGCACTGCAGCGATAAATCAACGAGATCCAGAATTGTAGATTTGGTCTAGATGAGACAGGAGCTCAGGACCCACCTTTTCCGGATAACATAATACGGGCGCCCATGCCGTCAAGTTCAAGGTCCCGCAGATCAAGTCTTATGATGGGACCATAGATGCTTATGAGTATGTCGAACTCTTCCAGGGACACATGCTACTACAGAACGCCAGTGATGCGGCGATGTGCAAAGCCTTCTCACTCACTCTTACGGGCCCTGCTCAACAGTGGTTCCGATGACTTGAGCCCGGATCTATTCCCTCTTTTCGGCATCTGGCCGACGCCTTCTCTTTGACATTTTCCACCACCAAAACTCGAAGAAAAGAGATAACATGCCTGTATGCTGTTAAGCAGGGAGACGACAGCGTCAGGGATTACATTAACCGGTTCACCCGGGCAGCTCTTGAGGTCAAGCACGTCGAAGATGAGACCCTAAAGCACATTTTTGTAGGGGGTCTCCGAGACGAAAAGTTGACCGGGTCCTTGGCGTTTGAGCAGCCGAGCACGTTTTCCCAAATGCTCGGATATGCCCAGAGACACACGGACGCTGTCGAATACATGAAAAGCCGTCGGGAAGAGGCTGGCCCGAGCGAAACAAAGAAGGATAAGAAGCAGAAAAAGGCACTGGAACAGAGCAACGCCGAACATGCTAAGAAGCAGAAGAAAGAGAAATCCGAGAAGCCAAAGGGGCCGACCAGTAAGTTTCAGAGCTACACACCATTGGTGGCGACCATCGATGAGGTGCTCGCCCAGGTTGGTGACAAAAATTTGCTAACACCACCACCCAAGCTCCGAGGGAGCAGGGTGAAGCAGAATCAGTCAAAGTTTTGCGAGTTCCATAAGGATGTGGGGCATACTACTCAGGAATGCATCCAGTTGAAGGACCAGATAGAAAGACTGGTCCGAGAAGGTCTTTTATAGGAATTCGTGGAGCGTGTTATAACCCCGAGGGCCACTTCTGGAAGGAACGATTTGTTGGGCCGAGACGTACGGAACCGACCCAGGACCGACAGTGGGAACGCCCCGGATCACCCGAATATTGTTCACACGATATTCGGTGGGCCAGTTACTGGGGACACGTCAAGTGGATGGCGATCTTACGTCAGAGAAGCTCGGCGGGTCGAGCGGGGTGAATTAATAAATACGTCCGAGCACATCAACAGGATATGCCGTCAAGAAGACACCCCGATCACTTTCACCAAGGAGGAAGCGGATCGATTGATGCACCCCCACAATGATGCCTTGGTATGCGAACTGTCCATCGCCAAAAATGTAGTGCGGCATGTCTTAATCGACAACGGCAGTTCAACAGACATCCTCTTCAAACAGGCTTTGAAGATAAGTAACGCCCCCTTGGTCCCAGTCCGGACCCCGCTTTATGGCTTTGCTAGGGAGTGTGTCTGGGCAACCGGGATAGTCAATTTACCGGTAACTTTCGAAGAAGGAACCGCTAGGATCACTCGAGTAGTCGACTTTTTAGTTGTCGACAAACCTTCCCAGTACAATATCATCATCGGCCGGTTGACGCTGAGCGACTTGAAGGCCATTGTTTCAACATATCATTTGGCCATGAAATTCCCAACCGACGGCGACGTTGGAGTGATACGCTCATCCCAGGCGGACTCCCAGACTTGTTATGCTAGCGCTGTTCGAGCAGCCTCCGCTCTGCAATATGGCGTTCTGGCCGTCTATTCGGTCGAAGAGACCGATCTCCCAACCGACCCGGCACCAAAGATGCTGGCAGACCGGGACCCTAGGTTGCCCGAGGAAGAGGTAAGGGCCACTCCGGTCGAAGACTTAGTGCCGTTCTCCCTGGACCCTAAAAGGCCAGAACGCACAGTCCAGCTCGGATCACAGCTGCGACCTGAGATCCAGGCCGACCTGGAATGCCTTCTTTCCGAATATCGTGATGTTTTCGCATGGTCCCACGAGGACATGCTCAGCATTGGTCCCACGAGGAAAGCCCAAGCAATTATCGACATGCATTCTCCTCGGACTGTAAAGGATGTGCAACGGCTCACTGGCATGATGGCTGCCCTGTCAAGGTTTGTCTCCCAGGCTATCGACAAGTGCCACCCATTTTTCAAGGCACTTAAGGGGAGGTTTGAGTGGAGCAGGGACTGTGAAGAAGCTTTTCAAAGCTTAAAAACTTACCTGGCTATGCCCCCGCTCCTATCCAAACCTTTACCTGGCGAAGCTTTAACCACCTATTTAACTATGTCAGAGAAAGCTGTTAGCTCGGTCTTGGTCCGAGATGAAAACGAGAGCCAGAGACCCGTTTATTATACTAGCCACGCATTTCAAGGTGCCGAGGAGCGGTACCCACCGTTGAAAAAGTTGGCTTTTGCCTTAATAACATCGGTCCAGAAGCTACGACCATATTACCAAGGCCATACTTTTAAGGTCCCAACCAAGTTCCCTCTACGGCAGGTTTTCCAAAGCCCAGAGATATCAGGCCGAATGGCCAAGTGGTCGGTTGAACTAGGCCAATACGATGTGCATTTCATGCCGAGAACGACAATAAAAGCTTAAGTTCTGGTGGATTTCATTGCCGAATTCACGGAGGCCGGCAAGACGACTCCACAAGTTGATAAGTCACCCATTGAAACGCTCAATACACCGAGCTCCAGCGAAAACAGCCCCTCCCAGGAGCCGGAATGGAAATTACACGTCGACGGCTCTACCTGCGTCGACGAATCGGGGGCCGGGCTGATTTTAACAAGCCTAGACGGGTATAAGGTTATCTACGGCCTTTGGTTTGACTTCAAGGCCTCTAACAATGAGGTAGAGTACGAAAGCTCTGCTGGCTGGACTTTTAATCACTCGAGATCTCAGCGTCAACCGCCTCACCATCTACAGTGACTCAATGCTGGTGGTGCAGCAGGTCACCGGAGGATTTTAGGCCCGAACAGACTCGATGGCGGCATATTTAAAGGACGTAAAACAACTGCTTGGATAATTTAAGTCCTATTCCTTCAAGCAAATCCCCCAGTCGAAAAACGTAGAAGCTGACGTCCTCGCCCGACTGGCTTTTGGATTGGGTGGAAGTGACTTGACGTCGGTCCCCATCGAAAGACTGTCCGAACCAAGCATAGTTAAGGAGGTTATGAGCCTAGACGAGGAGCCGAGAAGAACGTGGATGAACCTTATCATCTGATACCTGACCACAACCGAGTTGCCCAACGACCGAGAGGAAGCACGTCGGGTACCTAATGGCTCGGCCCGGTATTTGATGATTGGTAGGAAATTATATCAACGAGGCTACACCACGCCATGCTTGAGATGCTTCGACCCCAAGGAGGCCGAGTATCTGATGAGCGAGATCCACGAAGGCCTATGCGGCAATCATTCCTGGGGACGCTCTTTCGCCCAAAAATGCCTCCGGCAAGGATACTACTGGCCTACCATGCAGCAAGACTGCGAAAACTTTGCCCAAAAATGCCTCAAATGCCAACAGTATGCTAGAATTCCTGGTTCCCACGCCGAGCCCCTCAATCAGTAACCTCGGCATGGCCATTCACGAAGTGGGCCATCGACTTGATCGGATCCCTCCCAATGGCCCGATCGCAATTTAGGTACTGCATCGTGGCAATTGACTATCTTACGAAGTGGATCGAAGTTGAACCCTATACCAACATGACCGAAGCCAAGTGTACCAACTTCGTGTGAAAAAAGATCGTTTGTCGGATCGGGATCCCGCACACTATTGTGACCGATAACGCTAAGCAGTTTGAATCCTCGGGTCTACGTCGTCTACGCGAAAAGCTTGGCATTAAGAAGGTCTTCTCCTCCCCGAGTAACGACCAGGTTGAGGCCGTCAACAAGACAATCAAAGATAACCTGAAGAAAAAAATCGAGGGACTTAAGGGCGCGTGGATTGATGAACTACCCCAGGTGCTCTGGGCATACCGAACAACTGCCCAAATAGCGACCGGTGAAACACCATTTTCCCTCATTTACGGGGTAGAAGCTGTCATTCCAGCCGAAGTGGGATTACCAAGCTTTAGAGTTGAACACTATGAGGAGACTCTGAATACGGAGTTGATGATGGCCGAGCTCGACCTGCTGGAGGAAAAAAGAAACCAAGCAGCGATTTGTAACGCAGCTCGAAATCAGGTGGTAGCTCGGTATTACAATAAAAGGGTTCAACCTAGAAGCTTTAAGGTTGGTGACTTGGTGTTGAAGAAGGTCACGGTTCAACAACCCGGTCTCGGGTCCTTTGGTCCGAAGTGGGAAGGTCCGTTTAGAGTCGAAGACATCGTACGACCAGGCACGTACAGGTTGGCCGACACGGAGGGGAATCAGCTCGGACATCCATGGAATGCCGAGCTCTTAAAAAGATTCTATTGTTAAAATTCAGAGCCAGACTCCTTTTTTGACCTCTGGCCACAATTCTTTTGTAACTAGACCTGCTGAACAGGGCTAGAAAAATCCATGTATATATCACATTAATGGAGCACAACTTCCCTAATATTATTCCACCTGAGTATTGTGTTTAAAGGAAAAGTAAATCGAAGAAGATGCCACAACTCTGGCTCGGAGGACAAGACAATAACTCCCACCCAGGGAGAGTCATCCTTAATAAACCGGGCCGGGAGCTGGTCGGTATATCGATCATAGGTCTGTCGTCGTACAGAAAACCCTTTAAGTTGCTTGGCACATTCCTGTGCCCGACGAGTCCTACACTTGTAAAGCTTCTTTAAAGCTTAAGCAAGTCTAAGGGGACAACAGGGTAAGGGTGGTCACACACGCTATGCTCTACCCGACCGAGATTAGAAACCTAAACCTGCTTGGATTACTCAACCAAGCAGAGAAGGATAACTGCTCGGATTAACTGAGAACAGAGGTGCTATTCACCTCTGTTCGGACAACTCGACACCGGGCCGAGATTGAAACTTACATGCTCAGATTAACTGAGCGGGCAAAGTAAACTCGAGCCAACCCTATGGCTGTCGAGATAGCTGGTTCCCAAACTGGGATCCTCCCCGAGAAGCACCAAACTTGGACAATAACGGCTACTTGACAGTAGATGACAATAACCAGTGTCCGAAGAATACGTCACATTGAGGTGCACCTAAAGCTAAGATTGTTAACTCGAGGACACTCGCACTTGGAAACTTATGTGGGATGTAAAATAAAACAGAACTACATGTAAGAAAACAATGAGAGCAAAACAGAAAATCTTTATTTATCAGGGAGGTATTAGGAAACCGGGCACCTCCCAAGCCCGAATACAAAAGCCAAAGAAAAAAAAAACTACAAGTTCAATCGGCCTGGGTCTCGCCCCCAGCCGCGTCATTGCCTCCGCCTCTTTCGGTGCTCTGCTCATCCCCGTCGTCATCATCGTCTACCACGACGACCTCGTCCTCTTCACCCCGCTGTTGCTCGGCGTCTTCTTGGTCGCCGTCAACTATCACTGACCAATCAAATCCCGCTGCCTTGGGATGCTTCTCGATCAGGTACTCGCGGAGGTCTGTCAAGCCATGGTAGTAGAGATAGGCATACTCTGGGGATGTCTTAAATTCTTCAACTACATCGGCCAGGCGACCAGGGAGCTCGGCAATAAGATGCTGGTGCTCTGCTTGCAGGGTTGTCAACTGCCCCTCAAGCTGTGCAGCTCTATCCTCCACTTCTCTGAGCCGCCTTGCTGCCTCCTGGGCCTCGGCCTTAGCCTTCTAGGCTTCCTCCTTGGCTTGTGAGAGGGATTCTTTTGCTTGATCCAGCTCAATGCTCTTATCATTGAGCTTCTTCTCGGAATCCTGCATCTGGAGGAAGGTCTTCTTATCCATTTCCTTCTCCTTGTGGACCTCCCTGATCCCGATGGAGTGCGCCATGTGTAGAACGGCGCTCACCTGCAAGAGAAGGAGTCAGTCCTCGGCAACATGATAAAAGCTATCCAACTATTGGTAAGTTCGGATACTTACAGAGGCGGCGGCTCGGAAGGCCGTGTTGTAGAGACTCTGGAAGTCTTGCCCCCGGATGTTCATGAAGAAATCATCCTGAGAAACCGCGTCTCCGAGACGCTCTCAGACGACGCCACGGTAGTTCGGACGTCTTCTCTGCACGTTCTCGGACGAGCCTCTGGCAGTCTCGCCTGCTGGAGTGACCTCTGGCGAGGCTGTGGTCGGTTGTGGCGGCGGTGGCGGGACATGGCGGGACAGTGACCTCTCAGGAATCTAAGGCCGTGCCCCAAGAAGGCTGCTGCCTCAGGACGTACGGTAGCTCGGGTCGGACCAACATTACTCATAAATAGGCTGCTACTTGCCATTGTAGGCCAACACAAGGCAGATACATTGCCGTCTGATAGAGTCCAATCCATTGGACGATGGGCACGACACTTGTTACCTACTGCCTAACACACCTTGATGTGACACCCAGGTGGTGGGTAAAACTCATCTTACACCCGATCCAAGTGGTGGCCTATAAATAGGATGCACTTATGACATTCTAGAGAGAGACTTCTTCTTCACACCTAACTAGCTGCCGACCTCTGCCGAGCAATAGCTGCCTTGAGCATCGTAGAGCCCTTGTCTATTGACTAACCTTATTGTCTTCTACTAACCCTGCTAAACGAAAAAAGATTTCATTTTCTTTTTTTTTTTTTGGGTGTCAGGGGGCTACGGATTTGCACAAGTTGGAGTTCTTCTCGAGCACTTGAAAGATTAATGCCGGGAAATTGAGGAGATGATATGGTTTTGATACCTTCCACACATGGTGGTAGTGACTCCATCTTTGGTTGTTGAGTTTAGGTGTTGACACAATCCACCAACTTGTTTGGTGAACACAACGTAGTTTAAGGACTTGGAAGTAAAAACATCCGGCTAATGTACAAATTTTGATTCATTCTTTTTATTCAATTGATTGATTGTGATTCTTTTCTTTAAACTTATTTCATCGTAGTCTCTTTCCAATTTCAAGCACAATTGCCTTCAGGAAGTTTGCTTACACAATGCTTTTCCCAGCAAAGAAAAACGATAATGATAATAATTAGAAGGAGCTTTCTATTACCAAGTTGATGTTTATAAACATTAGATCGAATTAAAATCACGTCAAACTGAGAATGTTTTGCTAACAGAACCTTATGCAGATCTTACAGTTTTGAACAAAAATTTGGTAGGATATGATAAAGTTCTTGTGATAAGAAACAGTGTCTTTTACTTTGTCATGTACTTTTTCGTCCAATAATGAGTAAGACAAAAAGAAATTTACCAAAAAGTTGGGAACAAATAATAGTATAAAACACAATCTTCACATAGATAATTTTGACCAATGTATACCAATTGAATAGACGGATTGGAAAATACTAATTTCATATGTGCGATTACAGCTTTGTAAAGTTATAACGTGAATTCAACATAAGATCAATTGTTATTGCTGTTGGGATTGGTGTCGTATAAGTAGTATAAGTAAAGACATTGTACATGTTTTTAATAAATAAATAAAATGGCATTTGTAATTATTTTTGTTGTTTATGTGTATTGTGAATACTTTTATAAACATCAAGAAAATTCCATGATTATGTATGTGACTATAAATTTAACATATAAGTATTATATGCTAAAGGATAAAATTAATAGATAATAATCTAAATAGTCCGTAATAATTAATTAAAGTTTAGGATCTTTAATTAAATATTACAAATATGGTCCAATCTCATTTAGAATGAGATAGCCTTATCCAGTCTATTAATGTAGAGACATTAGATTGGAGGCACTTTATATAATGAGTGTTGAGGGTAAGCTCGGCGCCACCACCGAGGACCTTAACTTTGGTGGTCGGCTATTAAGCTCGACAGACCCAGGAAGCTTGCTGTCGGCCCCCGATGCTTTATACTTCTTCCCGAGGTGCCTCTCAGGCATCTAAGGCCACGCCCCAAGAAGGTTGCCGCCTCGGGACGTACGGTAGCTCGGGTCGGACCAACATTACTCATAAATAGGCTGCTACTCGCCATTGTAGGCCAACACAAGGCAGATACATTGCCGTCATATAGAGTCCAATCCATTGGGCGACGGGCGCGACACTTGTTACCTACTGCCTGAAACACCTTGATGTGACACCCAGGTGGTGGGCAAAACCCATCTTACACCCGATCCAAGTGGTGGCCTATAAATAGGATGCATTTATGACATTCTAGAGAGAGACTTCTTCTTCACACCTAACTAGCTGCCGACCTCTGTCGAGCAATACCTGCCTTGAGCATCGGAGAGCCCTTGTCTATTGACTAACCTTACTATCTTCTCTGAAGCATCCCTCCTCTTGCAGGTGAGCACTCCCGGCCAGAGGCGAGCCCAAGGAGAGGTCAGACCGTGCGCAACCGCACGCGGGTGTTGATCCAACGCCGGACAACGGTAAGCATCAACATTTTGGCGCTAGAAGGAGGGCACCTACGCCTTCATCCCAACTTCAGCTACATCACCTCTGACTGCTGAGATGACGACTCGGGGTAACGCCAGAGATGATACAGCCCGACAGGAGGGATCGGGCGAAGCGACAAATCGACAACCGACCGTAGGCCGGCCTTGGGGCCATCCTCGAACCGCGAGATCCCGGTCCGGGGGGCAAGGAAGCACAGTGAGGGCAAAGCCAGTGGATGCCCCAGCCACCCAAGATCCGATCCGGGAACTAACAGACGCGGTCTGGATCCTGACTCAATAGCTCGCGCAGCAGGCTCAGCGTCAAGGCACACCAGCCCTGCCACCCCCAGCCCAGGTTGACCAGGCTAGGGGTCGGATAGAGCGAAGTGCGGCCAACCTTGAAGAAGCCCAATCCGAGCAATCTGTAGGATCCACCAGAGGAATCCCTGCTGATAGTAGAATAGTTCAGGAACACCGTATGGGGCGCCAAGCGGCCCGTGCCCCCTCACCACAAGGTTCTCGAGCCTCGGTATTTGACCGGCTCGGGTCTCAAGGAATAAACAGAAACTGCCACGCTGGAGTTGGAGGCCGTGTTGAGGGTGGAGTACCTTATTGGGTTGAACTACATGAAGACACCAATAGTCGTCAATTTCGGACACTGCAGCGATAAATCAACGAGATCCAGAATTGTAGATTTGGTCTAGATGAGACAGGAGCTCAGGACCCACCTTTTTTGGATAACATAATACGGGCGCCCATGCCGTCAAGTTCAAGGTCCCGCAGATCAAGTCTTATGATGGGACCATAGATGCTTATGAGTATGTCAAACTCTTCCAAGGACACATGCTACTACAGAACGCCAGTGATACGGCGATGTGCAAAGCCTTCTCACTCACTCTTACGGGCCCTGCTCAACAGTGGTTCCGATGACTTGAGCCCGGATCTATTCCCTCTTTTCGGCATTTGGCCGACGCCTTCTCTTTGACATTTTCCACCACCAAAACTCGAAGAAAAGAGATAACATGCCTGTATGCTGTTAAGCAGGGAGACGACAGCATCAGGGATTACATTAACCGGTTCACCCGGGCAGCTCTTGAGGTCAAGCACGTCGAAGACGAGACCCTAAAGCACATTTTTGTAGGGGGTCTCCGAGACGAAAAGTTGACCTGGTCCTTGGCCTTTGAGCAGCCGAGCACGTTTTCCCAAATGCTCGGATATGCCCAGAGACACGCGGACGCTGTCGAATACATGAAAAGCCGTCGGGAAGAGGCTGGCCCGAGCGAAACAAAGAAGGATAAGAAGCAGAAAAAGGTGCCAAAACAGAGCAGCGTCGAGCATGCTAAGAAGCAGAAGAAAGAGAAATCCGAGAAGCCAAAGGGGCCAACCAGTAAGTTTCAGAGCTACACACCATTGGTTGCGACCATCGATGAGCTGCTCGCCCCGAGGGCCACTTCTGGAAGGAACGATTCGTTGGGCCGTGACGTACGGAACCGACCCAGGACCGACAGTGGGAACGCCCCGGATCACCCGAATATTGTTCACACGATATTCGGTGGGCCGATTACTGGGGACACGTCAAGTGGATGACGATCTTACGTCAGAGAAGCTCGGCGGGTCGAGCGGGGTGAATTAATAAATACGTCCGAGCACATCAACAGGATATGCCGTCAAGAAGACACCCCGATCACTTTCACCAAGGAGGAAGCAGATCGATTGATGCACCCCCACAATGATGCCTTGGTATGCGAACTGTCCATCGCCAAAAATGTAGTGCGGCATGTCTTAATCGACAACTGCAGTTCGGCAGACATCCTCTTCAAACAGGCTTTTGACAGACTGAAGATAAGTAACGCCCCCTTGGTTCCAGTCTGGACCCCGCTTTATGGCTTTGCTGGGGAGTGTGTCTGGGCAACCGGGAAAGTCAGTTTACCGGTAACTTTCGGAGAAGGAACCGCTAGGATCACTCGGGTAGTCGACTTTTTAGTTGTCGACAAACCCTCCCAGTACAATATCATCATCGGCCGGCCGACGCTGAACGGCTTGAAGGCCATTGTTTCAACATATCATTTGGCCATGAAATTCCCGACCGACGGTGGCGTTGGAGTGATACGCTCATCCCAGGCGGACTCCCAGACTTGTTACGCTAGCGCTGTTCGAGCAGCCTCCGCTCTGCAACATGGCGTTCTGGCCGTCTATTCGGTCGATGAGACCGATCTCCCAACCGACCCGGCACCAAAGATGCTGGCAGACCTGGACCCTAGGTTGCCCGAGGAAGAGGTAAGGGCCACTCCGGTCGAAGACTTAGTGCCGTTCTCCCTGGACCCTGAAAGGCCAGAACGCACAGTCCAACTCGGATCACAGCTGCGACCTGAGATCCGGGCCGACCTGTAATGCCTTTTTTTCGAATATCGTGATGTTTTCGCATGGTCCCACGAGGACATGCCCGGCATTGATCCGAGCATTATCAGCCATCGGCTTAACGTCCAACCCGGCCACTAGCTGGTGATACAAAAACGGAGGGCCTTTAACCCAGAGAGATATGCTGCAATCAACGATGAAGTCCAGAAACTCCTCAAGGCTGGATTCATCAGAGAGGTCAAATACCCAGAATGGTTAGCAAACGCTGTCCTCGTCAAGAAGGCGAACGGCAAATGACGGGTCTGCATTGACTACACCGATCTCAACAAGGCCTGCCCGAAGGACTGCTTCCCACTTCCTCGGATAGACCAGCTCGTCGATGCAACGGCCGGCCATGAGCTTCTAAGTTTTATGGATGCATACTCCAGGTACAATCAGATAAGGATGGCCGAGGAAGACCAAGTCAAAACCTCCTTCATTACCGACCAAGGCTAGTACTGTTACGTCGTGATGCCGTTTGGCCTAAAGAACGCTAGGGCTACTTACCAACGCCTCGTCAATAACATGTTTGCTCAGTTGATCAGGAAAACTATGGAGGTCTATGTGGATGACATGTTAGTAAAATCTGTCCGAGCGAAAGACCACATGGGCGACATCCGAGCTAGCTTCGACATTCTCCAGGAATATGGGATGAAACTGAACCCTACGAAATGTACCTTTGGCGTCAGCTCGGGAAAATTCCTCAGATTTTGGTCATTCAACGAGGAATCAAGGTCAACCCGATGAAAGCCCAAGCAATTATCAACATGCATTCTCCTCGAACTATAAAGGACGTGCAACGGCTCATTGGCATGATGGCTGCCCTGTCAAGGTTTGTCTCCCGGGCTATCGACAAGTGCCACCCATTTTTCAAGGCACTTAAGGGGAGGTTTGAGTGGAGCAGGGAGTGTGAAGAAGCTTTTCAAAGCTTAAAAACTTACCTGGCTACGCCCCCACTCCTATCCAAACCTTTACCCAGCGAAGCTTTAACCGCCTATTTAGCTGTGTCAGAGAAAGCTGTTAGCTCGGTCTTGGTCTGAGACGAAGACGGGAGCCAGAGACTCGTTTATTATACCAGCCATGCATTTCAAGGTGCCTAGGAGCGGTACCCACCCCTAAAAAAGTTGGCTTTCGCCATAATAACATCGGTCCGGAAGCTGCGACCATATTACCAAGGCCATACCATTAAGGTCCCGACCAAGTTCCCTCTACGGTAGGTTTTCCAGACCCCGGAGATATCGGGCCGAATAGCCAAGTTGTCGGTGGAGCTAGGCCAATACGATGTGCATTTCGTGCCAAAAACGGCAATAAAAGCTCAAGTTCTGGCAGATTTCATTGCCGAATTCACGGAGGCCGGCAAGGCGACTCCACAAGTTGATAAGTCACCCATTGAAACGCTCAATACACCGAGCTTCAGCGAAAATAGCCCCTCCCAGGAGCCAGACTGGAAATTACACGTCGACGGCTCTACCTGCGTTGACGAATCGGGGGCCGGGCTGATTTTAACAAGCCCAGACGGGTACAAGGTTATCTACGCCCTCCGGTTTGACTTCAAGGCCTCTAACAATGAGGTAGAGTACAAAAGCTCTGCTGGCTGGACTTTTAATCACTCGAGATCTCAGCGTCAACCGCCTCACCATCTACAGTGACTCAATGCTGGTGGTGCAGCAGGTCACCGGAGGATTTTAGGCCCGAACAGACTCGATGGCGGCATATTTAAAGGACGTAAAACAACTGCTTGGATAATTTAAGTCCTATTCCTTCAAGCAAATCCCCCAGTCGAAAAACGTAGAAGCTGACGTCCTCACCCGACTGGCTTTTGGATTAGGTGGAAGTGACTTGAGGTTGGTCCCCATCGAAAGACTGTCCGAACCAAGCATAGTTAAGGAGGTTATGAGCCTAGACAAGGAGCCGAGAAGTACGTGGATGAACCCTATCATCTGATACCTGACCACAACCGAGTTGCCCGACGACCGAGAGGAAGTACGTCAGGTACGTAATGGCTCGGCCCAGTATTCGATGATTGGTGGAAAATTATACCAGCGAGCTACACCACGCCATGCTTAAGATGCTTGGACCCCAAGGAGGCCGAGTATCTGATGAGCGAGATCCACGAAGGCCTATGCAGTAATCATTCCGGGGGACGCTCTTTGGCCCAAAAGTGCCTCTGGCAAGGATACTATTGGCCTACCATGCAGCAAGATTATGGAAACTTTGCCCAGAAATGCCTCAAATGCCAACAGTATGCTAGAATTCCCAGTTCTCACGCCGAGCCCCTCAATCCAGTAACATCGGCATGGCCATTTACGAAGTGGGCCATCGACTTGATCGGACCCCTCCCAACGGCCCGATCGTAATTGAGGTACTGCATCGTGGCAATTGACTATCTTACGAAGTGGATCGAAGTTGAACCCTATACCAACATGACCGAAGCCAAGTGTACCAACTTCGTGTGAAAAAAGATCGTTTGCCGGATCGGGATCCCGCACACTATTGTGACCGATAACGCTAAGCAGTTTGAATCCTCGGGTCTACGTCGTCTACGCGAAAAGCTTGGCATTAAGAAGGTCTTCTCCTCCCCGAGTAACGACCAGGTTGAGGCCGTCAACAAGACAATCAAAGATAACCTGAAGAAAAAAATCGAGGGACTTAAGGGCGCGTGGATTGATGAACTACCCCAGGTGCTCTGGGCATACCGAACAACTGCCCAAATAGCGACCGGTGAAACACCATTTTCCCTCATTTACGGGGTAGAAGCTGTCATTCCAGCCGAAGTGGGATTACCAAGCTTTAGAGTTGAACACTATGAGGAGACTCTGAATGCGGAGTTGATGATGGCCGAGTTCGACCTGCTAGAGGAAAAAAGAAACCAAGCAGCGATTTGTAACGCAGCTTGAAATCAGGTGGTAGCTCGGTATTACAATAAAAGGGTTCAACCTAGAAGCTTTAAGGTTGGTGACTTGGTGTTGAAAAAGGTCACGGTTCAACAACCCGGTCTCGGGTCCTTTGGTCCGAAATGGGAAGGTCCGTTTAGAGTTGAAGACATCGTACGACCAGGCACGTACAGGTTGGCCGACATGGAGGGGAATCAGCTCGGACATCCATGGAATGCCGAGCTCTTAAAAAGATTCTATTGTTAAAATTCAGAGCCAGACTCCCTTTTTGACCTCTGGCCACAATTCTTTTGTAACTAGACCTGCTGAACAGGGCTAGAAAAATCCATGTATATATCACATTAATGGAGCACAACTTCCCTAATATTATTCCACCTGAGTATTGTGTTTAAAGGAAAAGTAAATCGAAGAAGATGCCACAACTCTGGCTCGGAGGACAAGACAATAACTCCCACCCAGGGAGAGTCATCCTTAATAAACCGGGCCGGGAGCTGGTCGGTATACCGATCATAGGTCTGTTGCCGTATAGAAAACCCTTTAAGTTGCTTGGCACATTCCTATGCCCAACGAGTCCTACACTTGTAAAGCTTCTTTCAAGCTTAAGCAAGTCTAAGGGGACAACAGGGTAAGGGTGGTCACACACGCTATGCTCTACCCGACCGAGATTAGAAACCTAAACCTGCTTGGATTACTCAACCAAGCAGAGAAGGATAACTGCTCGGATTAACTGAGAACAGAGGTGCTATTCACCTCTGTTCGGACAACTCGACACCGGGCCGAGATTGAAACTTACATGCTCAGATTAACTGAGCGGGCAAAGTAAACTCGAGCCAGCCCTATGGCTGTCGAGATAGCTGGTTCCCAAACTGGGATCCTCCCCGAGAAGCACCAAACTTGGACAATAACGGCTACTTGACACTAGATGACAGTAACCAGTGTCTGAAGAATACGTCGCATTGAGGTGCACCTAAAGCTAAGATTGTTAACTCGAGGACACTCGTACTTGGAAAATTATGTGGGATGTAAAATAAAATAGAACTACATGTAAGAAAACAATGAGAGTAAAACGGAAAATCTTTATTTATCAGGGAGGTATTAGGAAACCGGGCACCTCCCAAGCCTGAATACAAAAGCCAAAGAAAAAAAAAACTACAAGTTCAATCGGCCTGGGTCTCGCCCCCAGCCGCGTCATTGCCTCCGCCTCTTTCGGTGCTCTGCTCATCCCCGTCGTCATCACCGTCTACCACGACGACCTCGTCCTCTTCACCCCGCTGTTGCTCGGCGTCTTCTTGGTCGCCCTCAACTATCACTGACCAATCAAATCCCGCTGCCTTGGGATGCTTCTCGATCAGGTACTCGCGGAGGTCTGTCAAGCCATGGTAGTAGAGATAGGCATACTCTGGGGATGTCTTAAATTCTTCAACTGCATCGGCCAGGCGACCAGGGAGCTCGGCAATAAGATGCTGGTGCTCTGCTTGCAGGGTTGTCAACTGCCCCTCAAGCTGTGCAGCTCTATCCTCCACTTCTCTGAGCCGCCTTGCTGCCTCCTGGGCCTCGGCCTTAGCCTTCTAGGCTTCCTCCTCGGCTTGTGAGAGGGATTCTATTGCTTGATCCAGCTCAATGCTCTTATCATTGAGCTTCCTCTCAGAATCCTGCATCTGGAGGAAGGTCTTCTTATCCATTTCCTTCTCCTTGTGGACCTCCCTGATCCCGGTGGAGTGCGCCATGTGTAGAATGGCGCTTACCTGCAAGAGAAGGAGTCAGTCCTCGGTAACATGATAAAAGCTATCCAACTATTGGTAAGTTTGGATACTTATAGAGGCAGCGGCTCGGAAGGCCGTGTTGTAGAGACTCTGGAAGTCTTGCCCCTGGATGTTCATGAAGAAATCATCCTGAGAAACCGCGTCTCCGAGACGCTCTCAGACGACGCCACGGTAGTTCGGACGTCTTCTCTGCACGTTCTCGGACGAGCCTCTGGCAGTCTCGCCTGCTGGAGTGACCTCTGGCGAGGCTGTGGCGATGGTGGCGGGACATGGACTGATGTGGAGACCTACCCGGTACAGGTTGGTAGCTCGGGCCTTGGTGTGCGCTAACGCTTTCTCCCAGCGTCGATTGCCTTGCCCTTTTCCTTCCTTAAACTCGCCATCTGGACGCGTCTATCGGCGTGGGAGGTCGGTGCTGTCATTTCTGCATAAGGAAATGCGAAGTAAAAGCGAGGTCGGGGTAAGAAAAGATGACATTAAAAATAAAGTTCCGAGCTGACCTCTGATCTAGAGTTGGCGAGACGGGTATAGGAACCTAATCACGTCCTCGAGGTCCTCGTCGGCTACAGGTGGCCCCGCATCAAAGGAGCCACTGGACGAGTCCCCGAAATTGGACGTAGAAGGCTCCCTCGTCGGCCACCCGGACCGGGAAGTGCTTGGCCCCGGAACGTCTGCGGCACTCGAACGAGCAATTGTAACCTGCCCGGCCGCCTGGGCAGGACGGACAACTCGGGGAAGACTGCTGGACTCCCCAAACCAGCTGTAATTGGATAAAGTGTCCTTCCTCAGAAGAAAGGACTGTTATCTGGACGGTTCTGACTTCTCGAACAGCTTGTCTACTGCCTTAATTACGCGGCTCGGTGCCCAAGGACGCTTGGTCCAAACGTGCCCCTGCTCGAACGACCTCGGCACTTGCTGATCCTTAGGGACGGCCTCAGCGGCTCAGGCTAGAAAGTTCCCCCCGACGTAGAACCACTCGTATTTCCATAATTTGTCCGAGTCGGGGTTGCCCACGATAAAATCCTTCCGGAAGCCGGTGAAGTAGTACCAGCTAGACTGTCGAGGAAGCTTCTTCATCTTGAATACTTGTTTGAAGGCCTCCAGCGGCATCTCGGTACTCCGGTGGTACTTCCATAGGATTTACATCCCAATCAGCGACCTATAGCTATTCGGGTTCAGTTGAGCCAGGCACACGTTGAAGTCGTTGAGTGCCCGGTGGAGAAAGCGGTGCAACGGTAAACGCAGCCCAGCCCTGAAGAACTCGGCATAGAGCATGATGAATCCCTCCGGCGCGTCTAAGGGTGAGTCTCCCTCACTCGGGACGGTGAGAATCACATCATCTGGGATGCCATACTCGACGCGCAGGTTCTCTAACCGCGACTCCGTGTTGGCACTCGTATAGCCTGCCGCCGAGGTTTGCCCAGGTTGGCTCACCCGATATGCCGTCACGCCTCGAACGCAGGTGACCTGGACCTCCTGCTCCATTTTCGGCTGCTCTACCTCGGCCTCCTCGGCTGCATGCTCCTCATCGGAGACGTCAACCGTGATCACTCCCGCGACTTGGACGGGTGCCCCAGCACTCCGACTAGAGGTGCTCAGAGCGTCCTCGCGGGCCTGAAGCTCGGCCTTCTCCCTTGGAAGAACTCAGGATGAGCCCGCTGTAGCCGCCCCTACAAAAGGGTCTTGCTCCCTAGACAGCCTAATGAGCCTGTGCCCGTCCAGCATGTTTAAAAACTCATGTTCGAGTACCGTCTGGGAATCGACCCTTAGGATTTGCTCAAGCCGGCCGACCCCGTCCCGTCTTGGGGACGCCTCTTTGGCGTCAGATTGGGTAGAAGAAGAGCTACTACTCTCCGCGCTACTGTCCGACCAGGAAACCTCTACGTTTTGGGAATCGGACAAATCACTCATTTTCACTCAAGGGAAATTACCTGCTAGGGTTCTCGGTAGCTTGGGAGATACGATCCTTGGCTATATAACTTGAGCTCGACAGCTAAAACTCTTCGGGCATAAAATTTTTGAAAATGAAGTGCAAATTACAAAGAGGGTGGCCCTATTTATAGCCATTTTGGGCGGGAAACTCGAGCGCGAAAACCCAAGAGGTGCAATTAATACGCTTGACAGGCGCACAGATGGCCGCGATGCGACACGCGTCCCCCATCTAATCCATGCGTCTTTTCACCTCACCCAGCTTCTAAGTGTCGTTTGGCCTTCCTCCTTTGAGCCGACCACACCCACTCGACATAGTCCACCCGACAGAACACCGACCAGGTGAACTGGGGGGCTAATGTTGAGGGTAAGCTCGGCGCCACCACCGAGGACCTTAACTTTGGTGGTCAGCTATTAAGCTTGGCAGACCCAAGAAGCTTGCTGTCGGCCCCCGATGCTTTATACTTCTTCCCGAGGTGCTTCTCAAGCATCTAAGGCCATGCCCCAAGAAGGCTGCTGCCTCGGGACGTACGGTAGCTCGGGTCGGACCAACATTACTCATAAATAGGCTGCTACTTGCCATTGTAGGCCAACACAAGGCAGATACATTGCCGTCCGATAGAGTCCAATCCATTGGACGATGGGCGCGACACTTGTTACCTACTGCCTGACACACCTTGATGTGACACCCGGGTGGTGGGCAAAACTCATCTTACACCCGATCCAAGTGGTGGCCTATAAATAGGATGCATTTATGACATTCTAGAGAGAGACTTCTTCTTCACACCTAACTAGCTGCCGACCTCTGCCGAGCAATACCTGCCTTGAGCATCGGAGAGCCCTTGTCTATTGACTAACCTTACTGTCTTCTACTAACCTTGCTAAACGAAAAAAGCTTTCATTTTCTTTTTTTTTTTTGGGCGTCAGGGGGCTACGGATTTGCACAAGTTGGAGTTCTTCCCGAGCACTTGAAAGATTAATGCCGGGAAATTGAGGAGATGATATGGTTTTGATACCTTCCACACATGGTGGTAGTGACTCCATCTTTGGTTGTTGAGTTTAGGTGTTGACACAATCCACCAACTTGATTGGTGAACACAACGTAGTTTAAGGACTTGGAAGCAGAAACATCCAGCTAGTGTACAAATTTTGATTCATTCTTTTTATTCAATTGATTGATTGTGATTCTTTTCTTTAAACTAATTTCATTGTAGTCTCTTTCCAATTTCAAGCACAATTGCCTTCAGGAAGTTTGCTTACACAATGCTTTTCCCAGCAAAGAAAAACGATAATGATAATAATTGGAAGGAGCTTTCTATTACCAAGTTGATGTTTATAAACATTAGATCGAATTAAAATCACGTCAAACTGAGAATGTTTTGCTAACAGAACCTTATGCAGATCTTACAGTTTTGAACAAAAATTTGGTAGGATATGATAAAGTTCTCGTGATAAGAAACAGTGTCTTTTACTTTGTCATGTACTTTTTCGTCCAATAATGGGTAAGACAAAAAGAAATTTACCAAAAAGTTGGGAACAAATAATAGTATAAAACACAATCTTCACATAGATTATTTTGACCAATGTATACTAGTTGAATAGACGGATTGGAAAATACTAATTTCATATGTGCGATTACAGCTTTGTAAAGTTATAACGTGAATTCAACGTAAGATCAATTGTTATTGCTGTTGGGATTGGTGTCGTATAAGTAGTATAAGTAAAGACATTGTACATGTTTTTAATAAATAAATAAAATAACATTTGTAATTATTTTTGTTGTTTATGTGTATTATGAATACTTTTATAAACATCAAGAAAATTCCATGATTATGTATGTGACTATAAATTTAACATATAAGTATTATATGCTAAAGGATAAAATTAATAGATAATAATCTAAATAGTCCGTAATAATTAATTAAAGTTTAGGATCTTTAATTAAATATTACAAATATGGTCCAATCTCATTTAGAATGAGATAGCCTTATCCAGTCTATTAATGTAGAGACATTAGATTGGAGGCACTTTATATAATGAGTGTTGAGGGTAAGCTCGGCGCCACCACCGAGGACCTTAACTTTGGTGGTCGGCTATTAAGCTCAACAGACCCAGGAAGCTTGCTGTCGGCCCCCGATGCTTTATACTTCTTCCCGAGGTGCCTCTCAGGCATCTAAGGCCGCGCCCCAAGAAGGTTGCCGCCTCGGGACGTACGGTAGCTCGGGTCGGACCAACATTACTCATAAATAGGCTGCTACTCGCCATTGTTGGCCAACACAAGGCAGATACATTGCCGTCATATAGAGTCCAATCCATTGGGCGACGGGCGTGACACTTGTTACCTACTGCCTGACACACCTTGATGTGACACCCAGGTGGTGGGCAAAACCCATCTTACACCCGATCCAAGTGGTGGCCTATAAATAGGATGCATTTATGACATTCTAGAGAGAGACTTCTTCTTCACACCTAACTAGCTGCCGACCTCTGTCGAGCAATACCTGCCTTGAGCATCGGAGAGCCCTTGTCTATTGACTAACCTTACTATCTTCTCTAAAGCATCCCTCCTCTTGCAGGTGAGCACTCCCGGCCAGAGGCGAGCCCAAGGAGAGGTCAGACCATGCGCAACCACACGCGGGTGTTGATCCAACGCCGGACAACGGTAAGCATCAACAATGAGATTATATATGACTGGATTAGTAAAATTATGAATCTCTAATAATCATGCGTTACAAATAGAGTATTTAAATTTATCACTATGATGATCATATATGTGACAGTCTTAATCTTGAGTATATATTAGACTCCTGTTTATGAAATTATGTTTTTTGACTTGCAAGGTAAGATTTGTCTAAATACCGATTATAACTTAGCATCTTAGAAACATGATGGAATAAATAGCTGGGAATAATATTATACAGATACGGAATCCATTCTTTCCTTATAGAAGTTAGAAAAATAAGTCTCTTAAGTGATGATTCGATGTTTGAACAGTAGAGCGCTCGTTCATAATAAGATTATGTATTAATTGTTCATTGGAGAATTATTGAAACTCAAAAAATAAAGATGTAATAAGAAAAGTAAATGGAAATTGAACCTAACTCTTATTATGAACTATTTATGGAAGACTGACTTATATATAATGATTATATCAATAGACTACTTGCTAATTTTTTTTGATTAATTTTCACTATATTCTCAAGATTTCAGTTTCAGTTTTTTAGTGGAGTAACACTGAAACTAATAAATTTGACACATTAATTAATTAATTAAAGAGTTTAATTAATTGTCAAAATTTATTGGAGCTTGAGTTATCGGTCCATAGGTCTCCAATATCACCTCTATAACACTATATTGGATTTAATGCATAGGATGAATTATATATATATATATATGTATTTAATTTGAAATTATTGAATTTCAAATTAATTATTTCACGCTTGAGATATTAATTCACACAGAAAAATGTTCTCTATGACACATAATATAATGTAATAAATGTTGCCATATCTAACTGAGCATTAATTAATTAATTAATTAATTGATTATATTTAATTAATGCGATTAATTAACTATGTTTTTAAATTAATTAATTGATAATATTTGAATAATAAGATTATTTAAATATAATTTTAATTTTTTGTGTGACACATGTATGGTAGGACCACATTTTATTTTTTCCAACACAGAGACAAAATTAGATTATTAATTAATTTAAAATCTATTTATAAATAAGTATGATTTATTTTGAATTTAAATATATATGTATATGAGATTTTATTATTTTATACATAAATATATTATATATATGCAAAAATCACATTAATGTGATTTTCGTAAACTTTTATATATATATATATATATATAATTAAAGAATGTGAACATATATGTATTATATATATCTATAAAATTTAAAGAATCACGTTTACATGATTCGTTTAAAATAAAATAATAAAAAAAGAAAGGATAAAAAACATGGAGTATATCCCTTCCCTATATATCTGATAGAGTGGGTATTTGATTCACCCACTAAAGAGTTTAGTGGGTGGTTATTTTAAATTTAAAATTAATTAAAAAATAACTAACTACTTAGATATAAAAAAAAATAGAGATAACAGTTATCTCAGCATCTCTTTTTTCTGAAAAATTAAGAGTTCTTTTTCTGAAAAAAAAAAAAGGTCTGTTATCTCATACATTGAGCACATAGCAGATCCTAAAAAGTGTGAGATTAATTTATTCCTACATTCAGACGCTCACTCGTCTTTCCAATGGTGTAGAGGCCTGGCTTGGAAGATTATAATGTCAAAAAAGAAAGCTAGGATACCTTGATAGGTCTTCAAGAGATTTGTAAAAAATTCTCCAAGCTTTCTATTATTGATTAAAATTATATAGCTATTCTCGATGAACAAAATTTTTAAAAAATTTTTGTTTGTCAACAATCCATTCCTTTTGTTGCGTCTCATATTTAAGTCCATCAATTTTGAGGTCACTTTAGATAGCCAAATTGATAATTTAAGATGGAAAAACTAATCAGTCTTGTATTTAGAACATGACTGGGGCTGAGGGATGATATTGGAGAAGTTAGGTCTAGTAACTATATGGAATATTATGCATAAGCAGAAAATGATAGTGATGATGGGAGAGTATCTGACCTGACCGTCTTCTGGCTTTGTCTTTGTTTTTGTCTCTTTTGCAGGGGTTAAATATGCATTTTGATATATAGAAATGTACCTTAAAACAACATATGAGAAATTACAATGCTAAAAGTAATCACTGAGTTCGTTTGACATTCACGTTCTAACTTGCAAATGCTATAGTGTAAAGAAAATTATGTTACAGTATAAAGCTCTATATATGTTAAAGTGTTTTGGTTCTAATTCAAAGTTCCAACTATGTTCTTTAATGCTCTCATTATAAGCATTTTGGATGCAATGCTAAATTAATATGTGAATAGAAAATTTAATATTTAAGCGTAAAAAAAAAAATCTCCAATAAAGTGTTTTTTTATGCTAAATTTATTATTTGTTGAACTTGATGATAAATTCATCACAAAGTTTTAACATATGATAAATTTGACAATTGATTCTTATAGGTTAATACGTTAACTTTTTCTTTTTAATCGTTACAATATTGTTATTTTTAAAATTAAATTAATATTAAATGTTTACTTTACAACTTTTAAGACAATTAATATAACAAAGAGGTAAATATAGCATTATACATAACATTATACATTCAAACACAAAATAGAATAATATATTTTATTTTCACATTTTTTAACAATAAATATAGTATTAGCAATGATAGTTGCATTAAAGATGGTGAAATAAGGAAGTGTGAAGCACGGCCTTCATTTTCAATTTTGAACTTCAAATTTTCCACTTAAGCTTCATGACTATTGGTGTTCTAGCAAATAAATTATAATAGGGTAGCACCATAATTTCCCAACGGTAATGAGTCTCCTTCCTAAGCTCTCCATGTTAGGATAGATGCCTTAAAGCTTGTTATGTTTTGTAAATGATATATTTTATAAATAAATAAAGTAAATTTTTATATTATATTTGTGTGTATGTATTTTGAATACTTTATAAATATCATTAAAATTTCATAATTATCTATGTATGCTTAAATATTATATATAAGTGTTATACATAAGAGGACAATATTTAAGGATGATAGTTAAAATAGTTGGTAATATATAATTAATGAAATTAAAGTATGGAATTTTATTTGAGCATTACCAATGCAGGTACATTTTCATTGAGAACAGAATAGTCCTTTTTGAGCTATTAATGTAATAAGTCATTAAATGAGTACACTGTATATAATGCGCTTATGTAGAACCAGGACATGATGTAATATTTGCAGCTAAATAATTTTTGTTAAATATAGCAAGTTTTAATCACATCGATTGAAAGTCATATATAAAATTATCTTAATTCTGTTGTATTTTGGAGCCATGGTGAAGTAAATAGCCAAGAAAGTTAATGTTATAAGATGGAATATATTCCTTCTTTAACAAGAAATACATAGATAATTCTTTTTAGTATTAATTCAAGTCTTTAATAATATGAATGCTCAATTCGTGGTTAAGTTCATGAAGTATTATTCATTATATGATTAATGGCAAACAAGGATATAAAAGTAATTAGAGAGATTAACAGATTTTACCTAGCTCTAATTACAAAATTTTTACAGAAAACCAATTTATATATAATCACTATATTAAATGGACGGCTCTAAAATGCGAGTAATTATATCTATAATTTCAAGAATGCAATTCCAAATTTTTTGTGGAGTAAGATTGGAATTAATAAAATAGTAATATATTAATGTAATATTTTAATTAATATATTTGTTCATTGGAGCTTGAAATTATGGGTTCATTAGTCTCCTGCCATCCTTGTAAATACTGTTTAAATAAGTGTAGTTTTTGGTTTAATTAATTAATTTAGAATTATGGAATTATAAATTAAATATCCCATAAAATAGATTAATTATGAATTAATTTTATTATTATTAAATAATGAGATTATTTAGTTATAATTAATTTTTAGAAGACATAAAGTGGGTAGGTTTTCTACACATGAAAAGGTTCCCTGTGTAGTCAAAGGCTTGTTCACCAACTTTCACGTTTTAGAAGTTTCAAATTTTGATAAATATGCGTTGTTCAAAATTTAAAATCTAAATTTAGAAACAAATTTGATTGAGTAACAAGCAAAATTTTTCTCTGTGGTGTTTGTGTGTGGTGCCTACTATAGATAAAGAAAGGGCAGATTATCTCTTTTATTTTAATTAAATATATGATATATAAAATTAAAATAAATGAAGCTTCAAGAATTAATTGAGTCTCTCATTCTTATAAGTAGAGGGCTCCTTTATTCAATCTACATACGGTTGAGAGTCTTGATGAGATAGGAAAAACTTTACCAAGAAAACCTAAGGTAGGTGTATAGGGAGCAAAAGAGAGAGAAGAAAAGTGCTTCATTCACAGGCTCACATTGTTTATGTGTAGAGATTAGTGAGAGACTAAAAGCTAGTAGAGTGATTCTAGAAACACTAATTCCCTCCCATGCCCACACATACGTTCGATCAGTGCCAAAAACTAGGTGAGGAAAATTATTCTTGTATATGATCTCAAATTTAATTGCTTCATATGAGTAAGAATAAATTATGTGTATATATTGATTAAGCATTAAATTAATATACTTTATAGAGTTATTCTGTAAAAGTTTTATGAAAATTTTTATTATATGTGTTCTACACAATTGGAATCAAAGATGGGTTATAGAATATATTAATTTAAGCGTTGATTATTAGATTATCAATTTTAAATATATATGCGTGTGTGTGTGTGTTCTCTATATTGTCTGTATGTGATGGTAGGTACTTTACATTAATGTGTATATTTAAATATCTTGTTCATGCGATGAATGACAAAATGTATGGACGGTGCATTTTGGTCATTAATTATATAGTTCCGAGGATTTCTTTGATTGTGGTTACTTTTAATTTAATTAGAATTTTGTTTGCTCAAAATTAAGGGCTAGGATTTTTTAATTTATTTTTCTACAATTAAACATTATTGTAATATCGAAGACCAAAAGAATTATTGAAGATCTAAAGCTTGAAAAGGGCTTGAAGGATCAAAATTGCAACCATGCGATAGTTATAAGTTCAGTGGCTTTCAAAACTATCAATAAAGGAAGAAAAGTAAAGAATGTGCAGCGCCACCTACTGCGCACCCTAGCGTACTTGACTAGAGACTTAGCACTAGGGCACCAATCATGGACGCTCTGGTGCCAAGTATGCTACCCCGAAACCCTAGCGTTGGGTTTTCTTTCATACGACTTCTAGCTGTTTTCCAAGTTTGTTTTGATTTTTCTAAAGAAAGTGTTCAAGGACCAACCAAAGAGTATTACACCAACACCCATAACGATTTTGAAGAATAAATAGATTAGTAATTTATTTATTTTTTATTTCAGTTGGGTTGCAATTTAAATATTCAAGAAAACTAGTCAAAATCCATCCCAATTGCTGAATTGAATGCTTTATGTTATGTTAATAATTTATTATATGTCAATGCATGTAACATGCCATATTAGTTTTAGTGTGCCTACTCGTATGTTTTGTAACATATCATGTATACACGCACATTTATTTATAGTATTAAAGTTGTTTTTAATTATAGATATGGAATATGCATTGTGCTTTATTTAATGTGATTAAATTGATTAATGGTTGCAAATTTTCTTGCAAAAGAGTATGATATCAAATCAAATTTAAGAGAAATTTTAAATTATCATATATGTGCAAATATAAACTGATTATACTATTAGAAATTATAAATCATGAGATATTTCACAAAGAAAATATAAATTTGCAAGATATTGAGCGGGAGTGTATTGTATGACAATACAATACATTGGTCTCCATCGTTAGAACAACACCATAAGGTTAATGGTGCCTTAAGACAACTTTGATTTCATCCTCCCTATAAAGGGTGTCCATTTGAGCCAATACAAGATTATCATTTCTAGTGATAGGATTTCAAGATGTACCTCTAATTTGACCTACCCTACGGTGGCACTTTAAAGTTAAGTCTTTGGAATCTTAAACGGTGGATTACACTCATAAAGAAGTGATTAAATGTTACTTACATCTTGACGAAGATAATGATTGTTAATTAATGTTGAAAATATAAGATATTTTGAATAACTATTGATTGAGAATGTCTCTGTTCGATTTGCAAATGGTGTGACCTACCCTACGACGGTACATTATTTGTGGTGAATTGAATTATCATTGGCTAGATTAGTAAACATGCTACATTTATTTTCAATGTGTATTCATGCATTATATTTACCATGCCTAAAACTCAACCTTATGATATTCATGCATACAATTAAATGTTTATTTATTTATTTATCTTTCTAGCAATATGTCTAATCTTATTGTCAATGTACATTCACTTAGACAATTAAGTGGCAAAAATTATGCCAAGTAGAAAAGTAACATGAATCTAATACTCATTAATGATGACTACAGGTTCATTCTCTTGGAAGAGTGTCCTTCGATCCCCACAGCCAACACGAGAGGAACCGCCTAAAGGCATATTCTCATTGGCCAAAAGCAAACCAAAATGCCAAATACTAGTTGCGAGTTGCATGTCTACAGTGCTTTATAAGAAGCATGAAAATATGGAGACTGCTTATGAGATAATACAGTCACTCTATGGGATATTTGGACAACCAATAGAAAGCACATGTCTCAATATCCTGAAGCTATTCATGGACAACAAGAAAAAGCCTGACATACTTGTTCTCACCCATGTGCTCACTATGATTAATCATCTTCATAAGGTTGAGCGCAATGGTGCAACAATAGATGAGGGTACATAGGTAGAGATGATCTTAGAGAGTCTAAGTTTTGCCTTCCAATAGTTCAAGACAAACACTATCATGAACAAAATGCAAATAGGGCTTACTCAATTGTTGAATGACTCTAGAAGTATAAGTCCACCTATTAAACAAAGAGTAGGAAGCAAATGTTGCTGAAGCTACTAGTTCTTCCAATCCAAATAAGAGGAAGAACAAAGATGTTGAAAAGACCAAAACTAAGGACAAGAAGAAAAAAAAAACAAGGTAAATATGATTTACTAGGTTTAAAAACATGTGTTGTAGAGAATGAGTTCTCAACATGGGCAGTTGACTCAGGAGTAACAAATCATATTTGTTCTTCTTTGCAGAGTCTTAGTTTTTCACGCAATCTTGTCGATAGGGAGTATACGATGGTCATGGAGAATGGAACAAAGGTTTTGGCAAAACCAGTGGGAGAAGTTAGACTTCAGTTTATAAAAAATTATTTAGTTTTCAATAATATTTATTTTATTCTTGGATTTAGAAGAAATTTGATTTTTGTTTCTAGACTAAATGAACAATTTTTAAAATTTTTTGTTTATAATGAATTTTCTTCTATTTCTAAGATTGGTTTAAATATATGTTATGGAAAACTAAATGATGGTTTTTATGCTCTTAGACCAAATCCTAAAACATTGCTTAATCCTAAATTGTTCAAAAGTTGCCAAACCTAAGAATAAGAGACAACAGATTTCTCATGACCATAACACATATTTATAGCATCTTCAACTTGGACATATTAACCTAAACGGGATTGAGAGATTTGTAAAGGATTGTCCTTTGAGGGAACTAAAAATTAGTGAAATCCCAGATTATTTGAAAGGTAAAATGGCCAAGAGATTTTTCTCAGCTAAAGGTACAAGAGCCAAAGAACCTCTTGAGTTGATTCATACCGATGTATGTGGACCATTAAACATCCAAGTAAGAGGTGCATATGAATATTTTGTCACCTTTGTTGATGATTATTCTAGATATGGCTGTGCTTCCTAATGCAAATGAAATTCGAGACTTCTAGAATGTTTAAGGAATTCCAAGTAAAAGCTAAGAAACAATTAGGAAGAAAATTACTATAATCAGATCGAGATAATGAGTTTCTGAATGCAAAATTCATAAACCATTTAATGGAAAGCAAAATAGTCTCGCAACTCATCATACTTGGCATACCACAATAAAATGGTGTTGCATAAAAAAAAAAAAGAATGCAACTCGACATGATGAGATCAATATTGAGTTATTCTTCTTTTCCTACATCATTCTGAGGATAGAACTTAAGGATTGCGATCTACATTCTAAAATTGGAACCATCTTACTAAGATGCCTTTAGAGTTGTAGAATGGCTAAAACCTAGTTTGAGGCATACCTACATATGGGGGTGTCTTGCACATATGTGAAAAGCTAAGAGCGATAAGTTGGAACCTCGTAATAAAGTTTGCATCTTTGTAGGCTATCCTCAAGGTACAAGACAAAGGTTTATTTTATAGTCCTAAAGATTAGAAGGTATTTATATTGACAAACTCTACTTTTCTTAAGCATGACTATATAAACGATTTTAAACCAAGGAGTAAAGTGGTTCCAGAAGAATTAGTTACCAATTAGACTGGACCACAACCAACAAGAGTTGTTGAAAGGCAAACTGAATAGGCCAAAACTTCTGGTTAGACACCTAAGGTGCTTCATCGTGGTGGGAAGGAAATAAGATTACTCACTCGCTATCATGGAGAAGCACAACTAGTTGTTGTGAGTAACGTTGAGGAAGATCCATTGACTTAGAAGTCGACGATGGAAGATTCTGATAAAAAGAAGTGGCTAGAAGCCATGAAACTTGAGATGCAATCTGTAAGCCCCTAAACTTTTAAAACTCTATATTATTGTCATAAGTAGATAAATGGAATAATTATCGAATTATAATCATGAGCTCTTTATAATTGTTATTATTATTATTGTTGTTGTTGTTGTTGTTGTTGTTATAATTTATCGTTACTATTATTGTCACTATTACTGACTAATTATTTTTATTAAGTATTTTCCCATTGCAACATGAAAGCTTGATCCTCAACGAAGAGCATGGTATGCTAGAATTTGAATTATGATGATTTGTCTGCAAATTGTTAATTTTGATGATATTATTGGATGTTTAATTATTTGTGTGTGTGGTATTTTAATTTATAATTTATTTTTATTTTTTAGGAATTTTTGTTATTTTTACTTCACATTTTATATTATGTGGGTTTTCTGAAAAAAAAAAAAAGAAAAGAAAAGAAAAGGGAAGCATGAAATGACATCTAGTCAGGATATATATCCTAAACCACTGGTTTAGGAGAGTGAAAAAAAAAAACAATGATATTGCTTAAACTATTGTTTGAGGACTTCTTCCTTATGAATACAAAGTTGCAAAGTCTCCAGTTTTAGCCACGTCCATAACCACTCCAAATCTTACCCAATCACTGCAATTCATCATTAGAGAAATTTGAGGAAGATTTCCCTTAAGTTCTAAGAGCTCCCTTTGTTTTTCTTTTCTTTTCTCCAAAAATTCCTCAAGTCCATGCTTGCCTACAACTCATGACCTCCTCTAGTCAACTATAGGATAGGTATGAACAAAGCAATTAGGCTTGATTAGAGGACTTAATTCAAACCATTAAAACACCCCATTTCCAAGCTTAAAAACTCCTTTGCTCTCTTTTGTTCTCCCTTTCTTTTTTTTTTTCCACCGAAGCACACACACCACCCACAAGATTCAAAACTCCCCATCTCTCTCTCTCGGATCCATCTACAACTCTCTCCCTATTTTCCTCTCATACAACATAACCAAAACAAACATACAATCAAGTTTTTACTGGGTCTCTAATCACCTCTTTCACTCATAGAAACTACTCCAAATACTTGGACAAACTGTTCTAAATATATTCTAGAAAACCGAAAGTAAAATAGTTAAAGTTTTGGGGTGATCATCGACATTGTAAATGGAGCCAGAATGAAGTTTCAAGCACATCTGAGGTCAGTTTTTCTATCTATTTTTATATAAAATTTTCACTATGCTATTACGTTATATGTAGATTTGCTTTTATTTAGTTTAATATTTGGTTTAAAGAAATAATTTTGATAAAATTATTACTATCAAACTTATTTTTTAGACAGAAAACCTCCACTAGATGTTTTTTTGGGAAAAATAGAAGTGTGATTTTGTGAAAATTCTCTTTGGATGTTATTCATATATGTGTTAAACATGTTTCATAAAATTTTTATTTCAAATATACTATTTTTGAATTTATAGAGAATTTATATGAAATGTCATTTTTACAGCTTCTTTAACCATTTTCAATTTTGTCGATTCAATTGATAATGTTAAGAGATGTATTTAATGTTGAAAAACTATATCAATGTTTGTTTATGAGTGTAGTTATTGTATGTAAAATTTGGCTATCATACGAGTATTAGATTTTAAGTTATAGATCAGTGAATGTCTACCGTTCAACTAATTCTGCTGATTTCAAGCCACATTTTTTTTATGTTTTTTAAGTTGGAGTGAAACATTTATAATGATCCAAATGTCATAAAATTTAATCTAGATATATGCATGGATGTTTAGTATACTATATTAAAATTTCAAAGCCATGAAAATTTTGTATGAGTGTAGAATATTCTTTGATTCTTGACTGCATGTGGTGTATTTCAGAAACAGTTTTGTATGATGAATCTAGAATGTGACAAAAATGGTTCTAGTACTTTCAATATGATGAAATTAAATCTAGTGATATTTATGGATCTTTAGTATGCTATGTAAAAATTTTGGGGTTATTATAATTTTGTGTGATTTTACAAAATTTACTGACTGCTGACTGCCAATAGCATTATTTCAACAATAGTTCTATGACTTGTAAAATGTGAAACTGGTACTTCTGTTGATCGAAAATTTATAAAATTAAATATGGTAATAGGTTAGATGTGTATTATTATGTATAAACTGAGTTTATTACTAATAAATGGCCATTTTTTTAGTTTAAAAAAGTTATGATCATTTATTTTAAAAACGCCATTAAAGAGGCTACCCAGCCCAATTTTTCTATATATTATATTATATTATATTATATCATATATTAAGGGAGGAAAGTTGGTTGCCAATACGGGTCAACAGTTTAGTTTGTATATGATATCAAATAAATGATATATTATGAAAGTAAAGATAATATTATATATTGCATATTATATACTCTATATTATGTATATAATTGGAAAGAAAGTCGCTGCATACATGGGAAAACTAGAAAGAAAAAGAAGCGACAACTTGTTGTTTCTATTCAACAACTTTATATTATATGCATAGGTAGCAAGAAATGGCAACCTTCCTTGCCATGTGTTAAAAAAAAGTAACATGGCAAGAGCCGTTTTTAGGGAAAAAAATTAGGAAACACATTTAACTAGTGTTAGGGTTACTTATACTTATAAATATTTGGTGTCATGCACACATATATTCTTTTCACTTTTTCTTGCTCTCTGTCTTTTCTCCTATGACCATATACTTCTATGCTTTCTATTATCCCTAAGCGTCATGCACCATTTATTTGGAATTTTATTTTCTTGAATGTTTTCTCTCAAAGAATTCAAGCACACTATGCATGAATTTATTTGTGTGTATGATGTTTTGGTTTTATTGATGAATATATTTATAATTATGCATGTTTGGTATGATTAGAGTTTGGAATTTAGGATATGCTAAGAATGTTCAAGAGTTTTATTTGTTTGGTGAAATTGTCGATAGTCTTTTGAATTGATATGATTATATTTCTTTGTGATTTTTGGGTATAACATATATTTATATGTTACGAATGCTTAGGAATTTTTTATAAATTTTTATTCAACATATTTTAAATGTTTTGAGCCTTCAAACAAACACTGCTCATAGATTTTTATATGCTGAAGTTTTGTATATGTATGTTCTAAGGTCTTTTTTATTAGTCAAAAGACATGTATTGATTCTGTAATAATTTATGAACCTTTATTTTATGTCAACCTATTAGTGTATGAATTTTTAGCTTCATATCTTTCCCATGTTTGAAGAAACAATCTATTGATCATCAAGTGTTCAGTGATGGATAATATCTAACTGATATGTTCTACTTATTTTGTGAGTTAAGAAATCATGTCTTAAAATATGATTTTCATGATTTCTTATTTTTGTGATGTTTACTTATATGTTAAGCATGTCACATAAAAAGTTTAAAAATCATATCATGCATATTTGATTTTATTAAAATGTTTGATCAAAGGGTATTCAGTGTTTAGCATGTTTGATGTTAATGTTCTCTTTGAGTTCAAAAATATGTTGTAAATTACTCCGAACTTATTTGAAGCTAATTTTTGCATATGTTATGCTATTATGTGTCTATTATGTGTGGTAATTTTTATAAATTATTTTCTAGTATAAATTATTTAATCCATGAATTTTTAATGAGGACTGCTTACTGTCCAGTATTTACTGGTAGATTTTGTTGTACTGTATGTGTGATTTATTTAAATTATCAAATGATATTTGTAAATATTTGAGAGTTATATATATATATATATTAACTTTTTTCTTGTAAATTGTCATGCTTAAATTGAATGTAAATCATGAGATATGAGACAGAGAATCTTTGATGGTCAATCAGTTTTTGTAACTAGCAGCTTTGTTTGGGTGTCTTAGAAAATTTAAAAGTGTATTTTAGATTAATTTTTTTGAGAAGAAAATTTGAATTATGTTTCTATATGTTAGCTACATTATGGAAGAAGTTTTATACTTTTATCATGCTTATAAATTGAGATTAAATTCTCTAAGTGATTAAATGTTTGATTTGCCACTGGTATGTTTATTAACTCCTATAGTATATTTGTAAGTTAAATATTTTATTAAGAATGATGTACTATTGTTATAAATGGTATTGTAAATATTAATAATTTCATGTATTATATGAATGATTATCATTGACACTCCAAAGGCGAGCATATCGAGAATCGCAGCTACGTTACCCACGTTAAGGTTTAGTAAGCTATTAAGTTAAGAAATTCTCACTTGCAACATGATAAAACTTTATGAAAAGTTTTGAGAATATGTTTTATGATAATTTTTATGTTTGTTTGTAAATATTATTTTCCCAAGAAAACTTTTGTTGCAACAAGAAAATTTAATGAATGTTTCAATGACGAGGTATGTTGAAAGTATATATGCATATATGCATATATATATATATATCATTTAATTTAGAATTGCACACCTCATGTTTATGTTTCTCTTGCTGGTGAACTGTTCCACAAGGTGGACTTGTATGTTTGGTTTCGGATTAGTTACCTTACTCCATCATACAATTTTGCTTATGTTTATAGTGCAACACTTAGGTCCCCAAAGATCAAATGAATAATATTTTAATATAGAAGTTTAAATGAAAAGATATGTTCTATATAAATATGTGTCTCATGCACTACTATGATTGTGATTATGATGTTATGTAATGATTTTATGAAAATGTTTTATGTTGTGAGATAGGAAGTATACTTACTAAGCTTATACTTGCTTAGTTTTATACAATGTTAGAGATAAGGATATAAAATAAAGGTAGAAAGCAAGTCTAATAAGGTGGAGGACAGGAATAGGCATGTGTGCAAGGACTGTTGGATTGAAAACGAAGTCATGTCATGAAAGGAATTTAAAACTTAAACAATATTTAAATGATTATGTTCTGCACTTTTTTTTGTTGGAGACTTAGTTTTATTTGTGATATCTACTTTTGGATTAATGGTTATTCTCGAATATACTTTGTGGTTTCTTAGTTTTATTTTATAAAATCTACGTTGTGCTATTTATTTCATCATAACTCATCTTAGTTGGATGTTTTGTTTCGTTTTAGTAAACTAACTATTTCTATAGGTGGTCAGTTAGCCAAACGCCTTTGGTGTTCCATTTAGCTAGCCAAGGTGGGAGAAGTAAATCTAGTAAGCGGTTTTCAAAAAAATATATATTATTTGTTCTTGACTTCTTTATTAGTAATACTAAGTTTAATGGTAAAAGAAATCTTCCCTATGACTCCAGTAAGGGGGTGCTATAGTAATGGTATCAGAGCTGTTTCCCTCACCAACACACATTGCTATACGTCAGTTTCAAGTCATCTAAGTAGTATAGAAATCATTAACCTTCTAGTATATGGATATTGAGATAGATTTACTATAACTATATCCTCTTACGAGCATACTAAACATAGACTTATGTTACATAGAGCAAGAAGTGATCTTTATTTCATTATTTATATATAACAAAATAGTTGATAATTGAGAGTATGATGGCTCGAGATTAATTATATGATTGTCTTATTTTTCTTGGAGAGAGTTTCATGGAGGACTTGATGAATGATATGTAACTTAAGAGATGTATAATGATAGTTAAGTATTTTATTGTACAAGTTTAAAAATTCTACAATCTTAATAAGGGGAATTTGTAAGATCACATGGGAGACCACTGTAGTAAATTTTTGTTTTAAGTGAAGAATATTTTAGAAATTTGCATGTTATCAACAAGATTGACTATATGAATCTTTGAGGCTTAGTGAGGATTAAGGTCTAGTCTATTGAATTGATGAGTCCGTTTAGGAGAAAATTATTTATGACAATATTTTAGCAAATTGAATGGTCCATAGCATGATATGATTAAGAGATCACACATAGTAATTTTTTTCTTTTTATGAATGTCCTTAAAATTAGTAGAGACGGCAATGAGAATAAAAAGAATGACGAAGTATTCTGGAAATATTAATGTAGAAGATCGAGATTAAATATGAGGTATTTTTTTATTTTCTTGTAGAGGATATTGGTTGAGGAATTATAGAATGAAGAGATTAAGTAGGATTAAACTTTTATATAGTGATGATTTTTCTAAGGCAATGTCGAAAAAGGTTTGTTGTGAGATTTAGATCAAGGAAAGTCAAGCTTAAAGTACGACATACTGCCAATATTGTGAAATGGCTATTTGATGAGTAAGTGGATCTAGTAGTAGATTTATTAGAGCATATGATTTTTTTTTAATCTTGAAGTTAAATATGTATATTTTAGGATCATTTGTATATGTGGACTAATGACTGTCTAGAGTACAATTCTCTTTAGTATATGATTAAATATAAGTTTACATACATGATAACAAGACAAAAAGAAAAGAGATAGAATTAAACTTGCACTTGCTTGTGTACTTTTGTAAACAACAAAGTGTTGGAAAAATCAATATGAGGTGCGCAGCGGGAATTTTTAAAATTTTAACATCAGAGTATTTTTTCCAAAACACAAGTTTGACATGCTATATGTATAAATTAAACAGATCTTACTAACCTTTATATACCGAAGAACCTCTGCAACCTGTGAAGAGAAGTAACGTTCTAGAAGAGCCTCAACCAACTGGTCTTCTTTGCTATTCTCTATCCACAACTGGAGTGAGTGTGGGCTCACACGTACAGCTCTTCCACCGGTGACTCTCCTTCCAACCAATCGAGAGAACCCAAAACTAGTGGTCATGATTTGTGAACAAAAGCTCTCAAGGAGTTTTCAGATGCTCACTAAAAGAGTATCACTCTTAATCTCTCAATTGATCTGAGTAACTCATGAGACTTACTCCTTTTATATAGCGATTGGTTCTGGGGTCAGTCCTTATCAGATTAGGTCTCAAAAACTCAAAACAGAATCAAGTTCAGATCAATATCTAATAAGATCCACGTGAAAACGCGTAATCTTATCTCTCATTGATCGGCAGGCTGAACAGCCTGATCGACAGGCCAAACAGGCCCTATTGGCAGGCCAAACACGTAGATCGGTAGGCCGAACTGTAGCGTAAATATCTCCGCGAATATTTTATTTTCTACCTGAGATTCTATAAGATAAAGTCTCAGTTTTAATTCAAATAACCCAATAGAGAAGTAATCTGATCAAAACAAACTTTATCAAGATAATCTCTAAGAAAATAAATCAATTCACAATAATTCTACTAGTTTATCTTGATTTAATTTATCCAATTAAATCAACCGATAAACAGACAAGAATTATCCGATCTCAATAATTCAACAAGTTTATCTTAAATTAATTTTATTACAAAATTAATTCAACCAATAAACAGACATGAATTATTTGATTCATTCAAATTTTAAACCAATCCGATAAATCCGACATAAGTCACCAATTATTGAAAAAGCACGCCATATCGTTACAACATTTTGTGAGCTAGCAAAGGGGACCAAAATGGACCTATAAAGTTCAAGCTCTCAATAATTATGAAACCCAATATCCCAGATATACATTTCATAATTATCAACTCCAACGCTACTCCACTAAAAGCTTGGAGCTGAACTCTCGAACTTTATAGAATTACGAAGCCCATATAGCTAAGTCTCTATGACATATCAAAATGTATCGTATCCCCATATGATAATCCATAATCGGCTTAAGGACAAGTTCTGTCTTACCTTCTTGATTATTTTTATCTTACGTTCCATTATCTCACCATTAGAAAACTTACCATCCAAAGATAGTATACCATTCGGTCACACCTATGTATCCAAATGGTTGAGCGCTCCAGTTTTTCAATTACAGAATAACGCATATAAGAGGATATCATTACTCCTAAAGAGGAGTTATTAATTTCATATCTATGAATAACAAGTCTACACCATCAAGAGTCATGCCTCCAACGTACCGGCATGCATACCACTATAGAGATGTGGGTGTCACCCTTTAGTACATCAAAAGACACAAGTCAAGATAACGGGCCCGCTATTCATCTCAGGATTAAGATACAACACAAATGATTATCTAAAGTGAATCGATTTGCCAAGATAGAATTATTAATCCAGATCAATTCACTTTGTGTCCCGATCTAACACATCGTCACCTATGACAATGTGCTAATGTTTCTATTCACGGAGTCCAACTCCAATGGTCAAGACAAACCATCTCCCTATAGGGATATAGACAACGTAACAATCTTTGCATGAATAAAGTGCCCAACTTTATTCCCTCGATTGCTGATCATATGTTTTAGATCATCACCTTAAGAATCGTGTCTTTCGCATAATCAGTCCATCATATGCCCAATTTTTAAAGGTTTAGACCGACAATCTCAAACCACTGTTTGCTTAACATACATTCAACAAATATGAACGTAAAGAGGACAAGATTTGGTATATATAAATGAATAAATTCTTTATTGATAAAAATGTCTCCAAAAACGTATTACATTTTTACTCCTTAGGGCATACATATCTAACACAAAGGACAGAACGACTGAATGAGATAAGAAGAGAATTTAAACATTGCATATAATAATCTTAGTTGGATATTTGATGACTTTCATTGGACATGATTTTAAAGAAATTTTCATGTGAAGGGATGTTAAGAGAGAGGACTAGAAAATTTCTCTACATACTCATTACTATGCATTTTTTGAGGAAGAAATCCTTAATGGAGGGGAGGATATGATACCCTAGATTTTTAGTAACTTTTCATGTTCATGTGCTAAGGAAGTACATACCGTGTCTGTGTTCTTGAGCCTACAAAAGAAAAGATGAAGAAGTTTGTCAGAATATAAGCTATAGGGCTAAGTTGATATAAGTCTATGATTGAAAAGAAAGATGTTAAGGAAGGACTTTCCTCAAGTCATGTGATCGAAAAATCAAGAGATTAAGGAAGCTATATAGAAACGATGATATGAGTTTATGACCAAGAGTTTGAAGAATAATAAAATCACGCTAGTCAAAGTATTATAGCATAACCGCATACTATAGTTTGCTACGTGGTAGTACAAGGATGATATGAGCGCTGATTTTTTGCAATTATTATGAGTTTCGAGGATGAAACTCTTATAAGGTGGGGAAATTTGTAACGGGAAAGTTGTAACGCCCGCTGTTTTCTTCTACAGATAATTGTGTGAGTTTAATGCTAGAACGTGATATTTTATTAGCCATTTATAGTATATACTAAGTAAATTAATGTTTTGTTTAGTAATGTTGCAGGTGACGGCCATGAGGGATTAATATGCTTGGGATGTTAAGTATTTAATTTGTTTAAATATTTCATCATGCCTTAAATTTACATTCTAAATGATGTTTTAGAGTTATATATGCCCTAAGAGTTAGGTTTTAATAATGACATGAATTTTATTGTATATTTTCTTATCGTTTTAACATTTATGATGCCATGACAATCACTTGTGTAACATAATTAATATGGTGTTACGAAACCTTGACTTTATGAGGTGTCTAAAAGAATAATAAAATAATGTGGCAAATAATATTTTTTTGGGCCATAGAAACATACGAATTGTTGTAGATTATTGATATTATGTGTTTATATTATATCATATCATATTATATTATATTATACTATATTATATATACATATATATTAAGGAAGGAAAATTGGTTGTCAATGCCGATCAACAGTTTGTTTTGTATATGATATGATATATACAGTATATTACAAAAAAAATAATACAATATTATATATTATATATCATATTACTCTATATTACATATATAACTGGGAAGGAAGTCGTTGTATACGTGGAAAAACTGTTGGAATTAAAACATGAAACGCAGCGGAAGGAACGGATCGTTGACAAACAAAAATTTTCTGAAAACTTTGTTTATCGGGAATAGATATATAATTTTAATTATAGAAAGCTTTAGGAATTTTTTACTAACCTTTTGAAGACTATCAGGGTATCCTAGCTTTCCTCTTTGACACCACAATCTTCCAAACCAGGCCTCCACACCAATGGAAAGACGAGTGGGCGTCAAACTGCAAGAATGAATTATCCTCACACTTTTCTGAATCTGCTATGTACTCAACACATGAGATAGCAGACCTTTTTCTTTAGAGAAGAACTCTCAGTTTTTCTCTCTAAAAATTATGTGAATAAAAAAATTATTGAGATAACTGTTATCTCTCCCTTTTATATCTGAGCCATTAGTAATTTTACTTTCTCCTTTTTTTTTCTTTTTCTCCTTTCTTTGTTTCCCGAATCCTTTATTCGGTTTTCACACACATATGCATATGTATATAAGTTGCCGTGAATAAAAAAGGAAGCTTGCCCCTTTTTTTTTTTTTATTTCTTTCCCGAATCACACAAACACACACATATATATATATGTTACACGTGAAGCGTAACAACCTGTTACGTTTCCTTCCTTCTTTTAATTTTTTTTTATAATATTATATTAATATATATATATATATTAATATATTGTAAAATCTTATATATATATAAAAAGATTTGGTTCAAAACCATATATATATATAAATCTCAATTCAAAAATAAATCACATTTATTTAAGAATAGATTTTAACAATAATCAATTAATTAACTAATGCTTAGTTAAATGTGATAACATTTATCACATTACATTATGTGTCACAGAGAACATTTTTCTGTGTCACGTTAATAATTCAAGTGTGAAAAAAATTAATTCAGAATTCAAAAATTCTGAATTAAACATGTATAATTCATTCTATGCAAAAATCCAATATAGTGTTACAGAGGTGGTATTGGGGACCTATGGACCTATAACCCAAGCTCCAATAAATTTGACATTTAATCAAACTCTTTAATTAATGTGCCAAATTTATTAGTTTCAGTGTTACTCCACTAAAAACCTGAAACTAAACTCTTGAGATTATAGTGAAATTACTCAAAGAAAATTAATGAGTAGTCCATTGATATAATCATTACATATAAGTCAGTCCTCCATAAATAGTTCATAATAAGAGCTAGGTTCAATTTCCGTTCACCTCTCTTATCACATCTTTATCCTTGAGTTCCAATAATTCTCTAATGAATAATTAATTCATAATCTTATTATGAACGAGCGCTCTACTGTTCAAACCTTGAATTATCACTCAAGAGAACTATTTTTCTAACTTCCATAGGGAAGGAATGAATTCCATATCTGTATAATATTATTCCCAGCCATTTATTACTTTATGTTTCCAAGATGCTAAGTTATAATCTGTGCTTAGAAAAATCTTACCAAGCAAGTCAAAAAACATAATGTCATAAATAGGAGTCTAATAAATACTCAGGATTAAGACTGTCAAATATATGATCATCATAGTGATAAATTTGAATACTCTATTTGTAACGGATGATTATTAGAGATTCATAATTTATCTAGTCCAGTCCTATATAATCTCATTATATAAAGTACCTCCAATCCAATGTCTCTACATTAATAGTTCGGATAATGACTATTTCATTTTAGATGAGATTGGACCGTACTTGTAATTTTTAATTAAAGATCCCAAACTTTAATTAATTATTACGGACTATTTAGATTATTATCTATAAATTTTATCCCTAAGCAAATAACACTTATATGCTAAATTTATAGTCACATAAATAATCATGGAATTTTCTTGATGTTTATAAATGTATTCATAATACATATAATCAACCAAAATAATAATAAATGTCATTTTATTTATTTATTAACGATATGTACAATGTCACAGCTTTTAGGGCACCAAACCCAACAATCTCCCACTTGCCCTAAAGCAGGTGAGACATGTCTCTAAGACCTAAGCCTTCCAAGTGTCCCTCAAAGCTCTTTGCAGGTAACATCTTGGTGAAAGGGTCGGCAAGGTTGTTTTTCGACGCTATCTTCACAACTTCCACATCGCCTCGATGCACTATCTCTCTAATCAAATGATATTTTCTTTCTATATGCTTTCCTCTTTTGTGGCTTCTAGGTTCTCTTGAATTTGCCACTACACCATTGTTGTCACAATACAGTGTGAGTGGTTTATCCATGCCTGGAACTACTTCCAAATCATTTAAGAACTTACGGAGCCAAACAGCTTCTTTAGCTGCTTCACAAGCAGCCATATATTTGCTTCCATAGTTGAATCAACAATACAAGATTGTTTGATGCTTCTCCAAACTATGGCTCCACCACCAAAAGTAAACACTGATCCAGATGTAGATTTACGTGTGTCTTTATCTGATTGAAAATCAGAATCAGTGTATCCAATGGGAATCAAATTCTCACCAGAATAAACTAGCATATAGTTTCTCGTTCTCCTAAGATACTTGAGAATATGTTTAACCGCTACCCAATGATCTAATCCTGGGTTGGATTGATACCAACTGACTATACCCACCGCATAGCAAATGTCAGGTCTTGTACACAACATGGCATACATTAGACTTCCTACTGCAGATGCATAGGGTACCCGTCTCATATTTTCTTCCTCTTGAGGTGTCTTAGGACACTGCTCTTTTGAAAGTTAAACTCCATGACGTGTAGGCAAATTACCTTTCTTGGAGTTTTGCATCGAAATCTGATAAGCACCTTATCGATATACGATGCCTGAGACAACGCCAATAGTTTGTTCTTGCGATCTCTTATGAGTTGGATTCTAAGAACATAACTTGCTTCTCCTAAATCTTTCATTTGGAAATTGTTGGCGAGCCATTTCTTTACATCAAATAATATGCCTACATCATTCCCAATGAGTAGGATATCATCTACATAAAGAACCAAGAAGACCACCTTCTTATCTTTGATGTACTTGTAAACACAAGGTTCATCAATATTTTGATCAAAACCACAAGATTTGATCGCTTCATCAAATCTCAAGTTCCAAGATCTTGAAGCTTGCTTGAGTCCATAGATGGACCTCTACAACTTGCAAACTTTTTGCTCTTGACCTTTGACTACAAACCCTTCTGGTTGCACCATATAGATGCTTTCCTCAAGATAGCCATTCAAAAAGGCAGTCTTGACATCCATTTGCCATATCTCATAATCAAGACAAGCAGCAATGGATAAAAGAATCCGAATGGATTTAAGCATAGCTACAGGCGAGAAAGTTTCTTCATAGTCAACTCCCTCCTTTTGGGTATAACCCTTTGCCACAAGCCTGGCTTTGAAAGTTTCAACTTTCCCATCCACTCCTCTTTTCTTCTTGTAAATCCATTTGCACCCTATGGGTTTTATCCCTTCAGGTAGGTCTACAAGATCCTAGACTGAATTGGAGTACATGGACTCCATTTCAAGGTTCATAGCCTCCAGCCATTTTTCCTTCTCAAAAACTTCCATTGCATCACGATATGTCAATGGATCATCTTCACCATTATCAGAGATAGCAACATTTGCTTCTCCAAGTTCCCTATAGCGAGCAGGTGGTCTCACAACCCTCCCACTATGTCGAGGTGGTATGACATTCTGATAGGAAGATATGGTCTCCTCATTTTTTCCTTCGACAACAGTTGTCGATTGCGGTCTGATCTGATCAGAAAGTAACTCTTCAAGTACAATTTTGCTACGAGGTTTATAGTTTGTCATATAATACTTTCTTATCCTATGGACTATAAAACAAACCTCCCCTCGTTCCCTTTGGGTATCCCACAAATAAGCATACTTCAGAACGTGGTTCCAACTTCCCAGTCTTACCTTTCAGCACATGTGCTGGACACCCCCATACACGGATATGTCGCATACTAGGTTTGCGACCATTACATAACTCTAAAGGTGTTTTTGAAATAGACTTAGATGGAACTATGTTTAGAAGATATACTGCAGTTTGTAGTGCATATCCCCAAAATGAAGTGGGTAATGATGAGTAGCTAAGCATGGATCTCACCATACCAAGCAACGTTCTATTTCTTCTCTCTGCAACACCATTTTGTTGTGGTGTTCCAGGTGCGGTGAGTTGTGATAGAATACCATGTTCTATCATATAATCCTTGAATTTAGTATCAAGGTATTCTCCTTCTCGATCAGATCGAAGACTCTTCACCGTCTTTCCTAATTGCTTTTCAGCTTTCGCTTGGAATTCTTTGAACTTTCCAAAAGTTTCAGATTTCCTTTGCATTAGGTATATGTAACCATACCTTGAACAATCATCAATAAATGTGACGAAATATTCGTAACCACCATGGGCTTGTACATTCATTGGACCACAGACGTCTGAATGTATTAGCTCAAGTGGTTCCTTGGCCCTTTCGCCTTTGCAGAGAAAGGCCTCTTAGTCATTTTACCTTCAAGACAAGATTCACAAACTGGTAGAAAACTAACTTTTAGCTCTTTTAAAGGACCTTCCTTTACCAGTCTGTTAATTCTGTCAAGGTTGACGTGACCTAATCTAAGGTGCCATAGGTATGTTTCATTATTAGAAGAAATCTTTTGCTTCTTGGGTTTAGGTTGTTCAACTTTGAACATTTCGGTATTGAGCAGTGCTTTTTCGTTGGGCTTTAAGGTGTAAAGCCCATTTTTTAGATGCGCAGAACAAATATCCAAACCATTTCTAGAAATATTAACTTAATTATTATTAAAAGAAACATTAAACATTTGTTCAAACAACCTGGAAACAGAAATCAAATTTCTACGAAAACAAGGAATGTAATAAACATTGTCTAAAATTAAAAACTTATTTCTAAAATAAAGTTGAACAACTCCCACTGCTCTTGCTGAAACAACCTCTCCTGTTCCCACTCTCATCGTTTGTTCCCCGTCGGCAAGCTCCCTTGAAGAACTAAGCATCTGCAAAGAAGAACAAACATGGTTAGTTGCCCCTGAATCAATTATCCAAGGTGAAGTATCATCTTCAACTAAACAAGCTTCTAAAATGAGTAAATCTGATTTACCGTTGTTCTTCTTTTCTTTGAGCTCCTGAAGATACTTCTTACAGTTTCTCTTCCAGTGCCCAACTACGCCGTAGTGGAAACATTTTCCTTTAGGCTTCTTTTGGTTGGAGCTCTTTTTGTTGTTGTTGCTTTTGTTCTTCTTAGGTTGCCCTCCATTCTTAGACTTACCACTTCCTTCAGTCCCCTTCCTCTTCTTATTCTTTTGGGCAGAAGAGGAGGGTTGAGCTTCTGCAACATTTGCCTCAGCTTCTTTAGTCTTTTCTTTCGAAATAGACTCGAAGGTTTGAAGCTCATTAAGCAACTCAGTCATGTTATATTTCAGCTTGTTCATGAAATAGTTGCTTTTGAACTGAAGGAACGCAGGGGAAAGGGTTTCTAAAATCATCCCCACCTGTGTGGCTTCATCTATCATAGCCCCGTTGACCTCGGCCTCATGGAGATAGTTAACCATGTTGAGAACATGTTCTCTGACAGAAATCCCTGCCTTCATTTTTGCATTCATTACTGCCTTAACGGCTTCGTGGCGTGCCTTTTCAGAAGGTTTACCAAACATGTCTTGCAGAGACTGCATTATCTCATAAGTGGTCTCCATGCTTTCGTGCTTCATCCTAAGCACGTCAGACATCCCAGCCAAAAGAAAACAGTGGGCCTTGTTGTTTGCCTGAATCCAACGATCATATGCTTCCCGTACATTACGAGGAGTATTGGTAGCAGGCTCTGGAGGACATTCCACCGTCAGGACAAACTTGTAACTTTTACAAATTAGTACAATGTTCATATTACTCTTCCACTTGACAAAATTATCTCTGGTTAATTTTTCAGTTGAGAGAATGGCGATGATTGGATTAGACATTGTTGCTGTAATAAATAAATAAAATAGCATAAATTAAAATGGTTGCATAAACATCATAAATATATGTTTTGAAATAGTAAACGTGATGCATGATGCATATGAAAAACACAAAAAATATTTTACTAATTCCACGATTATTCAATTTTAATAAATAAAGTGCCGCCGTAGGGTAAGTCAAATTATTTATGAATTGAATTGAGACATTCTCAATTAATAAATATATTTAAAATATCTCATATTTTCTATATTTATTAATAACCGTTTATTTTGGTCAAGATATAATTAACAATTTAATTATGTCTTTATGAGTGTAGCCCACTATTTTGGATTTTAACAACTTAACTCAAAATTGCCGCCGTAGGGTAGGTCAATTTTGAAATACATTATAAAATCCTATCTCAAGGAAGCCAACCTTGATATTGATTTAAATGGACACCCTCCGTAGGGAGGACGAAATCAAAGCGTCGCGAGGCGTCACCTAAATCTCACGGTGTTGTACTAATAGTGGAGACCGCAGGTTATATTGTCATATTACCTTCTCCCACTAATTATTTTAAAAGATGTGTTTTATCTTATAAAACATCATATGTTTCATAATTCTAGTAGATAAAAATAATTTTTTAATTACTAGATTATATTATGTGTTAATAGAATCTCATTCTATTTACACTTAAATAAATTACCAGATTTTCCAAAAATCTAAATTTATTATGAATTGTCTAAGTTACCAAATATTAAACAATTTAAAATTAGATAACTTGGAATTAATGTGAATTTTACCAAGTCTTAACTGTTAAAACATCATATGTTTCGTAATTCTAGTAGATAAAAATAATTTTTTAATTACTAGATTATATTATGTGTTAATAGAATGAGATTCTATTTACACTTAAATAAATTACCAGATTTTCCAAAACTCTAAATTTATTATGAATTGTCTAAGTTACCAAATATTAAACAATTTAAAATTAGATAACTTAGAATTAATGTGAATTTTACCAAGTCTTCACTGTTAAAACTAAATTCACATTATTTGGTTGATTAATAAATTAAGATTCTATAAAACCAACCCAATTAATTTAATCTCATTAAATTAATGTTAACACATATTAAATCATTTTATAAACTCCTTTATAAAAAATAATATGCTAAGCGTATGCATGTCATGTTACAATAACTATAAGTGGGCACTTTCCTAGATGACATGTTATCATGCATGAACATGTTATCACAATCATCACATGAAAATAAAAATGAAAATAAACAATGAATTTTTGACCAGGTCCTTTTGGATACTTAAAATTACAACCCAAAAAATAAAAAATAAAAATAATAAAATTACAGGGGTCTTCTTGTAATTTATACATAATTTCCTGCTCCAATTTTGCAGTCTTCATCAAGTGGTTTATTGTGCAACAATTTGCTAGGTTACCTTTGAAATCTGATAGGCCCACAGTTCTCAACTGGGCCAAAAAAATCCAATGGACATCTTTTTCTTCATCGCTCCACGTGTAGCAAGTGAAAGAGAGGAGAGAAGAAAAAATAATAATAATAAATTACAAAAAGCCTATACCCCTTTATGGGTTTACACAGATTGATCTAATCAAACTGAAAATAAAATTATTAATCCAAAAGGATCATATAATTAACGACCAAAAATCCTTTCATTAAACAACCATTTATCACATGAATAAAAATTAACAAAGATGCAAAGTGCCCACAAACATGCATCAAAAACATGATATCATCAAAATAAAACATGTTTAATTAAAATTATATATGCTATAACCTGCTCTGATGCCATTTGTTGGAATTAAAACATGAAACGCAGCGGAAGGAACGGATCGTTGACAAACAAAAATTTTCTGAAAACTTTGTTTATCGGGAATAGATATATAATTTTAATTATAGAAAGCTTTAGGAATTTTTAACTAACCTTTTGAAGACTATCAGGGTATCCTAGCTTTCCTTTTTGACACCACAATCTTCCAAACCAGGCCTCCACACCAATGGAAAGACGAGTGGGCGTCAAACTGCAAGAATGAATTATCCTCACACTTTTCTGAATTTGCTATGTACTCAACACATGAGATAGCAGACCTTTTTCTTTAGAGAAGAACTCTCAGTTTTTCTCTCTAAAAATTATGTGAATAAAAAAATTATTGAGATAACTGTTATCTCTCCCTTTTATATCTGAGCCATTAGTAATTTTACTTTCTCTTTTTTTTTCTTTTTCTCCTTTCTTTGTTTCTCGAATCCTTTATTTGGTTTCCACACACATATGCATATGTATATAAGTTGCCGTGAATAAAAAAGGAAGCTTGCCCCTTTTTTTTTTTTTTTGATTTCTTTCCCGAATCACACAAACACACACACACACATATATATATATATATGTTACACGTGAAGCGTAACAACCTGTTACGTTTCCTTCCTTCTTTTAATTTTCTTTTATAATATTATATTAATATATTATAAAATCTTATATATATATAAAAATATTTGGTTCAAAACCATATATATATATAAATCTCAATTCAAAAATAAATCACATTTATTTAAGAATAGATTTTAACAATAATCAATTAATTAACTAATGCTCAGTTAAATGTGATAACATTTATCACATTACATTATGTGTCACAGAGAACATTTTTCTGTGTCACGTTAATAATTCAAGTGTGAAAAAAATTAATTCAGAAGTCAAAAATTCCGAATTAAACATGTATAATTCATTCTATGCAAAAATCTAATATTGTGTTACAGAGGTGGTATTGGGGACTTATGGACCTATAACCCAAGCTCCAATAAATTTGACATTTAATCAAACTCTTTAATTAATGTGCCAAATTTATTAGTTTCAGTGTTACTCCACTAAAAACCTGAAACTAAACTCTTGAGATTATAGTGAAATTACTCAAAGAAAATTAACGAGTAGTCCATTGATATAATCATTACATATAAGTCAGTCCTCCATAAATAGTTCATAATAAGAGCTAGGTTCAATTTCCGTTCACCTCTCTTATCACATCTTTATCCTTGAGTTCCAATAATTCTCTAATGAACAATTAATTCATAATCTTATTATGAACGAGCGCTCTACTGTTCAAACCTTGAATTATCACTCAAGAGAACTATTTTTCTAACTTCCATAGGGAAGGAATGGATTCCATATCTGTATAATATTATTTCCAGCCATTTATTACTTTATGTTTCCAAGATGCTAAGTTATAATCTGTGCTTAGACAAATCTTACCATGCAAGTCAAAAAACATAATGTAATAAATAGGAGTCTAATAAATACCCAGGATTAAGACTGTCAAATATATGATCATCATAGTGATAAATTTGAATACTCTATTTGTAACGGATGATTATTAGAGATTCATAATTTATCTAGTCCAGTCCTATATAATCTCATTATATAAAGTACCTCCAATCCAATGTCTCTACATTAATAGTCCGGATAATGACTATTTCATTTTAGATGAGATTGGACCGTACTTGTAATTTTTAATTAAAGATCCCAAACTTTAATTAATTATTACGGACTATTTAGATTATTATCTATAAATTTTATCCCTAAGCAAATAACACTTATATGCTAAATTTATAGTCACATAAATAATCATGGAATTTTCTTGATGTTTATAAATGTATTCATAATACATATAATCAACCAAAATAATAATAAATGTCATTTTATTTATTTATTAACGATATGTACAATGTCACAGCTTTTAGGGCACCAAACCCAGCAAAAACTAGAAAGAAAAACAAGAGACAACTTCTTGTTTTTATTCGACAACTTGATATCATATGTACGGTTGGTAAGAAATGGCAACCTTCATTGTCGTGTTTAAAAAAAAAAAAGTAAAACGGCAAGCGTCGTGCTTAGGGAAAAACAATTAGAAACCCATTTAACTTAGGGTTAGGTTTACTTATACCTACAAATATATGGTTTCATACACACCTATGGTCTTATCACTTTTTCTTGCTCTCTATCTTTTCTCCTATTCTCCTATAATTTAATGCTCCCTTTCATCCCTAAGCTTCACACACCATTTATTTAGAATTTTATTTTCTTGAAAGCTTTTTCTCTCAAAGAAATCAAGAACACAATGTATGAATTTATTTATGTGTATGCTGTTTTGGTTTTGTTAATACATATATTTATAGCTATGTGTGTTTGGTATGCTTAGGGTTTGGAATTTGGGATATATTGAGAATGTTTTAGAATTTCAGTTGTTTGGTAAAATTCCCAATAGTATTTTGAATTGATATCATTTTATTTCATGGTGATTTTTGGATATGACATATATTTATATGTTATGGATGCCTAGGAATTTTTATAAATTATCAATTCAATATATTTTAAATGTTATGAGGCTTCAAATATGTTGGGATTATGCTATTTTAAAGCAATTTTTGTATGACATTTTCAGTTTGATTAATTAAATAAATTGATTTTTTTCATTTATTGTGTATTTGTTTGTTTGAATATATTATTGTATTAATTTACAACGTTTATGTAGTCCAAAGCATGTTTGCAACTATATATAAAATTGGGCAATTTATTTTGATAGTTGTAGTGAAGGTCACAGATGATTGTAGCAATCAATGGTGAGTCGCTGACACTAGTGGAGCATCAAATGGGTCTTAAACAAGATTCAATTTTAGTGATTATTTTTAATTAGGTCTTATAGGCACTAAATATATTAATGCACTCAATCTTGAGTTAATTATAAAAATCATATGCTTGGATTTAATATTTCTTGAATTACTCCAAAGTGAGAATTCATTTTATGATTCAATAGCCTCTATAATTTGGAAATGTGATCTATCACATAGTGGTTAATCTGTACAACAATATTGGAATTTTGTGACTCCTTTTGTAGTTAATTATTTCCCCTTAAGTTGTCAAAGTAATTGATCATTTAAATCTTTACCCAAAGCATTCATATTAGGAATCAACATATTTGATTATGTTAGAGTGATCAATAAAGTGTGACTAGCAGACTTAAGGATAGAGATGTAATTAATTGGGCAAATGATCATACCAATTAAATTATGTAAATCACACAAAAGAGGTATAATATATGACTACTGTGTCATGGGTTACACTATATGCGTGCTAAAATAGATCTTTATGTCTCATAAATTGTTTATATTATATGGAGTGCAACTTCATAACTATAGCGGAATGATTATGAAACTAATATTTAATTCATTATATCAAAATGGTAATATTGGATTGGATTAAATATTAGGAGTCAAAAAATATAAGCCCATAAGATCCCTACGGTACCTTAATCATTTGATTACACAAATTACTTGACAATAAAAGATTTTAAACTCTGTATTTTATTTCAAATCATATTTTAATTGGATGGAATGGGTCCAGTATAATATGTCATCTCTAAGTCTAAATAATCAGATAATTTATTTGTGTAAATAAATTGGATAATTATCACATTTTAATATTATTAAATAGGATTATCAAATAGTGATAAAAAGATATTTTTAGAAATCAGCTTCTAATGTTTTTGCTTGAATTAATTTTAATTTGGATAAAACAAAAAGAAAGGAAATCAACGTTTTTAATAAAGGGTTGGAAGCCGTTTATAACCACTTCCCACAATAGATGCTTGATTGTGCATGAAGCTGTGGAGAAATTTAAGGATAAGCCGCATAATGTATAAGAAATATATTTTTTTATTAAAAAATTCTATTTGAATATATATATATATATATATTGGCAGGGTTTATATGTACGTGATATCAGAAATATTTAATATATGTATTCTCCTCTGAAGAAAAGAAATAGGTCAAAAAAATACTAAGAGTTCTTTTCTTGTTCTTTCTCAAGTGCCCATACACTGAGTACAGTCTAGGATACAGAATACCGTAGAAGATCTATTGGCAAAGTTTTTTCGAAGGCCAGATTCTCACTGGAGAAACATTATTTTTTCACCAAGATAATTTTTCTAATCATGCATATTACTCCTATGTTATGAATCCTGCTTTCGCTGCGGTATGTATGTTAATATTAGAAAGGAAATAGCTTGTAAATTTTTTAAAGGCATATTTCCAGCTTTTTTTTTAACATAAACGCATATTTTAAGGATTTTTAATTATAACAATTGGCATTAAAGTGGTCATATGATCAATCTGTATGATTATTTGTATTGCCTATTTGCATTAGAAGAGAAGGCACATAGGAATTCTAATTTTGTTGAATGTATTCATATTTATTTGCGCTTATAAAATATTTCTTGATTCATGATTGGAGGAATTCGCCCGTTGCATTTTTTTGGGGTGTAATTTTGAAGGCCGGATTTAATTTTTACCGGAATTTGTGTCTGTTTTTTTTTTTTCAGAATTTATTTTATTATTTTATACGTATCTAAGCGTCAAACGGTGCACAGGATCCTATGAAAATTTGAGAAGTTTCGCGATGGCAAAAATTACAAATAGCAGCTGATATTAAGGTTCGGCCTTAACACGATAGATATTTGCGCGTCTGAAGCGCACCTTTTATGGACAAAAGTCCATTTGGGCCTGAACTACTGGTCATCCCATCAAGGGCTTAACACTCAATTTTGGCGTTTGAAAAATGTTGGATTTGTTTCCAACATAGGCTGCTTTGCTGCCAGTGAAGAAGAAAGAAATATATATATTTTGCTGGAGAGGAGCCTTCACAGGCAGTGGGTCCAGGGGGGCATTAATGGGGTTAAGCCCATTGAAATTTTAAAAATGCCTTTAGCCAATCGGATTATTATTTTGGTAAGCCCGAGGGAGGAAAGTAAACAAAGTCACAAGCCCAAGTTAATTAGGAAAGCCATGAACCAATGGGTTTCATTTATATTTTATTGGATGCGACAATATGTGATGTTTGTGCATATAACATGCCATCTAGAATTAAGTTGTGCCAATACATCATTTTAGAATTATTTGAAAGCGGTATTTATGATTGTTTAACCAACCAATCTCGGAAATATTGTTTGATAATTTGCCTAATTAAAAATCCATTTAAAAATTGAGTGGGAGAGGGTTAAAATAAATTTATACCGGCAGCCTCCATTAATGGTTCATAAATAAAAGATATATATTTAAACTCATAGCTTTGGTGGGTCTCCTCATGAAAAATATATATCAAGTTTTATTTTATTGAAGTTATTAATAGATAAAATCTATTGTTACTTATTGAAGTTAATTATCCTACGATGTGTTGTGAATCAAGTATGTGTAGATGTCACCTCTTGGTATTCCATGAGTTACATGCAAACATTTTATTACCATTTAGACCACATTATTACCCCATTAAATCCCTCTTAATATTGTGTATTATGTCTCCTTTAATTCTATATGAAACCTATGTAAGTTATGTCTATTACCATTACCTCTAGTATGATGACTTGGCCTATAAATAGTAGTTGTACTAAGCTTGTAAGTTTCATCCCTCACAACTAAAAGTATAGAAAGTTGTTTTGTCTCCAATTTTCTCTTGTCTTTCTCTATTGTTCTCTTTAGTTTTTTGTTATACTTTGCTTTATTTCATAACACGTTATCAGCACGAGTCTCTTGTCTGTGAGCTTTTACAAGTGTTGATTGCTCTTTGGTTCAATCACTTCTCCTTTTGAAAGGTATATTGTGCTTATATATTCACTAATGTTTATGTAGTATAGTCATTCTCCCTTATAATTCTAAGGACATGTCTACTTTATCTGTTATTGAATATAGTTTTATATCAATTGCACACTCCTTCTTTGAGATTGGTATTTCTGTTGGCTTTTGATCATTTCATTAATTTTTTTCTCTCATGTAAAATTAATTCTAGCAATTTCACCATCCATCATGTTGTTGATGTGTTATACATGTCTGTAGTGTTAACTATTTGATGTATTACATTTGCTTTTAGATTAGTAGTTGTATAATCCATCTTTGTTATAATTAATTGTTATATTATTAATTCGGTTTTATTATATTAACAAATTATTTCTTCTATCATCAATAACTATATAATTAAAAAAAATGAATTTATTGTATAAGTCTTCTTTTATCATTAATATGCTATTTTTTTTTCAATTAGTTTTAATGACATGATTTTCAATGAAAATTTTATTACAATATTTTTTTTATTTTCTATGCATGTGCATGATATTTGGTATTCTCATATTGTAAATTTTTGTCTTTTTTGTTAATTAATTAAGAATAAATTATTGTAATTCTTATTGACTTTATTTTATCGTATACTAGTTCGCACAATGTCGAATCTTACAAAGCTAGAGTTTGTTGCTCTTGATATTTCTGGCAATAATTATTTGGCATGGACTCTTGATGCTGAGATCCACCTTGATGCTATGAATCTTGGTAATACAATAAAGAAGGGAATGATGCATCCTCACAGGATCGCGCAAAGGCAATGATATTCCTTCGTCATCATCTCCATGAAGGATTGAAAACTGAATATTTGACGGTAAAAGATCCATATGTCCTTTGGAATAATTTAAAGGAAAGGTATGACCACCAGAAGACTGTAATTCTTCCTAAAACTCGCTATAATTGGATGCACCTATGACTGCAAGATTTTAAAACTGTGAGCGAGTATAATTCAGCAATGTTTAAAATTACTTCTCAATTAAAATTATGCGGAGAAAGTATTACTGATGAAGACATGTTAGAAAAAACATACTCTACTTTTCATGCCTCTAATGTGCTTTTGCAACAACAATATCGAGAGCGAGGCTTTAAGAAATATTCTGAATTAATATCATGCCTTCTTGTTGCCGAACAAAATAATGAACTGTTGATGAAAAATCATCAATCTCGCCCAACTGGATCAATGCCATTCCCTGAAGCGAATGCGGCATATGTTGAAGATCCTGGGCATGGTCGGCATGGTGGACGTGGACGTGGACGTGGATGTGTATATGGTGGCTGTCGGGTCGCGGTCGAGGTCGTGGTCATGAACGTAGTCGTGGTCGTGGTTACTATAACCAAAACTCCTCAAATTTCAAGAAAGTTGCATCTCACCATCAAAAATGGGAGCAGAATGAGGAGAAACAAGAAGAAAAAGGTTTTCAGAATGAAGCCCCAAAGAACAATGAAGATACTTGCCATAGATGTGGCATGAAAGGACATTGGAGACGTACATGTCGCACATCTAAACATTTTGTTGATCTTTACCAAGCTTCCTTAAAGGAGAAAGAAAAAGGTGCAGAGGCAAATTTTGTTGAGACAAACTTTATTGAACGCTATGATCCCACAGATTTTACACACTTGGACGTTGCAGATTTCTTTGAGAATCATGATGGAAATTTTGAGAATGGAAATTTTTAGAATTTAATTAGTGAGGGAAACATCAATATGGCTTGAAAAAATGTTCTCCCAATCTATCCCGTTTTTTTTTTTTTTTCTGGTGTGACCATAATTTTTAGTATGTTTCGATTTTTTTATTTTAGTTTGGTTGTAATTTGGGTGTGATTTTATTATGTTTTGTAATCTCCATATATTATAAAAAAAAGGATTGTATTTAGTATATTATTTTCTTATCTCTTTGTTTTATTTTTCATGAAGAGGCATGGATTTCAAAAATCATTCCACCGGTATTAAAGTTAATGATGAAGCCTTTTGCCTAGTGGACAGTGGAACAACACACACTATTCTCAAAGATAAAAAATATTTTTCCAATCTTATATTAGCTGAAGCTAATGTTAGTACAATATCTGGTATTGCAAATCTCATTGAGGGCTTTGGTAGTGCCAATATATTATTACCTGGTAGCACAAAGTTTATGATTAACGACGCTATGTATTCTAGTAGATCAAAAAGAAATCTACTAAGTTTTAAAGATATACGTTGTAATGGTTATCATATTGAGACAACAAATGAAAGAGACGTTGAATATCTTTATATTACGTCTAATGTCTCAGGAAGGAAACAAATATTGGAGAAGCTACCAGCATACTCTTCTGGATTGTATTATACATTTATAAATCCAATTGAATCCTATGTGGTGATGAACGAAGAATCCAAAGATTCAAGGAATTTTATTGTTTGGCACAACCGTTTAGGTCATCCAGGTTCAATAATGATGCGAAGGATAATAGAAAATTCAAATGGACATCCTTTAAAGAACCAAAAGATTCTTTTGTCCAAAGATTTTTCATGTGCTGCTTGTTTTCAAGGAAAACTAATTATAAGGCCATCCCCAATGAAAGTTACAATTGAATCTCCTACATTTTTAGAACGAATTCAAGGAGATATATGTGGGCCTATTATTCCATCATGTGGACCATTTCAGTATTTTATGGTCTTAATAGATGCATTAACACGTTGGTCACATGTTTGCTTATTATCTACTCGCAATGTTGCATTTGCGAGACTCCTTGCTCAAATAATCCGATTACGAGCACAATTCCCAGATTATACAATCGAGAAAATTCGTTTGGATAATGCAGGAGAATTTACATCCCAAGCCTTTAATGATTACTGCATGTCAATTGGGATTACTGTTGAGCATCCTGTTGCTCATGTGCACACTCAAAATGGATTAGCAGAATCCTTTATTAAAAGGTTGAAATTAATTGCTAGGCCTTTACTTATGAGAACAAAATTGCCTAGCTCTGCTTGGGGACATGCCATATTACATGCTGCAGCACTTATTCGCATAAGGCCTACTACATATCATAAATACTCCCCATTACAGCTTGTTTATGGTAAAGAGCCAGATATTTCCCATCTGAGAATTTTTGGTTGTGTAGTATATGTTCCAATTGCTTCACCACAGCGTACTAAGATGGGTCCTCAAAGGAGACTGGGAATTTATGTTGGATTTGAATCCCCATCAATAATTAAATATCTCGAACCCTTGATAGGTGACCTCTTTACGGCATAGTTTGTCGATTGTCAATTTGATGAGACAGTTTTCCCAACATTAGGGGGAGATAAACAACAGCTGAAAAAAACAAGAAATTTTGTGGAATGCATTATCATTATCTCACTTTGATCCTCGTACAAATCAATGTGACTTAGAAGTTCAAAAGATTATCCATTTACAAAAAGTTGCAAATCAGTTACCAGATGCATTTACCGATGTCAAGAAAGTAACAAAATCACATATACCAGCTGAAAATGCTCCTATTTGAATTGATCTTCCTACTGGAGAAGATATTAATATGGTAGCAAATGAATCTAAGGCACGCCAGAAGCGTGGTAGACCCATCGGTTCTAAGGATAAAAATCCAAGAAAGAAAAAGGAGATAAATAATAAGCAAGTTGGCATTTCCAATGTTCTTGAAGAGCCCAGTATAAAAACAGTTGACATAGCTGAAGAATTAACCCCAAAAGAAGTTCAAGTATTTGAAAAAGATGTTAATGAAGAGATCTCAATAAACTATGTCACTTCAGGAAAGAGATGGAACTGAAAGGAAATTGTTGTCGACAACATATTTGCATATGCAATAGCTCTTGATATTACAGAAGAAAACAAGGATCTTGAACCAAAGTCTGTTGAAGAATGTCAGCGTAGAAATGATTGGCCAAAATGGAAAGACGCAATTCAGGTAGAATTAAGTTCACTTGAAAAACGTCAAGTTTTCGGGCCTATTGTCCAAACACCTGAAGGTGTAAAACCTGTAGGCTACAAGTGGGTATTTGTGCGAAAGCGTAATGAAAAAAATGAAGTTGTCAAATATAAAGCACGACTTGTAGCACAAGGCTTTTCGCAAAGACTTGGTATTGATTATGAGGAGACATATTCACCAGTGGTGGATGCAATTACATTTAGATTTTTGATTAACCTGGCAGTTTCAGAAGGACTTCACATGCATCTAATGGATGTTGTAACGGCCTATCTATATGGGTCACTTGATAGTGACATTTACATGAAAGTCCCTAAAGGCCTAAAAATACCTGAAACATGCAATTCAAAACCCCGAGAAATGTATTCAATAAAATTACAAAGATCTTTGTATGAATTAAAGCAATCTGGACGTATGTGGTATAATCGTCTCAGTGAATACCTTTTGAAAGAAGGATATATTAACAATCCAATTTGTCCATGTGTTTTTATTAAAAGGTATAAGTCTGGATTTGCTATTATTGCAGTTTATGTTGACGATTTGAATATCGTTGGGACTCATGAAGAGCTTACAGATACGATAACATATTTGAAAAATGAATTTGAAATGAAGGACTTAGGAAAAACAAAATTCTGTCTCGGCTTACAGATCGAGCATTTATCAAAAGGGATTTTTGTTCATCAGTCAACATATATTGAAAAGGTATTAAAGCGTTTTAATATGGATAAATCCCATCCAATGAGTTCTCCCATGGTTGTACGATCCCTTGATGTGAAAAAAGATCCTTTTCGTCCTCAAGATGATGATGAAGAAATTCTAGGTCAAGAAGTACCATATCTTAGTGCTATTGGTGCACTAATGTATCTTGCTAATTACACAAGACCCAACTTATCATTTTCTGTTAGCTTACTAGCGAGATATAGTTCTTCACCAACTCGAAGACATTGGAATGGTGTCAAACAAATACTTCGTTATCTTCGTGGTACAACAGATATGGGTCTGTATTATACACAGGATTCCAAGTCGGAATTGATTGGATATGCAGATGTAGGATATTTGTCTGATCCACATAAAGCACGATCACAAACAAGTTATTTGTTTACATATGGTGGTACAACTATCTCGTGGCGTTCAACAAAACAAACCCTAACTGCCACATCTTCGAATCATGTTGAGATATTGGCAATTCACGAGGCAAGTCGAGAATGTGTATGGTTAAGATCCCTAGTGCAACATATAAGAGAAACATGTAATCTTTCATTCAACAAAGAAAGTCCAATTGTGTTGTATGAAGATAATGCAGCCTGTATCACTCAACTCAAAGGGGGTTACATAAAAGGAGACAGAACAAAGCACATTTCACCAAAATTCTTTTTCACGCACGAGCTTCAAAAGAAAGGAGAGATCGACGTACATCAAATTTGCTCCAGTGACAACTTGGCAGATTTGTTTACAAAGGCACTTCCTACAACAACATTTGAGAAGTTGGTACACAAAATTGGTATGCATCGACTTAGAGATCTTTGAAAAAGAGATGTTGACATGAGGGGCAGACACTGCATATTGTACTCTTTTTCCCTTAGCCTAGGTTTTTGTCCCATTGGGTTTTCCTGGCAAGGTTTTTAATGAGGCAATCCTAAATGCAAAACATACAATAATTATGTACTCTTTTTTCCTTCACTAAGATTTTTTCCCATTGGGTTTTTTCTTGGTAAGGTTTTTAATGAGGCATATTATTTGTATGGTGGACATCCAAGGGGGAGTGTTGTGAATCAAGTATGTGTGGATGCCACCTCTTGGTATTCCATGAGTTACATGCAAACATTTTATTACCATTTAGACCACATTATCACCCCATTAAATCCCTCTTAATATTGTGCATTATGTCTCCTTTAATTGTATATGAAACCTATGTAAGTTATGTCTATTACCATTACCTCTAGTATGATGACTTGGCCTATAAATAGTAGTTGTACTAAGCTTGTAAGTTTCATCCCTCACAACTAAAAGTATAGAAAGTTGTTTTGTCTCCAATTTTCTCTTGTCTTTCTCTATTGTTCTCTTTAGTTTTTTGTTATACTTTACTTTATTTCATAACACGATGATAATTTTAATGGGAGAAACATGATGATTTTAATTAATGCTTATTACACTCAACTAAAATTTCTTTACTATTTTTCCCTACGGCATGAAATAGAGATATTTTAGGGCCAAATGATAACAGTAGTTAATCTTTAAAGATAACTAATTTGATTAATTTTTAAGGATTTAATCCGGTGGATACTGAGTTTGGTTAGTAATAATATGATCACCCTACGACGACATATAGAGTGGAACTAGATTATCGTTGTAATATATTTTTTCATAGTTTAATTGGATTCTATGTGATTGGATATTTTATTGTTAAATCTAATTATTCAAATTCAAGAAAATGTCATCACTTTGTCAGTATATTGACCAAAAATAAACTCACTAGACTGAATTACACTAATTAGAAAATGAATCTATTTTCTGTTCTCATTGCAGAGGACTATTAAGTATGTCCTTTCTACCCCTTGTCCTCCTGAGCCTGCAGCTAACGTATCTCAAGCTATAAAGGAGACGTTTGAGAAATAGGGAAAAGCCAATCAAATGGCCAAGTGCTATATCATGGCTTCCATTTCAAACCAACTGCAACAACAACATGAGGCAATGGAGAATCCATATGAAATTATGCAAAGTCTCCATGACATGTTTGGCCAGCTTAGCCGCCCGGCTAGGCAAGGTGCAATTGACAAGGTGATGGCACCTAGTCTAGGAGTTCGTGAGCATGTGCTTAAGATGATGGAGCATCTTAGTAAGGTAGAGTTAGCTGGAGCTCAAATTGTCGCGTGAACCTAAGTTGATATCATACTCGGATCGCTAACTGATATGTCCATCAATTTCAAGTTGAACTATAACATGCACATGTTAGACATGTATGCCCTAAGGAGTAAAAATGTAATACGTTTTTGGAGACATTTTTATCAATAAAGAATTTATTTATTTATATATACCAAATTTTGTCCTCTTTACGTTCATATTTGTTGAATGTGTGATAAGCAAACAGTAGTTGAGACCATCAGTCTAAACCTTAAGAATTGGGCATATGATGGGATGATTATGCAGTAGACACGATTCTTAAGGTGATGGTCTAAAACATATGATCCGCAATCGAGGGAATAAAGTTGGGCGCTTTATTCATGTAAAGATTGTTATGTTGTCTATATCCCTTTTGGGAGATGGTTTGTCTTGACCATTGGAGTTGGACTCCGTGAATAGAAACATTGGCGCGTTGTCATAGGTGATGACGTGTTGGATCGGAACATAAGTGAATTGATTTGGATTAATAATTCTGTCTTGGCAAATCGATTCACTTTAGACAGTCATTTGTATTGTATCTTAATCCTGAGATGAATAGTAGGCCCGTTATCTCGACTTGTGTCTTTTGATGTACCAATGGGTGACTCCCACATCTCCATAGTGGTATGCATGTTGGTACGTTGGAGGCATGACTCTTGATAGCGTAGACTTGTTATTCATAGATATGGAATCCATAGCTCCTCTTTAGGAGTAATGATATCCTCTTATATGCGTTGTCCTGTAATTGGAAAACTGGAGCGCTTAACCATTTGGATTCATAGGTGTAACTGAATGGTATACTATCTTTGGATGGTAAGTTTTCTAATGGTGAGACAATGGAATGTAAGATAAAAATAATCGGGAAAGTAAGACAGAACTTGTCCTTAAGCCGATTATGGATTATCATATGGGGATACAATGCACTATGATATGTCATGGAGACTTAGCTACACGAGCTTCGTAATTCTATAAAGTTCGAGAATGCAGCTCCAAGCTTTTAGTGGAGTAGCGTTGGAGTTGATAATTGTGAAATGTATATCTGGGATATTGGGTTTCATAATTATGATGAGCTTGAACTTTATAGGTCCATTTTGGTCCCCTTTGCTAGCTCACAAAATCCTGTAACGACACGACGTACTTTTCCAATAATTGGTGACTTATGTCGGATTTATCAGATTGGTTTAAAATTTGTAAGAATCAAATAATTCATGTCTGTTTATTGGTTGAATTAATTAGTTCAAGATAAACTTGTTGAATTATTGCGATCAGATAATTCTTGTCTGTTTATCGGTTGATTTAATTTTGGATAAATTAGATCAAGATAAACTTGTAGAATTATTGTGAATTGATTTATTTTCTTAGAGATTATCTTGATAAAGTTTGTTTTGATCAGGTAACTTCTCTATTGGGTTATTTGAATCAAAACTGAGACTTTATCCTTTAGAATCTCGGGTGGAAAATAAAAGATTCGCGGAGATTTTTTCTCGGGAGTTCGGCCTACCGGATGACGTGTTCGGCCTACCGAACTGGCCTGATCGGCCTGTCGATCAGAATTTTCGACCTGCCGATTAGCGGGAGATAAGATTACGTGTTTTCACGTAGATCTTATCAGATACTGATCTGAATTTGATTCTGTTTCGAGTTCTTGAGACCTAATCTGATATGGACTGACCCCAGGACCAATAGCTATATAAAGGGAGTGAGTCTCGTGATTTACTAAGATCAATTTGAGAGATTAAGAGTGATACTCTTCTAGTGAGCATCTGAAAACTCCCTGAGAGCTTTTGTTCGCAAATCACGAGCACTAGCTTTGGGTTCTCTCTATTGGTTGGAAGGAGAGTCACCAGTGGAAGAGCTGTACGTGTGAGCCCACACTCACTCCGGTTGTGGATAGAGAATAGCAAAGAAGACCAGTTGGTTGAGGCTCTTCTGGAACGTTACTTCTCTACATGGATTGCAGAGGTTCTTCGACACACTGAGGTTAGTAAGATCTGTTTAATTTATACATATAACATGTCAAACTTGTGTTTTGGAAATTACTCTGATGAAATTTTTTTTTTAAATTCCGCTGCGCACTTTGTTTCCAACAATTGGTATTAGAGCCGAGGTTTTTACATAAATTTGCAAGTTTGTGATCTTGTTATATGCATAAATTTTGTGATCTTAATCTCTCCTATGCTTGAATTGAATTTTATAGAGAGATGACACTCTAGGTTTCTATATAATATATATGTTGTCATGGATTATGTGGCGAATATTTATTAATTAATTATGGTTGATTAAATCATTGGTTAATTATTTATTAATTAATTAATACCGGTTATGGTTCCTTAGAGGTTAGAATGTGTATCTAGGTTTTTCATGTAATTAGTTGGCGGACTATCATCTTCGTCTAGGAATTGTTATTTAATTTTTAATTTGTCAGAATTTGTAATTAAATAATTATTCGGAGAAGACGAAACGAGAAGTCGAATCTTGAAGATTGATGATGGCGCCTCCAGGTATTTCCTAAGTCTCTAATTTTATGTTTTTGAATTGTTAAAAATGAAATTGATAAATTGCATTAAAATTGTATTTTATGGAATGAGGTTTTCTGCTTGGTCAGCATGCCGGACCTCACAGTTCGACAGGCCGGAGGTCACGGATCAGTAGGCCAGACGTATGGTCCGACAGGCCGACAGTGGGGCAAAAAATTTGGTGCTCTGCCGGTAGGCCGAAGTTTTAGTTCGGCAGGCCGAATTTGCATAGATCGGCAGGCTGATGTATCAGATCGGCAGGCCGATGGAGCAAGACCGGCACGCCGATCACCTAGATCGGCCTGCCGACCGAGAGTTGCCGAGTGTCCAAAAAAGGTGCAATTTTTCTGGTGCAGTTTTAATTTTATTTTTGGGACGATTCTGAGAAACATTAAATTTGGATATGACCAAAAATATGAAGTATTCGATTCATACGGGATTGAAGACTTGAAGATGGATATTACATGAAGAAGGATACAGCTTGAGGATTCAAGGATGAAGAATCGAATAATGTCTCGATTATTCTCTTGTAATCTTATTTTTCTATTCTCTAGGGTGGAACCATAATATTACGGTTATTATTATTATTTTGCTTGTAGCTTTGCTTGATTGCTTTGCTTATCTGCATTATAATATGATTTACCAGGTATATTGATAACATGTCATATAGAATAGGGAGTGCCAGTCATATTAAAATTGTTCATGCATGATTTTAAAATAAAACCTTGACTTCAAAAGATTGAGTGGGAGAAGGTTTTCGAAGAGAGGACCTAAGGCCTCCATCGTTGGTCCATAGGAAGAACATGGTGGTCCCGACCCCTAGGAAGGGATTTCTATCATGTACCAGATTGGATCTCTGAAAGGATAAGGTATTTTAGTATGATTTATGGTTGCACACCCCTAGGTGGTGATTATAAATCATGGATAAAATATTGAAACGGTGGTTATACACTCACGTTAATTTTATTATTAACCTCCCCTAGGAGCTCTGTTAATAAAATTAATGGCCAAAGAAACGATTATTAGTATATGCTGGATCATACGGGTCCTGGATGGCATATATTAATCAGGAGGGGATCCGTATTCCTGATTGAATTTGGCATGACTCCCCTAGGAGCTTATAGAATTCTGAGTTGGGAATTATCGTTGTAAGGTTGTGATATTTTCAAGGTTTTGACACATAAACGCATTTGTATTATTTTACATGATTGTGTTATCTTACTAAATTATTATATATGTTTGCTTATGTTTGGTAAATGATTCTTTATTGTAGATTGAAAATGTCTAAAAACGCTTTATCATCGATACTTGAGAAAAACCAATTAACCGGTGAGAACTATAACGATTGGAAACGGAACCTGGACATTGTCCTTTCCTTTGAGAAACTGAAATATGTTCTGACAACTCCCTGTCCTCCCGAGCCTACGGGAGACTCAAGTAATGAGCAATTCCAAGCGTACGATCGCTGGAAAGATGCTAATGATCAGGCCTGCTGCTATGTTATGGCCAGCATGAACAACGTGCTGCAGGCTCAACATCAGGATTATGAGACTGCAAAGCAGATCTTGGATAATCTTGAGGATATGTTCGGAGGCCAGGCCATAACGAAGCGGCAAGGGGCGCTTCGGAAACTCTTAAACTGTAGACAGAGACCAGGGACATCTGTAAAGGAGCACATGATGTTGGTCATGGGTTACCTCGCTGAGGCTCAAACCAATGGAGCCGACATCGATGCTGAAACTCAGATGACTATGGTCTTTGAGACTCTATCGAAGGAATTTATTCCGTTTAGAGCTACTTTTAATTTAAGCAATAGACGGGATATGACCTTGACAGAACTGATGAAACAGTTATAGGAGTTTGAACTGCTGATCAGGGAGTCTCCTGCTGGTGGTGAGGCCAATATGGTAGCTGCTTCTGGTTCCAATCCTAACTCTGGGAATGGAAAGAAGCAACGGGCCAAGAGTGGGAAGTCTTCTATTCCTCCTGCAACCAAGAGCAAGAAGAAGAAGAAGAAGAAGAACCCAAAGAAGCTTAAGTGCTTCTTCTGTGGTAAAGTCGGGCATATAAAGAAGCATTGCAAGGACTTCCTTTCCAAGGGAGGTAGGTGTGATCTTCTATATTTAGAAACTTGTTTGGTTGAGGAATCCAGTGACATCTGGGTCATAGATTCCAGTGCAACTAATCATGTTTGTGTTTCTCTACAGGGATTCAAAGAAACGAGAAGTCTACTTCGTGAAGACTTAACGCTTCGGATGGGCGATGGATCCTTGGTCTCAGCGGAAGCAGTGGGAGATGTCCATCTTTATTTTGATAATTATAGGAATTTAATTTTGCGAGATTGTTTTTATGTTCCTAAATTTAAAAGGAATTTAATTTCTGTATCTTCTTTATTTAAAGACTCCTACGTGGTATGTTTTAATGAAAAAGTGGTGATTCATAAAAATAAATCTTTTATCTGTTCTGGATGGATGCAAAATAATCTATATTTTATCAAACCTAAGATGGACTTATTGCTTAATGCTGAGATAAATGATAATAACTCAAAAAGACTTAAAACTTCTCACTCTAATAAGACTTATCTTTGGCATTTGCGCCTTGGTCATATTAACCTGAATAGGATTCAAAGGTTGGTAAGGAATGGACCTTTAAGTCACTTAAAGGTGGAATTTATACCTCAATGTGAATCTTGTTTGGAGGGTAAAATGACCAAAAGACCATACGGGTCTAAGGGCAATAGGGCCGAAGGGGTTCTAGAACTTGTGCATAGTGATGTTTGCAGACCAATGAACATCCGGGCACGAGGAGGGTATGAGTACTTTGTCACTTTTATTGATGATTACTCAAGATATGGGTATGTGTACCTAATGCACCACAAAAGCGAAACTTATGATAAGTTCAGGGAGTTTCGGGCTGAAGTAGAAAAGCAATTGGGTAGACCCATAAAGGCACTTCGATCTGATTGAGGTGGGGAATACCTTTTTGATGAGTTCTTGGGACACTTGTTAGAGAATGGGATTTTATCCCATTTGACTGCGCCGGGCACTCCGCAGTAGAATGGCGTAGCGGAGAGAAGGAATAGGACTTTGTTGGACATGATTCGGTCCATGATGAGTTATTCATCATTGCCTTTATCCTTTTGGGGATATGCACTACAAACCGCATGTTATCTTTTGAACAATGTGCCTTCAAAATCGGTCCCTAAAACTCCTCACGAGTTGTGGACAAGACGGAAGACATCTTTAAACCATATTCGCATATGGGGATGTCCAGCTCATGTCCTGTTTAAGGATCCGAATAAGTCGGAAGTACGTTCCGAAGTTTGCATGTTTGTAGGATATCCAAAAGGGACTAAAGGGTTTTATCTTTATAACCCTAAGGAAAATAAAGTCGTGGTTTCAACTAATGCAACTTTCCTTGAGGAGAGTTACATGGACGACTTTAAACCTCGAAGCAAAGTGGTGCTTGAGGAGTTAAGGGGTGATTTGTTCACTCCAGAGGTTCCGAACGAAACCATTCCGATCGGTGTAGAAAAACCAAACAAACCTGAACAACAACCTCAGGGGCTTCGGCGTAGTGGGAGGATCGGGCGTCAACCTGAAAGGTACATGTTCAATGGGGAGGTCTTTTTGGCTGAACCGGATGAACATGACAGAGATCCTTATACTTACGCAGAAGCTATGGAGGATGTTGATTCAAAACTCTAGACAGAGGCCATGAACATAGAGATGAAGTCTATGGAGACTAATCGGGTCTGGGAGGTTGTGGATCTTCCCAAAGGGGTAAAACCCATAGGGTGTAAGTGGATCTACAAGAGGAAAAGAGGAGTGGATGGAAAGGTCGAAACCTTTAAGGCTAGACTGGTAGCTAAGGGTTATACGCAAAAGGAAGGAATCGATTATGAGGAAACCTTTTCGCCTATAGCCATGCTTAAGTCCATTCGGATACTCTTGTCCATAGCTACCGCTCTCGATTACAAGATTTGGCAGACGGATGTCAAGACGGCTTTTCTGAATGGCTATCTTGATGAGTCCATTTATATGGAACAACCAGACGAGTTCAAGGTCGCGGGTCAAGAGGGGAAGGTTTGTAAGCTGCTAAAGTCAATTTATGGACTTAAGCAGGCATCCCGTTCTTGGAACATAAGATTTGATCAAGTGATCAAGACTTATGGGTTCTCACAAAATGTGGATGAACCATGTGTTTACAAACACATAAAGGATGGGAATGTGGTCTTTCTACTGCTCTATGTAGATGACATTCTGCTAATTGGCAATAACGATGGGGCGTTGTCATCGGTCAAATTATGGTTGGCCAAGCAGTTTGACATGTAGGACTTGGGTGAGGCTAATTTTGTTCTAGGTATCCAGATCCTTCGGGATAGGAAGAACAAAATGATAGCTTTGTCACAGGCCGGCTACATAGATAAAATTCTCAGGAGGTTTGCAATGCAGGATTCCAAGAAAGGTGGGCAACCATCTAGGTCTGGAATTACTCTTTCTAAGAAAGACTCACCAAAGTCTTATGAAGAAAGAGAATACATGAAGAAGGTGCCTTATGCTTCGGCAGTGGGTAGTCTCATGTATGTCATGCTTTGCACACGACCGGATATTAGCTATGTGGTCGGGATTGTAAGTCGATTTCAGGCGGATCCAGGACCGAACCATTGGGTTGCGGTAAAGCATATTTTCAAGTACCTGAGAAGGACTCGAGGGTATATGCTTGTGTATTCGGGTGAGGACTTGACTCCTCTAGGATACACTGATTCAGATTTTCAAACCTATCTGGATTCTAGGAAATCGACTTCGGGGTTTGTGTCTACTCTGGGTGGGGGCGCCATCAGTTAGAGAAGTGCGAAGCAAGATTGCACTTTGGATTCAACGATGGAGGTCGAATATGTGGCGGCTAGTGATGCTTCGAAAGAAGCAGTGTGGCTCCGCAAGTTCCTTGGGGATCTTGAGGTAGTTCCTGGTATGGATAAGGCGGTATCACTGTACTGTGATAATAGTGCGGAGGTAGCTAATGCTAAGGAACCAAGATTTCACAAGAAGAGTAAGCATATTGATCCGAAGTATCATGTGATAAAGGACTTCGTTGAGGGCGGGCATGTCACGGTGTGCAAGATCGCGTTAGAGGACAATTTAGCTGATCCATTTACGAAGACACTTACTGGGAGAGTCTTCGAGAGGCATGTGGAAGCTATGGGTATGCGAAATTTGTTGTATTTACTCACTTAGTGCAAGTGGGAGATTGTTAGACATGTATGCCCTAAGGAGTAAAAATGTAATACGTTTTTGGAGAAATTTTTATCAATAAAGAATTTATTTATTTATATATACTAAATCTTGTCCTCTTTACGTTCATATTTGTTGAATGTATGATATGCAAACAATAGTCTGAGACCATCAGTCTAAACCTTAAGAATTGGGCATATGATGGGATGATTATGCGGTAGATACGATTCTTAAGGTGATGGTCTAAAACATATGATCCGCAATCGAGGGAATAAAGTTGGGCGCTTTATTCATGTAAAGATTGTTATGTTGTCTATATCCCTTTTGGGAGATGGTTTGTCTTGACCATTGGAGTTGGACTTCGTGAATAGAAACATTGGCGTGTTGTCATAGGTGACGACGTGTTGGATCGGGACATATGTGAATTGATTTGGATTAATAATTCTGTCTTGACAAATCGATTCACTTTAGACAGTCATTTGTATTGTATCTTAATCCTAAGATGAATAGTGGGCCCGTTATCTCGACTTGTGTCTTTTGATGTACCAATGGGTGACTCCCATATCTCTATAGTGGTATGCATGCCGGTACGTTGGAGGCATGACTATTGATAGCGTAGACTTGTTATTCATAGATATGGAATCCATAGCTCCTTTTTAGGAGTAATGATATCCTCTTATATGCGTTGTCCTGTAATTGGAAAACTGGACCGCTCAACCATTTGGATACATAGGTGTAACTGAATGGTATACTATCTTTGGATGGTAAGTTTTCTAATGGTGAGACAATGGAACGTAAGATAAAAATAATCGGGAAAGTAACATAGAACTTGTCCTTAAGCCGATTATGGATTATCATATGGGGATACGATGCACTATGATATGTCATGGAGACTTAGCTACACGAGCTTCGTAATTCTATAAAGTTCGAGAGTGCAGCTCCAAGCTTTTAGTGGAGTAACGTTGGAGTTGATAATTGTGAAATGTATATCTAGGATATTGGGTTTCATAATTATCATGAGCTTGAACTTTATAGGTCCATTTTGGTCCCCTTTGCTAGCTCACAAAATCCTGTAACGACACGGCGTGCTTTTCCAATAATTGGTGACTTATGTCAGATTTATCAGATTAGTTTAAAATTTGTAAGAATCAAATAATTCATGTCTGTTTATTGGTTGAATTAATTAGTTCAAGATAAACTTGTTGAATTATTGCGATCAGATAATTCTTGTCTGTTTATCGGTTGATTTAATTTTGGATAAATTAGATCAAGATAAACTTGTAGAATTATTGTGAATTGATTTATTTTCTTAGAGATTATCTTGATAAAGTTTGTTTTGATCAGGTAACTTCTCTATTGGGTTATTTGAATCAAAACTGAGACTTTATCCTTTAGAATCTTGGGTGGAAAATAAAAGATTCGCAGTGATTTTTTCTCAGGAGTTCGGCCTGCCGGATGACGTGTTTGGCCTGTCGAACTAGCATGATCGGCCTGCAGATCAGAATTTTAGGCCTGCCGATCAGCGGGAGATAAGATTACGCGTTTTCACGTGGATCTTATTATATACTGTTCCGAATTTGACTCTGTTTCGAGTTTTTGAGACCTAATCTGATATGGACTGACCCCAGGACCAATAACTATATGAAGGGAGTGAGTCTCATGATTTACTAAGATCAATTTGAGAGATTAAGAGTGATACTCTTCTAGTGAGCATCTGAAAACTCCCTGAGAGCTTTTGTTCACAAATCACGAGCACTAGCTTTGGGTTCTCTCTATTGGTTGGAAGGAGAGTCGCCGGTGGAAGAGCTATACGTGTGAGCCCACACTCACTCCGGTTGTGGATAGAGAATAGCAAAGAAGACTAGTTGGTTGAGGCTCTTCTGGAATGTTACTTCTCTACACGGATTGCAGAGGTTCTTCGGCACATTGAGGTTAGTAAGATCTGTTTAATTTATACATATAACATGTTAAACTTGTGTTTTGGAAATTACTCTGATGAAATTTTTTTTAAAAAAAAATTCCGTTGCGCACTTTGTTTCCAACAGCACATAATGAACATGTCAACTACCCAATTGATGATTGAACTCCATGTTGCGGAGCAAATTCTTCTAAAAAAGAAACAAAGGAAAAATCTTGCTAAAAGCTCTTTAGCTCCTAAGCCTACCAGCAAGAATAGGAAGAAAAAGAAGAAGAAGCCCAACAAGAAGGAGAATGGAGTGTCCAACAATCCATCCATGAAGAAGCAAGGAAAGCCTAAGGGTAAGCACTTCAAGTGTGGGATCAAGGGACACTGGAAGAAAGATTGCCCTAAGATGACGAAATTATTAGACTAGGTGCCCTAAGGATTAAATGATGTAATAAGTTGTTGAAGACATTTAATCAAGAACGAGTTTATTTATTTTCATACATCAAATGTTGTCCTCTTTATGTTCATTTATGTTGAATATATAATAAGTTTATGTTCATTTCCATTGAATATATGATAAGTAAACAAAAGTCTCAGACTGTCAGTCAAAAATTTTATGATCGTACATATGATGGACAAATTATGCAAAAGTCATGAATCTTAAAGGTGATAATCTAAATAATAAAGTCCACAATCGAGGGATTAAACTTAGGCACTTTATTCATGTTAAGATTGTTACATTATCTACATTCCTAACAAGAGATGACTTGTTTAGGTCATCGAAGTAAGAGTCCATGAGTAGTAACATTGTTATATTGTCATAGGTAATAATACATTGGATTGAGACAAAAATTTGAATTGATTTGGCTAATAATTCTATTTGTTTAAATCAATTTACTATAGACAATCATATGTGTTGCTTCTTAATACTAAAATGAATTAATGGGCCAGTGTTCTTGACTTGTGTCTTTTGATGTACCGAAGGGTGACATCCTAAATTAGATAAAGGTATGCATACTGTTACATTGGAGACATTACTTTTCATTGATGTAGACTTGTTATTTATAGATATGGAATCCTTGGCTCTTTTATAGAGTTAATGATATTCTCTTGTAGGCATTATCTTGTAATTGAAAAACTAAAGCGCTCAACCATTTGAATACATAGGTGTAACCGAATGGTATACTATTTATCGATAGTAAGTATTATAATGGTAAGATAATAAAACATAAGATAAAAATAATTAGGAAGATAAGACAGAATTTATCCTTAAGCCGATCATGAATATCCTATGGCGATGTTACATATTAGATATGTCATGGATGATTAGCTTACTGAAGCTTCGTAATTTTATATAGTACGAGAGTGCAGCTCTAAGCTTTTAGTGGAGTAGCATTACAATTGATAATTGTAAAACATATGTATCTAGGATATGGTATTTTATAATTATAGGAGCTTGATCTATATATGTTCATCAGGTCCCTATTGCTAGCTCATAATAATTCCTATAACTATATGACATACTCTTCCTATATATTGGTGACTTATGTTAATTATTAGATTGGCTAAATTTGATAGATTGGAGTTTAATAATTCATGTTGGTTTATTGATTGAATTAATTCAAGATAAACATGTCGAATTATTTGGATAATATTTTATTTGATATTGGAATATTAGTATATGACTATTTAATCATATAACTTCTTTATTAGGTTATTTGAATTAAAACTTAGGCTTTATCTAAGATTTCTATGTGAAATAAGATATTTTGAGATTGCTAGATTATTGCTCGGTCGACAGGCTGATTGTCGCCAGTTTGGTAGGCTAATGCATGAGTTCACCATGTCGACAGTCTGATAATCCAGATATGCATTTTTGACATGTTTTTAATCAGAAGTTGGTCCAAACTCTAATTTTAAAGCCTAATCTGATAAAAGTTAACCCTAAATTCGACTACTATATAAAGGGAACTATTTTTCTTTGTTTCTCAAATCACTTGAGAAGTATAGAGAGAGAACTCTAGTGAGAGAAATTCTGAAACTCTCAGGGAGCTATTGTTCAATATCTATAACCTTAGATCTTAGTCTTATCAAGTGGTTAGAAGGAGAGGTCACCGAAAGAAAAACTATACAACATGCAACCACTCACATTCCGATCGTGGAAAGAGAATAGCATGGAAGACCTAGTTGGTTGAGGCTCTTTCGGGATTTTTTTCTCTTGCTGTAGTTTCTACAGTGTTTGGTCTACTGAAGATGTACATAAGATCTTTTATTAATTTATATTATTTAGCATGTAAAATTTGTTTTTGGGAAAGGATTTTGATTTAAAAATTTTTAAAATTCTGCTATGTTCACGTTTTCCAATAGAAATTAGGTATGGGTAATGTTTATGTCCTTGAATGTTTAGTGGTTGAATCTACCAATTCCCAGATAGTAGACTCAGGGGCCGCTAACCATGTTCTTAATTCTTTTTGTTGGTTTTAGGAGACCAAGACACTAAGTGAGGGATAGTTTGTCTTGAGGATAGGAGCTAGCAAGGTGGTGTTAGCAGCAGTAATATGGTCAATTGTTTTATCTTTTAATAATGGAAGGACTTTATATTTGAAATATTGTCTTTGTTTTCCTAATGTTAGAAGGATTTAATTTCTGTTGGATGTTTGCATGAACATGGTTACAATGTTATTTTTTATTCCTTGGTAACTGTTCGTAAGAATAAAGCTTTTATTTTCTCAGGAACATTAAAAGACCATTTATACATTATAAGTCCTGTATCCTATGCACTTAACACCAAATTTGTTCTTAATAACTATGCGTCTAAGAAACAAAAGGTTTCTTCAACTAACAAAACATTTCTTTGGCATTTAAGGCTAGGTCACATCAACCAAAATTGTATACAAAGAATGGTTAAAACTGAATTAATTAATTCATTGGATTTTGAGCCATTACCACTTTGTGAATCCTGTTTAGAAGGTACGATGACCAAACAACCCTTTCCTTTGAAGGGTAACTGAGCCTCTAAAATGTTAGAGTTGGTACATACAGATGTATGTGGTCCCATAAATGGTCAAGCTTAAGGCGGTTATCAATATTTCATCACTTTCATCGAAGATTACTCATGATACATTTAAGTGTACCTAATTCACATAAGTCTGAGGTGTTTGAAAAATTTAAGGAGTTTCGAACTAAAGTCAAGAAACAATTAGGTAAGCACATAAAGCAACTTTGATCTAATCAAGGTAGTGACTACGTCCTTGGACTGTTTAAGGATTACTTATCTGAACATGTGATTTTATCCTAGTTGTTTGCACCTAGGTGTCCTCAGCAAAATGGTGTAGCTGAAAGAAGAAACCGGATATTGTTGGACGTGGTTAGGTTAACGCTTAGCTATTCAACCCTATCAACCTACTTTTGGGGCTTAGCCTTGGAAACAACAGCATATCTACTAAACTTAGTACCATCTAAGTCAATTTCTAACACACTCCTTGAAATATAGAATGGTCGCAAACCTAGTTTGAGACACATACACATATGGAGATGTCTTGCACATGTGCATAAAGAAAAGCCAGATAAGATGGCGCCTTGTTTAGAGGTATATATTTTTTTGGGCTATCTAAAAGGGACTAAGGGTGGATTATTTTATAGTCCTATAGACAAGAAAGTTTTTATAGCAACACATGCATCTTACTTAGAAGAGAACTATATGAAGAACTATAAGCCTCAAAGCAAGATAGTTCTTAAAGAACTATATGAAGATACTTTGAGTCCACAGATTCATCAAGACCTAAAACAAATTAAAGATTTAGGTGATGAAAATATCAATGAGGAAGCAAAAAGGTTTAACCTTGACCCTCAACCAGTATTAGAGTTTCTTCATAGTGGAAGGGTCCTTAAGACTCCCAAATGATATCTGGATTACTTTGGTGAAGCCTTTCAAGCTATCTCATCTAAAAGTGAACTAGATCCCACCAGTTAGAATGAAGCAAAGAGTGATACAGATGCTAGGGAATGGCAACAAGCGATGAACTGAGAGATGGAATCCATGTATTCCAATGAAGTCTGGGATCTTGTAAGAGCACCTGAAGAGGTAAAACCAATAGGATGCAAGTGGATTTACAAGAGAAAAAGAGGAGTTGATGGGAAGGTTGAAACCTTCAAAGCAAGGTTAGTCATTAAAGGCTATACTCCTAAGGAGGGTATAGATTATGAGGAGACTTTCTCTCCTGTGATTATGCTTAAGTCTATAAGGATTCCTTTTGCTATTGATGCACATCTTAATTTAAAGATATGACAAATGGATGTCAAGGTAGCTTTTCTCTATGGCTATCTTGAGGAAAACATCTATATGCAACAATCAGAAGGGTTTGTGATTAAAGGCCAATAACACAAGGTTTGTAGATTGAAAAGATCCATTTATGGATTGAAACAAGCTTCTTGATCATGGAACCTTAGGTTTGACCAAGCAGTTAAAAATTTTGGTTTTGATCAAAGCGTGGATGAGCCCTATGTTTACAAGAAAGTGTAGGGTAGTGCTATTGCTGTCTTGGTTCTTTATGTTGATGACATACTCCTCAGTGGAAATGATATAGGAGTGTTGTCTTCTGTAAAGATTAGGTTAGCAAAGCAATTTGATATGAAGGATCTAGGAGAAGTTAGTTATATCTTAGGGATCAAGCTTATGTGAGATCATAAGAATAAAGTTCTAGCATTATCCCAAGCTACTAACATAGATAAAATTTTGGTGAAGTTTAACATGGATAATTCTAAAAAAGGTTTACTACTTTTCATACATGGAATTCATCTTTCAAAAGACCAGTCTTTAAAGACCATTGAGGAAGTAGAGAAAATGAGACGTATTCCATATACCTAGGCTAGATATTTGTTTCGTGGTTGGCATAGTGAGTAGATATCAATCAAATGCAAGACCTGAGTGATGGATTACAATCAAGCATATACTTAAGCATTTGAGGAGAACAAGAGATTATATGCTTGTGTATTCTAGTGATAACCTAGTTCCATCAGGTTTTACTAACTCTAATTTCCAATTAGATGAAGATTTCAAAAAGTCCACCTCTGGATATGTGTTTACACTTGGTGGTGGAGCAGTTAGTTAGAGGAGTGTGAAACATGAATGTGTCATAGACTCCACCATAGAAGCTGAGTATGTTGCCACCTTAGAAGCTATAAAGAAAGCTGTATGGCTTAAGAAGTTCCTTGAGGAACTTGAAGTGGTTCCTAGTGCAAAGCAACCAATCATCATGTACTATGACAACAAGCACAGTCAAAGAAGCCAAGAACTACAAAAAGCAGAAGCATGTTCAGAGGAAGTATCATCTGATTTAAGATATAATACAACGTAGAAATGTGGAGGTCACCAATATTACATCTGCAGAAAACTTGGTGGATCCTTTCACCAAATTGCTACTTTCTAGAGTATTTGATTCTCATATAGAAGGGATAAGAATTTGTTAGATGCAACACCTGCTTTAAAAAGTAAGTCAGAAATTATTGGGATTATGCTATTTTTAAGCAATTTTTTATGACTTTTTCAATTTGATTAATTAAATAACTTGATGTTTGTCATTTATTACGCATTTATTTATTTGAATATACTGAGGCCCTTGATTATACTGTATTAATTTACAAGGTTTACATATTCCAAAGCATGTTTGTAAATCAAATTGGATAATTTATTTTGATAGTTATAGTGAAGGTCACAGATAAGTGATTATAGCAATCAATTGTGAGTCACTGGTACTAAGTGGAGTATCGAGTGGATCATAAGCAAGATTTAATTTAAGTAATCATTTTTAATTAAATCTTATAGGCACTAAATATATTAATGCTCTCAATCCCAAGTTAACTGTAAAAATCATATTCTTGGATTTAACATTCTTGAATTACTCTGGAGTGAGAATTCATTTTATGATTTAATAGCCTTTGTAATTTGAAAATTTGATCTACTACATAGTTGTTAATCTATATAACAATATTGGATTTTTGTGACTCCTTTTGGAGTTAATAATTTCCCCTTAAGTTGACAAAGTAATTGGTCACTTAAATCTTTGGCCAAAGTATTCTTTTTGGAAATCAACATATTTGGTTATGTTAGGGTGATCAATAAAGTGACTAGCAAACTTAAGGATAGAGATGTAATTTAATTGGGCAAATGATCATACAAATTAAATTATGGAAATCAAACAAAAGGGCAAAATATATGACTAGTGTGTCATGGGTTACGATATATGTGTGCTAAAATAGATATTTATGTTCTCATATATTGTTTATATTACATGGAATATAATTTCATAACTATAGTGGAATGATTATGATACTAATATTTAATTCATTATATCAAAGTAGTGATATTGGATTGGATTTATATTAGGAGCTAAATAATATAAGCCTATAAGATCCTTACGGTAGCTTAACTTTGTGATTACACAAATTAGTTCAGAATAAAGAATTATGAACTCTGTATTTTATTTCAATTCATATTTTTATTAGATGGAATGGGTGCTAGTACCAACATGTCATCTCTAAGCCTAAATAATGAGATAATTTATTTGTGTAAATAAAATTGGATAATTATCTTATTATTATATTATTAAATAAGATTATCAAATACTAATAAAAAGATATTTTTTGACATTAGTTTTTGATGTTTTGGTTCTGATATAATTTTAATTAAGATAAAACAAAAAAAGGGAATTTTTTTAAAGGGTTGGAAGTGGTTTATAACCACTTCCCACAACAAATGAATGATTGTGCATGAAGCTGTTATGGAGAAATTTAAGGAATGTTTAAATATTATTTTTTTATTAAAAAATCCTATATATATATATATATATAAAGAGAGAGAGATGGTAGATATTATACATACGTGATATGAGAAAAATATAATGTATGCATTCTCTTTCTTTGAAGAAAAAGTAGGTCTGAAAAAAATATTGGGCTTCTCAAGTGCTCATATATTGAGCATTGTCTAGGACTAAGAATATCGTAATAGATCTATTGGCAGAGTGTTTTGGAAGGCTAGATTCTCAATAAGTACGTCTAAAGAAAGATTTTACCTTTCCTGAAGACTACTTAAAGAAGTTCGTGGGAGAAACATCATTCTTTAATCAAGGAAATTTTTTAATCATGCATATTACTCATATATTATGAATCCTGCTTCCACTACGATATGTATGTCCATATTAGAATGGAAATAGCTTTTAAATTTTTGAAAGGCATATTTTAAGGACTTAATTCCAACAAAACAAACACTGCTCATGGATTTTTATATGCTGACAGTTTTATATGTGCATGTTATAAGGTCTATTTTATTAGTCAAACAACATCAATTGATTCTGTAAAAATTTTTAAGTCTTTATTTGTATCTTAACTATTAGTGTGCAAATTTTTGGCTTCGTACCCTATCTATGCTTTTAGAAACTATTTGTTGATCATCGAGTGTTTAGTGATTGATAATGTCTGATTGATATGTTCAATGTAACTTGTGAGTTAAGAAATCATGTTTTAAAACGTGTTTTTTATGATTTCTTATTTTTGTGGTTTTTGCTAATATGTTAAATATTTTACATAAAAATTTCAAAATCATATCATGCGTAATTGATTTTATAAAAATGTTTGATAGTAGGGTATTTATTATTTAGCATGTCTGATGTTTATGTTGTCTCTAAGTTCAAACATGTGCTTAAAATTACTCCAAACTTATTTGAAACTCATTTTTTGATATGTAATGTTATTTTGTGTCTATTATATGTGGTAATTTTTATAAATTAGTTTTTAGTATAAAGTATTTAATTTAATTTTTAAACTAGGATTGCTCATGGCCTAGTGTTTGCTAGCAAATTTTGTGGTACAGTTTGTGTGATTTATTTAAATCATCAAATTACATTTTTATGACTAGAAATATCTAAGAGTTATGCATATATGTTAAATTTATTTTTGTAAATTTTTATACTCAAATTAAATGTGAATCGTGAGATGTAAGATGGAGAATTCTTAATGGTCAGTCAGTTTTTGTGACTGACAGCTTTGTTCGGTTTTTTTCGAAAATTTAAAAGTGCATTTTAGATTAATATTTTTAAGAGGAAAATTTGAGTGATGCTTCTATATGTTAGCTATATTATTGAAAAAGTTTTGTTCTTTTATCAGTTAGTTTGGAAACCAAAAATAGTGAAAATAACGGAAGCAGTAGGACTATAAATAACAAAAACTTTTAGCCATATTTTATAGCAATATTATTTAATATAAAATTAATATATATATATATATATAGACAATATACTTGTTGAAGCAATTAGGTATGATAACTTTAACTCTTTGACACTTTAAATCTTCCACGCCTAGTGTCCTATTACTTATATATATATATATATGTTAGCTATATTATGGAAAAAATTTTATGCTTTTATCTGTTAGTTTTGAAACCAAAAATAGTGAAAATAATGGAAGCGGTAGGACCATAAATAACAAAAAATTTTACAAAACTTTTTGCCATACTTTATAGCAATATTATTTAATATACAATTAATATATATATATATATAAAGAGATAATATACCTGTTGAAGTGATTAGGTGTGATAAATTTAACTCTTTGACACTTTAAATCTTCCACGCCTAGTCTCCTATTACTTATATATATATATATATATGTTACCTATATTATGGAAAAAGTTTTATGCCTTTATCTGCTAGTTTTGAAACTAAACATAGTGAAAATAACGAAAGCGGTAAGACCGTAAATAACAAAAAATTTTACAAAACTTTTAGCCATACTTTACAGCAGTATTATTTAATATACAATTAATATATATATATATATAAAGAGATGATATGCCTGTTGAAGTGATTAGGTATGATAACTTTAACTCTTTGTCACTTTAAATCTTCCACGCCTAGTCTCCTATTACTTGAAGGCACGTGTGGGTATCTAGAGTTTATATAAAGGAATTACACACTCTTAAATTTAGGTCCTTGATTTGCACTCAACTTATGAAAAACTAGGGGATGGCTATGGAGAACACTTCTCTCTAGACTTTCTCTCTCTAAAACTGAGAAGGAGAATTCGAATTGAAATTCAATAAAAGCTCTCCCTAAGAACCTATTTATAGATTCATAGGCGGAGTTCTATTTTGATTCAGATTTATTCATAATAAACTGAAATCTATCTCTATCTTTTCTTATCTCTATATTATTTTTTACTTAAATAATCACGTTTATCATAAAAATACTTATGGTGCACTTTAATATATAAACACCTGAGTGCATCGTATGCACTTAAGTTAAAAATAAAAAATAAACACGTTAATCATTTCAATGCACACACGTGTTCAATGTTTTTCTATAACCTTTTTTTTATTTTTTAAAATGAATAAAAAAATGAAGAATAAGTAAGCCTAGTACAAGGATAAATCCTTATATCTCATACCCACAATATAGGTTCCACCTACACTGTGTTATCCAATTAAATAATTACATTATTTAATTTTAGAGTGCGCATTAATTTAAAATTAAAATAAAACTTTACCACCCATAATTTCAAGCAATTTACAGAGATGGCATGAGCAACTATGGAAATAATTTCAAGCTCCAATAAAACTAATAATTTAGTTACAATTTAATTAATTTATCATTTTTATTAATTCTAAAGTTACCCCACAAAAAACTTTGAAATGTGTTTTTGAAATTGATGTTACTCCAATTTTATCAATTTTATTTATTAATAAATATAATTTATTAAAAAAATTGAATCATCTACTGATATAGTCATTATATGTAAATTGGTCCTACATAAGTAATTCATAATTAGAGTTAGGTAAAATCTGTTAAGCTCTCTAATTACTTCTTTATTCTTGAGTGTCCTTGATTCTCTGTTGAATAATAAATTCAAGAACTTAATCACGAATTGAGCGCTTTTATTATTCAAGACTTGAATCAATACTCAAGAGAATTATTTATCTGCTACTCCTTAGAGAAAGAATGGATTCCATATTGTAATATTTACATTCCTAGCTACTTACTTTATTATGCCTCCAAAACATAAGGAATAAGATTAGATTCTTGAATCTATATCGAGTAAATCAAAAGATATAATTCTATAAATAGGAGTCTGCTAATAACTCGAGATTAAGATTATCTTATATATGGCCATTGATTGATGTGATTAGAACTTTATATATTTAATGAAAATTATTAGCCGTTCATATCTCAATATGTCCCGGCCCTATATAATCTCATTATGCATAGTGCACTCATTTAGTGACACTACATTAGGTTCGGATAACATTGTTCCATTCTTAATGGAAATGGCATGCATTAGTAACGCTTAATTAAAGATTCCATGCTTGAATTGAATAATTAATTATAGTTATTAATTATATGTTCTTGACTATTACAATTATAATCCTTAAATATTATCCTCTTGATATAACACTTGTATATAATATTTAAGATTACATAGATAATTATGGAATTTTAATGATTTCATAAAGTATTCAAAATACATACATTAAAATATAATGAATAAATTTACTTTATTATTTAAAAATATGTCTATTATGAAAACATTAAATGTTATGGGTACCTATCCTAACCTTATTATGCTTATAAATTGAGATTAAATTCTCCAAATGATTAAAGTTTAGGTTTGCTGCTTGTATGTTTCTTAACTCCAAGTGTATGTTTATGAGTTAAAAATGTTTTATTTTATTAAGAATGATGTTGAATGATATACTACAGTGTTAAATGGTATTGTAAACATGAATAATAATTTCATGTATTATATGAATGATTAACATTGACACTCCAAAGGCGAGTACACCGAGAACCATGACTACATCATGCACGTTAAGGTTTAGCAAGTTAGCAAGTTAAATAAGTACATTCTCACCTGCAACATGATAAAGTTTGTGAAAAGTTTTGAGATTATGTTTTATGATGATTTTTAAGTTTGTTTTTATATATTATTTTCTCATAAAAACTCTTGTTGTAACAAGAAGGTTTAACGGATGTTTTAATGATGAGGTATGTTGAAAGTATGTATAAATATACATATCACTTAATTAAGCATTGCATATCCCATGTTTATGTTTGTCCCTCTAGGTGGACGACCTTGCAGATTCGTTCGCCAAGACCTTGCCTATTAAAGTTTTTGAGAAGCATCTGGAGTGTTATAAGTTAAAAGATATGTCTCATATGCTTTAGGGTAAGAAGGAGATTTTTAAGATAGACACCATTAAAGCATGTGATGTTTTGCAAAAGGAGATATTTATAAATAAATAAAGTGAATTTTTGCATTATATCTGTCTTTGTATAGAAATTCTCTTAAATGACAAACAATCAATGCTTCACTCAACTTGGACTCAAGAATTAAATAAAACTCCAAACAAATTTCTTATTTACAAGTTAATCAAAGTATAGGTGTCGAGATATTATAATTGTTAGAGTAGCTGTTTTAATCATCACTGTTAATTATTAACTACCTTTCTTTGGGCCTCTAATCTATTTACATGTATCTTGATCCTTATTCCCATTCTAAGCTCTTATATGCTCTTTAACCCTTTAGTTCTGCATTCATGCTTGTTTTGATTTTGTTTCATGTCTTCACATCTAACCATATTGTTTTCTCAATTGAACTTTCGTTTAGTCAAAGTGCTTCCTCTTTTAATGCTACATTTGTTTTATTCTTATTTGGTCTTCAAATTGCCTCCTAGATTAGCTCCCCTTTCCCTATAACATTGAATCCTTTTGCAATCTCTATTTCTGTAGGGAAAAAATTTGTCTTTTTTTAAACCTTGCACCTTCCTCTTGAAATCCCAAGTCTTAATTTCTTCACTTCCCTTTCTATCATGTCTCCTCTTTCTCAACTTGATCAGATTCTTCGACAAATTCATAGGAAGTATAATATTCCTAACATCATTTCTATAGATTTTCTTCCCTCGGAGGCCAATGTTTTACTAGAGAAGGAATTCATCCTGATTAAATTGTGATTCCAGTTGAGAGTCTCTTCACTCCAAGATTTTCTTTTCCAAAACTTTTTGTTGATTTATTTCAATTTACAAGAATCTCTCCATTGTAATTAGCCCCTAGTGTGTAACACATTCTTTCTTACCTTAGCAACATGATTAAAGCATGCATCTTGTTTCCATTTTGAGTTTCCTTTATTTTTCATTGGTACCACTTCTTAAGGATTGGTCATGCCTATTATTTGTGGCCTAAACTTGAACATGACTCGATTAAGGGGATTAATTATTTTGACCTTCCCCACTAGGGCGAATATGCCACTGTTATCGAAGGCAATTAGTCCAATATTGCAAATTGCTCCATTACTCACAATTTCTACAATATAAGATTTCTGATCCTTATTGGGCGATTTTACATGCCAATCACGTTGGGCCTAAAGCTTTCTCTGTGGTGAGTCTTACTAAACTTGATCATGTTGTGCAACATGAAGCTTGTTGTGAACTTCATTCACTATATTCTTTTGCCCTTAACTTTGATTGGGGCAATCCAAAGTCACAAGTCAGTCTTTTCCTTCCTTCCATCGTAATTCCCATTTCCCTAATCCTATAATCATTATAATCAAACTCGACAAAGAGGACCCCAGGCCAGGCATGTATATTCCTCCATTGACTTCATTTTTCAATAGAGTCAGGAATAAAAGAGATTTTGAGAATCCTCTACTCTCCCCAATGACTTTAGGTCCTTTAGTTCAAATGCATGTGTCTTCTAGTTTTTCCAAGGATTTGGTGATGACTAGCTCTGGCCAAGGGAATTTTCTAGCTCTGTTGTCTGAACAACTTTAATCCTTGGCAAGCCTCAAAACCTCATTGTTTTGTAGGTCATGGTCATTTTGCTAAGCATGGTCACTTCTTTATACAACCATCTGATGACCCCTCTCATCACCCATCTATAATGCGATCGAGGCCTAAATTTTCTCATGCTACTAGCGCCCTTCCTCTTCACCAGTTCATCAGAGATCTTGCAATTCGTTCGGGCAATTTTTGATCCATCCTACTGAGAGACTTCTTGGTTCTCCATACAAGCATGTTGTTCCTAAGCCTTGGGTTGCTAATCTTGTAAAATTTGGTGGATCTAACGCTTTGTACACTAATTTATTTTTTGACATGGATGTTGCTCTGATTCTTGGCCTAAGTATGGATACTCCATAAGGACATTCACCATCAACTCACCTATGATAATTTCAAACTTGTTGATAAGGGTGATGTTGGGCTTTGCAATGTTAATAATGCCATTTATAGTTAGAGGCATAGGGTTGAAATGTTTAAGGAGAAATGGCAATTCTAGAAGGGTTACTCTAAACATCAAAGGAATGCAAAAAAAGATGTTGTTGGTAATGCTATAAAAGTTGAGTCTAACCTGCTAGTTGAAAAAGAGCTAGGAGAAAATTAGAAGTAGACCTTTTGAAACTTTAGAGTTAGAACTCTTCTCATTTTTTAGGTACTACTTCTACCTTTTATTCTTCTTTTGTTGACTCTACTAGAGTGAAGGATCTTTAAGCTAAAGTTTTGTTCCTTCAAGAGGAGAATGAAAAGCTTCATTAGGAGAAAGCTGTACATTTGGAGACCATTTTGGGTTTGCAAAAGCACATTCACGATTACTATTTGTAGTTTGACACAACAATCAAGGCTAGGGTCTCTGAAATCATGTGATCTTTAGAATATTCCTTTCATCATCATTTGGAAGGTTCGTTGTCTTAAAAGAACATAGAAATCAAACATTTAAAGAATGAGCTTTCTAGATTCTATGGTTCGGTTTCTTCCTCGATTCAAGTTCCTAATATTGCAGCTTCTGCCTCTTTATCTCCTTCCAAAATTAAAGCTGAATACCAAAAGGAAATGTCGAACCTAAAGAAGCAGCTTACCTCTCAGTTTTTTTTTTTTGTAGGGAAGAGTGTAGTCCTTCAAGTGACATCAAGGACTAATAGTTTTTCAAACTGGATTTTGACCAAGCCCTCCTCTTAATTAAGGAACATGATTTCCATTCTTCAAAGGATTTCTTTGATGCAATGAAGGTTGATTATCAGAATCATACTGCTTGGAAACTGAACCTTGAAGAAGAATCCAGCTCAAAAAGTAAAGGAGAAAATCCTAAAATCTAGATCTTAAATATAATTTTTTTTTATTTGTAACTATGCACATGTATTTTTTCCTTTGACTAAGAATTTGTGATGATATTTCTATCTTTTTCCTTTTCCTTACACTACTCATTTGTTTTATTGTTATTATTATTGATATTATTTTTATTATTATCCCTTATTCTTTTTGGAATTTAGATCTACCCTTTTTCTGTGTTGTTTTTTTTTTTTTTGAATTTGAATATCTTAGACGTGAGCAACACGAAATATCACGATTGTAGTTATAATAAAAAAAAAACCCCATTTTTCGTTTTCCAAAAGTAAATTTCAATTATCTCTAATTTTAAAACGATTATCTTTTTTCGGTCGTATAATCATTGATTTCACCTATGTGAAAGGTGGATTTCCTTTTTTTTTTTGTTTCCTAAAGCTTCTCTTTCTTTTTCTCTGCAAATATTCTCACACAAATTCACTCCTTTTTTAAATGATTTATTTGCATATACTAAAATTTGCCCTAATCAACTCAATACCGACAGTTGGAGGATTATCGTAGGATTCATTCTAACGTGGTGTAACAACCGCCATTTTTCATGTAATGGTTAATGTTAGATATTTAATGATATTAAGTATTTTCTCTATGAAATAATGTTACTGACCATTTTATTTTGAGTGTTATGATAGGTGACAGTCACGTGGAATTGATGTGCTTAAGGTGTTTATGTCATTTATAATGTATACATGATAAATATTTAATGTTTTGTTGTACATTATTGAATGAAGCAGTTTAGCAGGCCGATCCTTCTAGTTTGGCAGGCCGAATTATCTTTCTTGAAATGGCATGCCGATGGATTTCATCAACAGGCCAATCTCACAACTTTAGTGGGCCGATCCTGAGTAATTGGTAGGCCAAAAACTACTGACGAGCAATCAGCAGACAATCTCCAAAAATTGCAGCATTGATGATTATTGTGATTAGATGAAATATTATGTATCATTGGCATATTTTTAGCCTTTTTCCTTATTTCTTATGATGGAATATTTGACTTTTTATGATGATTGAATTCTATGATAAAGTTTCCTATTTTGATAATTCAAAATCAGGTAAGTGGAGCAAATCATTTGACTTTCCCTTAACATCCTCCATCATACATGATAATTCTCCAGCATTTAAAAAAAAAAATTCCACCACACATATGGAGAAGATTATTTTTCCTTTCACACCATTCCCAACTTTTCACATATACCATTCTCTCTCTCTATAGCTCTCTCTCCCTCTCTCTCAAAAAAATTCTCTTAGACTCTCTTTTTCTTCTTTATGTTTTCTTTTTCTTCTCTCCTTTTTTTTTTTTTTTGCTGCAAAGAATTGAATGAAATATTGGGTTTTCTCTTATGCGAATTCAAAGAAAGTTTGAGAAGAATCATTTTGAGGTAAGAAATTCACTCTAGTTTTATTTCTGAAATGGTATTTTCTACTTAATTCTGACCCATAACTCTATCTATGAATTTTCCTTTTTATGAAATTTTGATATGATGTTTATGTATTTCTAAGACATTTCTAAGACAACCCTTTTGATCGAGATATGGTAATGAATTTGTAGTTATATCTTTGGTTTAACAAATGCACCAGCAACCTTTATAGGCCTAATGAGTCTGGTTGTAACGCCCTGAAATTTCTTTAATGTTAATGTAATGTAAATGATGAATTAGTGTGCCATAATTAATGTTTTAACATTAATTTGATTATTGGGTTGGATTTTGAAATTTTGGTTGTTTTGTTAATTTGTTGAATCCAAATGATTTCTTATAGATTTAAATTGATGTTTTGAGTTTTAAAACACAACAATTTGTAAAATGTTAAAAATACTCCGTTTTACAAAACCGTGGGCGGCACATGGTTTTCGTACAGTAAAATCACCCACTGATTTTCTCTATTTATTCTCTCTCTCACCCTCTTTCTCTCACTCTCTCTCTGATCTCTCTCTCCTCTCTTTCTCCCGTGGGCTCTCTCTCGGTTTCCTCTCTCTCTCAAATTTTTGAATCAAATTCGAATTCAAGCTTCGGGTTAGCGAGGAGGAAGCTCGGGGATGTGATTTAGCAACCGAGAACGCAGATTGAAGCTTCGATTCGAGGTTAGTTTTGAAATTTCTAAACTTTTTCCAAAATTTTCAATTTTGTGCATTTTTGAAATCTAGGTTTGTTTAAGCCTAGAAAACCTTGGATTTGAGTTAAATGAACTTAGAACACCTAGAATCTAAGCTTAGATTGAAGAAAAACAGATTGGATTCAAGATTTTGCATTTTTCCTCAATTTTTCCTATTTTTGGATTTTCAGGATTTTTGTGTTTGAATCTTGTTTAAATGAGTTTTAAAGTGTCTAAATATGTTTTTCTATCATCTATGAATGTTTTTTATGCCTGGGATTTGAGAAAAATAGGTTAAAATCAAGATTTGGGTTTTGGGGAAATTGAAACCCGTGGTTGGAATTTCTGGGTTTTCCTAGTTCGGCAGGCCGGTGTTCTTCCGTCTGGCAGGCCGAACTTGGGGAGATGACCGGCCGACTGGACCTGGCTTTTGGCAGGCCGAACTATGCAGTTCAGCCGGCCGAAGCAGGGAGTCTGACAGGCCGACCGAGGCATGGAAATTTTTGTGATTTTTACCCATTTTCACTGTTTTGAACCTTGATTTAAATCCCAACCTTATAGAATGATTTTAAAGGTACAAATGGCACACTAGGACATCATGAAATGGTTTAGTAACATAGAATGTCTCGAACTAGTTATTGATCGACTTAGTTTGTATCTAGGATGGTTCGTGGTTTCGCGGAGCTAACGTATAACGGACCGGGATTACGGTGTAGGGCACCGGCACGAGCATTAAGGTAGGACTTCTATCCTATTTCTTTGGTAGCCTGGTTTTGAAATGATTTGGCTTTAAAAAAAAAAGATTTCTATTAAAATGATTTCAACGGTTGTTTGAAAAATGAATTTATCGGTTATATTTTGATATACCGTGAACTGAAATGAACTTCATAATGAATATAAATGACAATACTCGGTAATTGGGTTTTGAATGATGATGATAATAAACATATAGGCGTGATGCCATATCAGAGATCGGGTCATGTAGCGATCGACCTTGGGGGCAGGTCCTGAAACCTAGCTGGGCCACTACGGTGGTGATATTATGGTTTGCCTAGGAAAAGAAAAATGATATTTCTGATTGTGCGAGTAGACGGTTCTGGGTCAGGACGGTTCTACTCAAAATTGTTTATCTATTTATTTACTTAAGGTTTCTTTTAAATAATTCCTGGATAATGAAATGTTCCTTTAAATTAAATTATTTTTTTTATAAAACATAGTCCTACTGAGCCTTTCGCTCACGTTTTATTTGTCCTAAATTTTCCCCCTCTAGGTGGTTTCCCATTTAGGTTTGGAGAGGATTCTTCGGACCAAACTCAGGAGCAATTGGAGGATTAATTTATATTTTGTATTATTTAATCAAGGCATGTAAGATTTAACTTTATTTGTATCTTGGACTGTAATTGTATTTATGATATTGTCAGTACCATGTGTGTGCACAAGTTGTGGGTTGTGGAACCCATACTCGCGGCTTATTATTTTAATATTTATTCGTTTAATGTTTTAAATTGCCTAATGTACATGAACTCTTTATAAAGTGTTTTTAATGAATCCCCACACTTTATATTTAATTCAACCCCCTTAAACTCTGGATTTTAATTAAATTCTCCTTTAATTAATTTAAATAATCTGCCACGTCACCTCTCGTACTCCGGGGCATGACAGAATGGTATCAGAGCTCAGGGTTATGAACGTGGGGAATTGTGCACACATAGGTTTGACAATGAAATACCTTTGACAGTCCAAATTTTGTTTTCAGAAATGAGAATGGCACCTAGACGTCGTTCGACAGCTGACGCCGAGTTCAGAAACGATGAGAGCATGATGAGGTCTATGTTTGCGGCTTTCTGGCAGATGGCAGCCAAGGCTAGACCGGGAGATTCTGATGTTGGTAGTCGGCATGCGTACTTTAAGGAATTTCGATGAGCGTCTGTTCTGACTTTTGATGGCAATGGGGATCCGCAGTTAGCAGAGTATTGGCTGGATTCGATCTTGAAGCATTTGGATACTCTTGGTGTGCCTGAGGAGTATCGTGTGGAGTTTGTTGCGTACAAGCTCGAGGGTGGCGCTAACACTTGGTGGAAGCAGGCTAAGCGTCTGGAGCACGATGGTGATATTAGTTGGGATAGGTTCGAGGAGCTGTTCTATGATCGGTATTTTCCGCAGGGGTATAGAGATCAGAAGGCAGTTGAGTTCTACAGGTTGCAGCAGGGTGACTTGTCAGTTCGGGAGTATGAGGCAAAGTTTAATGAGTTGGCTAGGTTTGCTCCATCGGCGGTGGCATCGGAGCGTGAGAAATGTATTAAGTTCAGGAAGGACTCAAGGCTCCTATTCGGCGGCAGTTGGTTGCTCTACGGCTTAGGAGTTTCAGAGAGCTTGTGTCGTCGGCAATCTCTGTGGAGAATGATTATGTGCAGTATTGTGAGGATCGAGCCAAGGCTTCAGGAGGACCGCAGAGGAGTGGCAGGAAGAGCACCAGTAGTCGTCCAGCTCCGGGGAAAGGCAAGCAAGGCGGTGCGACTAGTGGTAGCAGCAGTTCGTCTGGCAGCGGGCGTAGCAATCCCTACAGCTTCCATTGTCATTTCTGTCAGCAGCCCAGACACATCAAGAGAAATTGCTCGATCAGGAGTGCTCGCCTTAGAACTCAGACCGGGGAGGATGCCAGTCGTTCGTCTCTAGCCTCAGACCCTACCTCCGCCTCTGTAGTACCCGCAGTAGCAGTATCCGTAATTCTCTCCTCAATAATTCTCATATCCGGCACGGGGGCAGCAGCCGTAGCATTTTCAACGCAGTGTTCCTTAGTATCGAGCGTCGAGTACAGGTAGTGTGTAGTCATCTCCATCTCAGCAGCATCGACCGAGTAATCCAGGACCCAGCAATGTCGGTAGAGGAAAAGGGAAGGCGCCAGTGCAGGTTCATGAAATGGCATCTGGAGGGTCAGATTCTCATACTGGTAACGCGGTTGTCGATGGTATGATCATGGTTTCTAGATCTTTAGCTCGCATTTTATCTGATACCAGTGCCTCTCATTCTCTCATTTCGAGTTCTTTTGTACATGCCTTGGGATTAGAAGTAGAAGAGTTTAATGAACACCTAGTCATAACTTCTCCCTTGGGGTGGGTGTGTGTGAATTGTATGTGTAAATCCTGTAAATAAAGATTGGGGATGAGATTCTGAAAAGTGATTTGATTATACTCTCCATGAGCTCCTATGATGTGATTCTAGGGATGGACTGGTTGTCCAGGTATAGTGCAATCGTGGACTGCCAACTTAGAAAAGTGACCCTAGTGTCTGATAGGGGGACGGTGATCACTTACCAGGGTGGTGGTGATTGGTTAATGAGTGAGCGTCTCATGAAGTCGTGTCTAGGAGGGCGAAGGAATCTAGGTTGTTGTGCTTTTTTTGCCAATCTAGATTGCGAGCCCTATGTTTCGAGTGGCAGTGTAGCGATTCTGGTGGTTGATGAGTTTGAGGATGTCTTCCCCGATGAGTTGCCAGGATTACCACCGCATCGGGAGATTGAGTTTGGTATCGAGTTGTTTCCAGGGACATCACCGATTTCTATGGCACCTTATCAGATGGCACCGGCAGAAATGAAAGAATTGAGGAAGCAACTTCAGGAGCTTGCTGATAAAGGATATATTCAGAATAGCACATCTCCATGGGGAGCATCGGTTTTGTTTGCTAAGAAGCACGATGGGACTCTCAGGTTATGTGTGGATTATCGGCAACTGAATCGTGTTACGGTGAAGAACAAGTATCCCTTGCCCAGGATTGATGAGTTGTTTGATCAGTTGGGAGGTTCGTGGTACTTCTTGAAGATTGATTTGCGTTCAGGTTATCATCAGCTCAGGATTAAGGAAGAGGATATTCCTAAGACAGCTTTTAGGACTCGGTATGGGCACTTCGAGTTTCTGGTCAGGTCTTTTGGGTTGACGAATGCTCCGGCAGCTTTCATGGATTTGATGAACAGGATATTTAGGCCGTATCTAGATCAGTTCGTGATTGTGTTCATCGATGATATTCTTGTGTATTCTAAGACTTGGGAAGAGCATGAGCAGCATCTCCTGATCGTGCTTCAGACTCTAGCGGGAGCACCAGTTGTATGCTAAGAGGGAAAAGTGTGAGTTCTGGTTGACTAAGGTCAAGTTTCTAGATCATGTTATCTCAGAGCGTGGTATTTCAGTGGATCCGTCCAAGATTGAAGGTATATTGGAGTGGGAACAACCAAGGAACGTAACGGAAATTCGCAGCTTCTTGGGTCTTGTTGGATATTATAGGAAATTTGTAAAGGATTTTTCGAAGATTGCAGCTCCGTTGACGAGATTGATCAAGAAAAATGTCAGGTTTGAGTGGGATGAAGAGTGTGAGCTTGCTTTTTCAGGAATTGAAGAACCGGTTGACTTCAGCTCCAGTGTTGGTTATTCCTAGCAGTAACGAGCCGTATGAGGTTTATGCAGATGCTTTAGGGCGCGGACTTGGATGCGTGTTGATGCAGCATGGACGTGTAGTTGCGTACGGATCGAGATAGCTACGATCTCACGAGCGAAATTATCGTACTCATGATTTAGAGCTCACGGCGGTGATTTACGCGCTGAAGATTTGGAGGTGTTACTTGCATGGAGCATCGTTTCAGGTCTTCTCCGATCACAAGAGTTTGAGATCTTTGTTCACTCAGAGGGATCTCAATTTGAGGCAGCGCAGATGGGTAGAGTATATGGAGGATTATGATTTCATGTTACAGTATCATCCCGGGAAAGCTAACGTGGTCGCGGACGCGCTTAGCAAGAAGTCTTCAGGGATTCTAGCTTGTTTGGTTTTTGAGGACTGGAGCAGGGATGCGACAGTGAATGAGTATCGGCTATGGTATCATGAAGACTGTGATCGAGTTTCGGTATATCATCTGGAAGCGACTCCAGCTCTTGTTCAGATGGTGAAGCAAAGTCAGTGGCAGGATCGACATTTGTAGGGGATTTGGTCGTAGATTCAGAATGGGGAGCAGTTTGAAGAATGGAGCGTGCATGCAGATGGATTGTTGTACTTCTGGGAGCGTCTTGCAGTTCCAATTATCGCTGAGGTGATGAAAGCTGTTTTGGACGAAGCTCATAGGTCTCAGTTCGCTATTCATCCGGGGAGCACCAAGATGTATCGTGATTTGAAGAGGCAGTATTGGTGGAGAGGCATGAAGAAAGATGTTCGAGAGTACGTGGCCAAGTGTTCGACGTGTCTTCAGGTGAAAGCCGAGCATCAGAAGCCTACAGGTCAGCTTCAGCCGCTTCCTATTCCAGGGTGGAAATGGGAGAATGTGACGATGGATTTTCTCACAGGTTTGCCGAGGATGGAGCAGCGGCATGATGTAGTTTGGGTTGTGGTCGACAGGTTGACAAAATCGGCGCATTTCATTCCATTTAGGTCGACGTGTTCTAGGAAGGTTCTCGGGGAGTAGTATATGCAGAACATTGTGAGGTTGCATGGAGTTCCTTTGTCCATAACCTCTGATCGAGACACCAGGTTTAATGCTAAGTACTGGAGGAGTTTTCAAGAGGCTTTAGGTATGGATTTGAACTTCAGTACGGCGTTTCATCCTCAGACTGATGGGCAGTCTGAGCGGGTTATTCAAGTTCTCGAGGATATGTTGTGTGCCTGTGCGTTGGACTTCGGCAGGAACTGGAAGCAATGTTCGCATTTGGCAGAGTTCGCGTACAACAATAGCTATCAGGCGAGTTTCGATATGGCACCATTTGAGGCGTTGTATGGGCGACTGTGTCGGTCACCTGTGTGTTGGGCCGAGCCGAAAGATAGGGTTATTCTTGGGCCGGATGAGATTCGTGATAGCAACGAGAAAGTCACGGTGATTCGAGATCGGTTGAGGGCAGCTCTGAGTCGGCAGAAGAGCTACGCGGATAGGAGACGTAGACCTTTAGAGTTCACGGTTGGAGATTTCATTCTCTTGAGGGTATCGCCTCGTAAGGGAACTATGCGGTTCGGAGTGAGTGGGAAGCTCGCGCCGAGGTATATTGGGCTGTTCGAGATCACTCAGCGTGTTGGTGTGGTTGCTTATCGGCTTGATCTTTCGCCCGAACTTTCTCATGTGCACGATGTATTTCATGTGTCAATGCTTAGGAAGTGTCCACCTAAGCAGGGTAAGATAGTTTCATTTCGCGATGTGCAGGTTCAGGAGGATACGACATACGAAGAAGTGCCGATTCAGATTATCAACCGGAAAGTGATTAGTTTGCGTCATCGTGAGATACCGTTGGTAAAAGTCGTGTGGCAGCATCATGGGGTTGAGGAAGCCACTTGGGAACTAGAGTCGAGCATGCGGGAATTGTATCCGCATTTGTTTTGTTTTTGAGATGAGTTGTAAATTTCGAGGGCGAAATTTCTTTTAGGGGTGGAGAGTTGTAACGCCCCGAAATTTATTTAATGTTAATGTAATGTAAATGATGAATTAGTGTGCCATAATTAATGTTTTAACATTAATTTGATTATTGGGTTGGATTTTGAAATTTTGGTTGTTTTGTTAATTTGTTGAATCCAAATGATTTCTTATTGATTTAAATTGATGTTTTGAGTTTTAAAACACAACAATTTGTAAAATGTTAAAAATACTCCGTTTTACAAAACCGTGGGCGGCACATGGTTTTCGCACAGTAAAACCGCCCACCAATTTTCTCTATTTATTCTCTCTCACACCCTCTTTCTCTCACTCTCTCTCTGATCTCTCTCTCCTCTCTTTCTCCCTTGGGCTCTCTCTCGGTTTCCTCTCTCTCTCTCAAATTTTCTCTCAAATTTTTGAATCAAATTCGAATCCAAGCTTCAGGTTAGCGAGGAGGAAGCTCGGGGACGTGATTTAGCAAACGAGAACGCAGATTGAAGCTTCGATTCGAGGTTAGTTTTGAAATTTCTAAACTTTTTCCAAAATTTTCAATTTTGTGCATTTTTGAAATCTAGGTTTGTTTAAGCCTAGAAAACCTTGGATTTGAGTTAAATGAACTTAGAACACCTAGAATCTAAGCTTAGATTGAAGAAAAACAGATTGGATTCAAGATTTTTCATTTTTCCTCAATTTTTTTATATTTTTGGATTTTTGAGATTTTTGTGTTTGAATCTTGTTTAAATGAGTTTTAAAGTGTCTAAATATGTTTTTCTATCATCTATGAATGTTTTCTATGCCTGGGATTTGAGAAAAATAGGTTAGAATCAAGATTTGGGTTTTGGGGAAATCGAAACCCGTGGCTGGAATTTCTGGCTTTTGCCAGTTCGGCAGGCCGAACTGCGTGTTCGGCAGGCCAGAACAGGGATCGGCAGGCTGGTGTTCTTCCGTCCGGCAGGCCGAACCTGGGTTCCAGCAGGCCGAACTGTGCAGTTCCGCCGGCCGAAGCAGGGAGTCCGGCAGGCCGACCGAGGCATGGAAAGTTTTGTGATTTTTACCCGTTTTCACTGTGTTTGAATCCTGATTTAAATCCCAACCTTATAGAATGATTTTAAAGGTACAAATGGCACACTAGGACATCATGAAATGGTTTAGTAACATAGAATGTCTCGAACTAGTTATTGATCGACTTAGTTTGTATCTAGGATCGTTCTTGGTTCCGCGGAGCTAACGTATAGCGGACCTGGATTACGGTGTGGGGCACCAGCATGAGCATTGAGGTAGGACTTCTATCCTATTTCTTTGGTAGCCTGGTTTTGAAATGATTTGGCTTTAAAAAAAAAAGATTTCTATTAAAATGATTTCAACGGTTGTTTGAAAAATGAATTTATCAGTTATATTTTGATATACCGTGAACTGAAATGAACTTCATAATGAATATAAATGACAACACTCGGTAATTGGGTTTTGAATGATGATGATAATAAACATATAGGCGTGATGCCATATCAGAGATCGGGTCATGTAGCGATCGACCTTGGGGACAGGTCCCGAAACCCAGCTGGGCCACTACGGTGGTGATATTATGGTTTGCCTAGGAAAAGAAAAATGATATTTCTGATTGTGCAAGTAAACGGTTCTGGGTCAGGATGGTTCTACTCAAAATTGTTTATCTATTTCTTTATTTAAGGTTTCTTTTAAATAATTCCTGGATAATGAAATGTTCCTTTAAATTAAATTATTTTTTTTATAAAACATAGTCCTACTGAGTCTTTCGCTCACGTTTTATTTGTCCTAAATTTTCCCCCTCTAGGTGGTTTCCCATTTAGGTTTGGAGAGGATTCTTCAGACCGAACTCAGGAGCAATAGGAGGATTAATTTATATTTTGTATTATTTAATCAAGACATGTAAGATTTAACTTTATTTGTATCTTGGACTGTAATTGTATTTATGATATTATCAGTACCATGTGTGTGCACAAGTTGTGGGTTGTGGAACCCATACTCGCAGCTTATTATTTTAATATTTATTCGTTTAATGTTTTAAATTGCCTAATGTACATGAACTCTTTATAAAGTGTTTTTAATGAATCCCCACACTTTATATTTAATTCAACCCCCTTAAACTCTGGATTTTAATTAAATTCTCCTTTAATTAATTTAAATAATCTGCCACGTCACCTCCCGTACTCTGGGGCGTGACACTGGTACTCAAGGATTATCTCGACAATTTGTCATAGTAGCTATCGATGATATTTTGATGCATTCGAAGAGTCAAGAAGAGCATTGTGAGCACTAGAGGATTATATTAGAGATCTTAAAGAGACATGAATTGTATGCAAGTTTTCTAAGCACGAGTTTTGGCTCGATATTGTACCTTCTTAAGCCATATTATAGCAAAAGATGGAATAATGGTGATTCCTACTAAGTTGAAGCTGTTCTTAACTGGGAGCAACCAAAGAATGCAAGTAAGATAGGAAGTTTGTAGAGAATTTCTCTAGAATAACAACGTCTCTCCCGAACCTCACTCGTAAAGGAAAGAAGTTTGAATAGACAAATGCGTGTAAGAACAGTTTTCATGAATTGAAGGAAAGATTGACTATAGCTTCTAGTCTTGGTTATTCCAGAAGGGAATGATGGATTCATGATCTACTGAGATGCTTCTATGATGGACCTTGGTGCATTATTAACGTAGAATGATAGGAGTGATTGTTTTTGCCTTAAGACGACTAAAGAATTGCAAGATGAATTATCCCACTCATGGCCTCGAATTGGCAGCTGAGGTTTTTGTGTTAAAGAATTGGAGATATTAATTGTTCAGAGTTCAAAGAAAAATCTACACCAACCATCAAGGTTCAAAGTACTTCTTTATTCATAAGGACTTGATCATGAGGCAGCAGAGATAGTTAGAACTAGTAAAGGATTTTAATTGTGAAAGTTTGTACCACCCAGAAAGATGTGTTAGGTAACTGATGCTTTAAGTAGAAGACTGTTGTAACGTTGACGCCATTGCAAACGATGTCCCAACCTCTAAGAAAAGAAATTATGGATTCAATTTAGAACTTATGATGGGATAACTCTCAACATTGACTGATGAAATTCAAAGTAACAAAACGAAGACATAAGTCTAACAAGGATCAAGTGAGAAATCAAGGACGAAAGATGTGAGGAATTTTCAATTTACTGATGATGGAGCGTTACATCTCAAGGATTTCTTATGTGTTTTTAATGTTAATAGTTAAAGGAAAGGATATAGTGTTAGACATGTATGCCTTAAGGAGTAAAAATGTAATAAGTTTTTGGAGACATTTTTATCAATAAAGAATTTATTCATTTATATATACCAAATCTTGCCCTCTTTACGTTCATATTTGTTGAATGTATGTTAAGCAAATAGTATGATATTCTCTTATATGCATTATCCTGTAATTGAAAAACACTAGGTGTCAACCATTTGGATATATAAGTGTAACCAAATGGTATACTATCTCTGGATAGTAACTATTCTAATGGAGTGATAGTGGAACATAAGATAAAAATAATCAGGAAGGTAAAACAGAATTTATCCCTAAGCCGATTATGAATATTCTATGGGAATATAACACATTATGATATATCACGGACGGTTAGCTTATTGAAGCTTTGAAATTTTATATCGTTGAAGAGTGTAACTCTAAGCTTTTAGTAGAGTAGCGATAGAATTGATAATTATAAAATATGTATCTCGAATAATGTATTCTATATACATATTTTATAATTCTAAGAGATTGAACTATATATATTCATTGGGTCTCTATTGCTAGCTCATTATAAATCCTGTAACGATACGGCATGTTCTTCCTACATATTGGTGACTTATGTTAAACTATTAGATTGGCTGAAATTTGATAAGAATGGATTTAATAATTTATATTAGTTTATCGGTTGGATTAATTTTGTAAATTAATTCAAGATAAACATGTTGAATTATTTAGATAATAATTTTTTTCTATAGGATTATTTGCATATGACTGTTTTAATAAGATAAATTCTCTATTAGGTTATTTGAATTAAAACTGAGGCTCTATCTGAGATTCTTGGGTGGAAAATAAGATTTTCTCAAGGATAAAAATTATCGTAAGTTCGGTAGGCCAATGGGAAACTTCGGTTGGCCGATGGAGTAAGTTCGATAGGTTGATGGCGATCGGCTTGCCGATCATGTGATAATCTATATACGCATTTTTGATGTGTTTTTTTTTTATAAGAAGTTGATCCAAACTTGAATTTTGAGGCCTAATCTATCAAGATTTAACCCCAAATTCAACCACTATAAATAGGGGTGAGTTTTCTCAATTATTTAAATCATTTGAGAAGCATATAGTAAGTACTCTAGTTTGAGAAACTCTAAAACTCCTAAAAGTTATTGTTCAACATCAAGAACCTTAGTTCTAGGTATTCTTCAGTGGTTAGAAGGAGAGTTACTGGAGGAAAAGCTTTACAATGTGTGACCACCCATACTCCGATCATGGATGAAGAATTACAAAGAAGATTAGTTAGTTGAGGCTCTTTTGGGACGTTCTTCTCTTCATAAATTGCTGCTGCTTTTTGGTTAGCAAAAGAGGTTAATAAGATCTATCATTAATTTATATATTTAGCATGTCAAACTTGTGTATTGGAAAATAGTCTGATTTAAAATTTTTAAAATTCCACTGCATATCATTTTTCTAACAATTGGTATCAGAGCCTGGTTTTTATGTTGATTTTTAGGTTTATGATCATGCTATATACATGAATTATGTAATCTTATTCTCACAATACTTGAATTTAATTTTTTTTAGCGAGTTGTCACTCTAAAATTTTTATATAATAAAATATTGTCATGAGATTATGTGGTGAATGTTTAATTAACCATGGTTGATTAAATAAATAAATAATTATTTATTAGTTAATTTGTGTCGATTATGGTTCCTTAGATGTTAGAATGTGTATCTAGGTTTTTCATGTAATTAGATAGCAGTTTATCATCATCGTCTAAGAATTATTATTTTAATTTTAAATTTGTAAAATTTTATGATTAAATAATCATTCAAAGTGAAGACGAATCTAGAAGATGAAGATGATAGAGTTCCATTGCTTTTTTGTGCTTATAAATTTTATGTTTTTAAATTTTTGAAAATAAGATTAAAAAACTGCTTAAAAACTATTTTCTGGAAAATGCTGGTTTAGCTCTGTCGGTAGACCAAACCCATTGATCTAGCAGGCCGATGGTCGTAGATCGGCAAGCTAAACTTCCAGTTTAGTAGGTCGATAATCGGATAGAATGTTTTTTGAAAAGGTGCATTTTTCAATGCAGTTTTTGATTTGATTTTTGAAACAATTCTAAGAAACATGAAATTTTATGATGACCAGAAAAACAAAACTTTTGATCTATAAGAGATTGAGGAATTGAAGATGGATGTCACATGAAGAAGGATTCATCTTGAAGATACAAGATGAAGAATCGATAATATGTTTCGATTGATCTTTTGTAATCTTTATTTTCTTTTCTCTAGGATAGAACCATGATATTACGGCTATTTATTTGTTATTTTGCTTGTGGCTTTGCGTGTTGCTTTGCTTATCTGCATTATAATATTATTTGCCATGTATGTTGATAACATGCTATATAGAATAGGGAGTGTCGCTCATTAAAAATTGTTCATGCATGCTAACATAGGGCCTTGACTTTTAAAATATTAAGTGGGAGAAGGTTTTCAAAGAGAGGACCTATGGCCTCCATCGTTGGTCCATAAGTAGCACATGATGGTTCTTACCCCTAGGAAGGGATTTCATCACGTACTGGGTTGGATCTTTGGAGGGATAATTTATTTCAATATGATTTATCATTATACACCCCTAGATGGCGATTATAAATTATGGATAAAATAGTTGAAACGATGATTATATACTCAAGATTAATTTTATTGTTAACCTCCCCTAGGAGCTCTGTTAATGAAATTAATGGCCAAAGAAAACAATTATTAATATATTCTAGATCAAATGGGTCTTGGATAGTATATATTAATTGGAGGGGATCTGTGTTTCTAATTGAATTTGGCAAGTCTCCCTTAGACAGCTTGTTGGATTCTGAGTTGGGAAATATCATTGTAAGGTTGTGATTTTTTCAAGGTTTTGACACATAAATACAATTGTATGTTTACTTGTTTGTGTTATCTTACTAAATTGATATGGAATATTTGCTTCTATTTGGTATATGAATCTTTATTATAGATTAAAATGTCTAAAAATGCTTTATCATCGATACTCGATAAAAACATGTTAATTGGCAAAAATTACAATGATTGAAAAAAGAACCTAAATATCGTCCTTTCCTTTGAGAAACTAGAATTTATGCTGACAACATCGTGTCCTCTTGAACCTATCAAGGATTCCTTTAATGAGCAAATCCAAGCGTATGATTGCTAGAAAGATTCTAATGATCAAGCTTGCTATTATATTATGGCTAGCATGAATAATGTACTATAGGCTCAACATGAAGATCATGAGACTACAAAGCAGATCTTGGATGATCTTGAAGACATGTTTGGAGGCCGAGCCCTAACAAAAAGGCAAGGGGCTCTTTTGAAACTCTTAAATTGCAATCAAAGACTGGGAACTCCTACGAAAGATCATATGATGTTGGTCATGGAGGCTCAAATCCATGGAGCTGATATCAATGTTGAGTCACAGATGACTATGGTTTTTAAGACTCTATATATGGAGTTCATTCTATTTAAAGCTTCATATAATTTAAGCAATAGATAAGATGTGACCTTAACTGAGTTGATGAAACAGTTACAAGAGTTCAAAAATCTGATCAAGAAAACTCCTGCCAGTGGTGAGGCTAACTTGGCGGCTGCATCTGATTCCAATCTTAACCCAGGGAATGGAAAGGAGCAAAGGGCTAAGAACGGGAAGTCTTTTATCCCAACAAAAGGCAATGATAAGAAAAAGAAAAAGAAGAACCCAAAGAAGCTGAAGTATTTTTTTAGTGGGAAAGTTGGGCACATTAAGAAGAATTGCAAGGACTTCCTTTCTCGAGAAGATAAGTGTGAACTTCTGGCTATTGACACTTGGGTCATAGATTCAAGAGCAACTAATCATGTTTGTGTTTCTCTATAGAGGTTCAAGGAAACGAAAAGTTTATTGCACTAGGACTTCACATTACAAATGGGCGATGAATCCTTAGTGTTGACCGAAGTAATGGGAGACACTCATCTTTATTTTGATAATGATAGGATTTTAGTTTTGAAAGATTGCTTTTTATGTTCCTAGCCTTACAAGGAACTTAATATTTGTAACTTATTTATTTAAAGACTCTTATTTAGTATCTTTTAATAATAAAGTAGTGATTTGTAAAAATAAATCTTTTATTTTTGATGAATGGATGCAAAACAATCTCTATTTTATCAAACCTAAGATGGACATACTACTTAACACTAAGGTTAATGATAATAACTTTAAAAGACTGAAGACTTCTTACTCTAATAACACTTATCTTTAGCATTTGCGATTAGATGATATTAGCCTAAATAGGATTCAATGGTTAAGGGATGGACCTTAAATAACTTAGACTGGAATCTATAGCACAATGTGAATCATGTTTGGAGGGCAAAATGATCAAAAAACTATTTAGGTCTAAGGGCAATAGGGCCGAGGGGGTTCTAGAACTTGTGCATAGTGATGTTTGTGGTCCTATGAACATAAGGGCACATCGAGGATATGAGTACTTTGTCACATTTATTGATGATTATTTGAGATATGGGTATGTCTACCTAATGCATCAAAAAAGCGAAACCTTTGATAAGGTCAAGCAGTTTTAGGCCGAAGGAGAAAAGCAATTAGGTAAACCCATAAAGGCACTTCGATCTGATCAAGATGGTGAATACCTCGTCGATGAGTTCTTAGGACACTTATTAAAGAACGAGATTTTATCCCATTTGACTACGCCGGGCACTCCGCAGCAGAATGGCATAGCTAAGAGAAGGAACTAGACTTTGTTGGACATGGTTAGGTCCATGATGAGTTATTCGACATTATCTTTGTCCTTTTAGGGATATGCACTACAAACCGCATGTTATCTTTTGAACAATGTGCCTTCAAAATCAGTTCCAAAAACTTCTCACAATATCTGGACGGATAGGAAGACATCCTTAAACCATATCGTGTATAGGGATGTCTGGCTTATGTCCTGTACAAAGAAGTGAACAAGTTAGAAAGACATTCGAAAGTTTGTGTGTTTGTAAGATATCCAAAAGGGACTAAAGGGGGTTATTTCTATAACCCAAAAGAGAATAAAGTCATGTTTTAAATGAATGTAATAATCCTTCAAAAAGTTACATGAATGACTTTAAGCCTCGAAGTAAAGTGATACTCAAGGAGTTGGCAAGTGATTCGATCACTTCGGGTGCTCCGATTGAAACCAATCCAATCAATGTAGGAAAACCGACCAAACAATAACCTAAGGTGCTTCGATGTAGTAGGAGGATCAGGCATCAACCCGAGAGGTATATGTTCAATGGTTACTTAGCTAAACCACTTGAACATAACAGGGATCCTTACACTTATATAGAGGCTACAGAGTGTAACACCTGCCAAATTTTCATGTAACGGAAGAATAACGACTTAAGTATTTTCCTTATTGATTTATGATATTATTGTCACTGACTATTTTATTTTAAGTGTTATGACAGGTGACGATCATGTGGAATTGATGTGCTCAAGTGTTCATGTCATTTACGTTGTGTGTTTAATAATGATTTTGGTAATAATTTAATGCTTTGATGAATTTTAGTAAGTTAAGGCATATCGGTAGGCCGAACCTTCAAGTTCGGTAGGCCAAATTGTCTCTCACGGAACGACAGGCCGATGACTATGATCGACAGGTCGGACCTCACGGCTTTGGTAGGCCGAAGTGAACCATTGGCAGGCCGAAGATGGCTAATGAGCAATCAACAGACATTTTTCAAAATTGTGACAAGGATGATTATTGTGATTGGATATGATTGGATGACTAAACTTTGATTGATTGGCATATTTTTGGTTTGATTCCTTATTTTAGGAAATTGAATGTTTGGCTTTTCAGTTGATTGGATTAATTGATGTGGTTTCCCATTTTGAAGTGGTCAAATATGGTAAGATAAGCAAATCAATTGACTTTCCCTTATTACTCCCTATCCTCCACTTGAATTGACCACAAATTAGCTAGAAATTTCTGATATTATAGAAAAGAATGACTTTCCCTTTTATGCCATTCTCAAATTTTTACGATAATTTCACTCTCTCTCTCTCTCTGAAATATTCTCTCAGGCTTTTCTTCCTTCTTCACTTTCTCTTCTTTTCGTCTCTCTCTAATTTCGGTTGCAAATGTTTGAATGAAAATTTGAGTTTTATCTTGGGTGAATTCGAAGGAAGCTTGAGACGAAATTTTGAGGTAAGAGTCTTGCTCTCGATATTTCTGAAATTGTAGTTTACCTAAATTCCGACACCCATATCTTTCTCTACAAATTTTCATTTGCTCTGAAATTTTGATATGTTATTCATGCATGTGTTATGTGCTAATCATCAAAATTTCACGTTAATTGGAGTTTTCTATGTTGAGATATAGAATTTTTAGTCTCTGCCACTCATAGTTAATTAATACTGATCGGTAACGTTGTATTTTTCTTTGTGTTCCGACCACCATAACTTCACCTAGGAATTTCCATTTGCTCTGAATTTTTAATATATTATTTTTCTATGTGTTATGTGTTATCCCTCCAACTTTCACCCCATTTGGACTTTTCTACGTTGAGTTATGAATTTTCTTCTCTCTGCCACTCACAAAAAATTATTGTTGATTGGTTATGTTGCACGAAAACATAGCTTTGGTTTATAGGGCAAATGTGCTTTAATTTTTATGAAATTTGGTAAAAATTTTCATGGGTATATTAAGTGTTGAACTGGAAAGTCTCATGGTGAAATGATAAATATTTTATACGTTATTGAATTTTCATGAGATTAGGTTCAGTGATTATTCTATCAGTGAATTGTTGGAATTTTTGTTGTGTGACATTTTTGTATGAACAAATGATTTTTTTGGTTGATGAGAATTTTTGTGGTACTGTATTTAGATGATAAGAGGTGGTCATAAAAATTTTGGAGGCTAAGTAATTTTATTTTAATTGTTTGACAATGTTTTTCAAAGAATACTCACTGCCTATTTAAACCTAAAGTTAGTTTTCCTACTGATTTCAAATGTGTATTTTGGCCTACTCTCATTTTTTGTTGAAGCCAATTTTTGGATATGTTAGAGTTCTATGTGTCTATTATATGTGTTAATTTTTGTAGATTTTTCTATGGCATCAAAATGTGATAAATGGACCTGATTTTGGAGTTGTTTATTGCCTAACTATTGCTGGTAGATTTTGTGTCATGAAATACGTGAATTATTTTAAATACTAAATGGAATTTTTATGACCAAAGAAAAATCACGGTAATATGTTTATATGTTAACTTTGTCCCTGCCAAGTTTGGAGCTTGACTTGTGTTTGAATGTTGAGTTATTGAGCTTCGGATTCATGGAGGTTAGGAAGCATTTATGTTGATAGTTTTGTTATAATGTTTTAAGGGTTAATGAAACATATTATGAATTAATGTTTTCAAGAGATGAATGTATGTGGGTTGTATTATGATATTGGAATATGTTATGTGGTGTTAAATGATTTCATGATCTCATGAAAATAAATATTAATTTTATGTATCTTTAAATAAATGTATGGCATGAACACACTAAGTAATGAGCACATCGAGACTGCGGTGACGTCACTTATAATTCGATTAGGGTTAAGTAAGCTATACAAGTAAGTACATTCTCACCTGCAACATGATGTGATTAATGAAAAGTTTAAAATCTATGTTCATGATGGTTTTATAATGATTTCCATCATGATTATACATGATGTTTTATTATGAAAGTTTGATGTTTAAAGTTTATGCATGTTTCGATGATGATGTCTTTCAAAACATATAAGTATATTTATGTATATATATGTATCACCTAAATAAGTGTTGCATACCCATGTTTAAGTTATGTTATGATGTCATGTTTGGTTTAGGATTAGCTACCCTTCTCCTCTCACGACGGAGCGCCTACAATGATGATTATGATGCAACACTTGGGCCCTTAAGACAATGAATTAAATTTTAAAATGGACATAATAATGAAAGATATGTTCCTTATAAAGTTGTGCCAAGTGCACTATTATGTGATGATGATGATGATGTTCATAAAATGCTTTAAGTTGTAAGATATAAATGTACTTACTAAGCATTAGCTCATTCAATTTTGCATCATGTTGCAGATAAGGGTAAGAAGATAATGGAATAGGAGGAGGACAAGGAAAGGCGTGTGAGCTAAGCAAGATGGATTGAAAATGGAAGATGCCAAGAAAAGAAGTTTTAAAACTTATGAACCATGTTAAATTTTTATTTTATTTCCTTTTGAGTATGTTTGACTTCCACACTTTAAGGTATTGGAACTTGTTTTATAGTAATTTTTTATTTTTGACAGTTGGTTGGCCTGCTGACCATTACTGGTCGGACTGCCAATGTGTGGATCGGCCTACCGATTACCCTGTACTGACTTGTCAATCTTATTAATTTTAAAACCCCGTTTTGCAAAACCTCGGGCGGCCTACCGATGGATGATCTTCGGCCTGCCGGTTGAGTTTGGCTACCGAACTATGTAAGCAGAATTTGAACTATGTGATTTTTATTATGAATTTAATATTTAGTGTGATAAACTATTAAAGAATGTTTATATTTGGGTAATATATTTTATATTGATAAAAAAATAAATAGAAATGTATGCATGGATCTTGGGGTATGTTTTTAAATTATGTTTTGTACAAATAGTTTATCTTAAAATAAAGGTATTAAAGAATAAATGTAACGACATCTATGACATCTGTAAGGGGCGTTACATAGAGAATGTTGATTCAAAGCTCTAAATAGAAGCCTTGAACACTAAGATGAAGTCTATGGAGGCTAATCAAGTTTGGGAACTTGTGGATTTGCCTGAAGGGATAAAACCAATAGGGTGTAAGTGGATCTACAAGATAAAGAGAGGAGCAGATGGGAAAGTCGAAACCAATAAGGCAAGATTGGTAGCTAAGGGACACACGCAAAAGGAAGGAATTGATTATGAGGAAACCATGTTGCTTGTAGCCATGCTTAAGTCTATCCGTATTCTCTTGTCTATAGCTGCCGTTCTCGATTACGAGATTTGATAAATAGATGCCAAGACAGCCTTTATGAATGACTATCTTAATGAGTCTATATGTATGGTACAGTTAGATGGGTTCAAGGCTAAACTTAAGCAAGCTTCCCATTATTAGAGCATAAGATTTGATCAGGTGATCAAGACTTATGGGTTTGAACAAAACATCGACAAATAATGGGCTTACAAATACATTAAGAATGGGAAGGTGGTTTTTGTACTACTCTATGTAGATGACATTCTACTAATTGGCAATGACGTTGGGGCATTGTCATCGGTCAAATTAGAGTTGACTAAGCCGTTTGACGTGAAAGACTTGGGTGAAGCTAATTATGTTCTTAGTATCCAGATCTTTCGAGATAAGAAGAACAAAATGATAGCTTTATCCCAAGCGGCATACATAGATAAAATTCTTGAGAAGTATGCAATGCAGAATTCCAAGAAAGATGGGCAACTATTTAGGTCTAGAATTACTCTTTCTAACAAAGACTCACTAAAGACTAATGAAAAAGAGAATACATAAAGAAAGTGTCTTATGCTTCAGCGGTAGGTAGTCTCATGTATGCCATACTTTGCACACGACCAGAAATTTGTTATGCTGTCAAAATAGTAAGTCAATTTCAGTCGGATCTAAGACTAAACTACTGGGTTATGGTTAAGCATATTTTTAAGTACCTGAGAAGGACTCAAGGGCAATGCATGCATTTGGATGAGGATCTAACACCTCTTGGATATACTAATTTGGATTTCCAATCCTATCTGGATTCAAGAAGATCGACTTCTAGTATTGTGTTTGCTCTAGGCAGCAGTGCCACTGTTTAGAAAAGTGTCAAGCAAGATTACACTTTGGATTCAACAATGGTGGCGAGTATGTGGTAGCTAGTGATGCTTTGAAATAGGCAGTATAGCTCCACAAGTTCCTTAGGGATCTTGAGGTAGTTCTTGGTATGGATAAAGCGGTATCGCTACATTGTGATAACACTGTAGCGATAGCTAATGTTAAAGAACCAAGGTTTTCCAAGAAGAGTAAATATAATCATCAGAAGTATAACATGATAAAGGACTTCATTGAGGGTGGGCATGTTGCAGTATGCAAAATCGCATCTGAGGACAATTTTGCTAATCCTTTCACTAAAGACACTAACTATATGAGTTTTCAAGAAGTATGTGGAGGTTTTAGGGATAAGAGATATGTCATATTTACTCACGTAATGCAAGTAGGAGATTATCAGACATAGTGCCCTAAGGAGTTAAATGTTGTATTATGTTTTTGGAGACATTTTATCAATAAAGAGTTTATTTATTATTCTTATACCAAATGTTGTCCTCTTTATGTACATTTATATTGGATATATGATAAGCAAATAAAAGTCTAAGATTGTCGATCTAAACCTTTTAGAATCATGCATATGATGAATAGATTATGCGAAAGACATGAATCTTAAAAGTGATGGCCTAAATCATAAGATGTGTAATCGAGGGAATAAAGTTGGGTGCTTTATTCATGCTAAGATTGTTATATTATCTATATCCTTAATGGGAGATGGCTTGTCTTGTTCAACGGAGTGGGACTCCGCGAGTAGAAACATTGGTGCATTGTCATAGTTGGCGATGTATTGGATGAGGATACAAAAGTTGAATTAATTTGGTTAATATATCTGTTTGTGCAAATCAATTCACTTTAGACAATCATATGTGTTGTGTCTTAATCTTGAAATGACTAATGGGACTGTATTTTTGACTTATGTCTTTTGATGTACCAAAGGGTGACATCCTGACTTAATGATGGTACGTATACTGGTACATTAGAGACATGACTCATGATTCATGTAGGCTCATTATTCATAGATATGGAATCATAGCTCTTTTTGTAGAGTTAATGATGTTCTCTTTTATGCATTATCCTATAATTGGAAGACTGGAGCGCTCAACCATTTAGATACATTGGTGTAATCAAATGATATACTATCAATGAATAGTAAGTATTACAATGGTGTGATAATGAAAAATAAGATAAAAACAATCAGGAAGGTAAAATAGAATTTAACCTTAAGCCGATTAGGTATATGCTATGGGGTTGTAACATATTATGATATATCATGAATGATTAGCTTATTGAAGGTTTGTAATTTTATATAGTTCGAGAGTGCAACTCTAAGCTTTTAGTATAGTAGTATTGTAGTTGATAATTATAAAATATGCATCTAAGATATTGTATTTAATAATTATAGGAGCTTGAACTATATATATCTATCAGATTCCTTTTGCTAGCTTCTTATAAATCCTCTAATAATACGACATGTTTTTCCTACATATTGGTGACTTATGTTAAATTATTAGATTGGCTGAAATTCGATAAGAATGGATTTAATAACTCATGTTCGTTTATCGGTTAAATTAATTCAAGATAAACATATTGAATTATTTGAATAATATTTTATTTTCTATGGGATTATCTAGATATAACTATTTTAATCAGATAACTTCTCTATTGGGTTATTTGAATTAAAACCAAGGCTCTATCTAAGATTCTTAGATGGAAAATAAGATATTCTTAGGGATCAAAATTATCGTAACTTTGGTAGGCTGAACGGAAACTTTGGCTTGTCGATGGAGTAAGTTCGGCGGGCTGATCTAGGAGATCAATTGCCAATTATGCGATAATCTATATATGCGTTTTTGATGTATTTTTCATAAAACGTTGATCTAGACTCAAATTTTAAGACCTAATCTGATAAGGTTTAACTCTAAATTCAACCACTACATATAGGGGGTGAGTTTTCTTAGCTATTTAGATCATTTGAGAAGCATAAAGTGAGTATTCTAGTTTGAGAAGCTCTGAAACTCCCTTAGAGCTATTATTCAACATTAGGAGCCTTAATTCTAGGTATTCTCAAGTGGTTGGAAGAAGAGTCACTGGAGGAAAAGTCGTACAACGTATTACCACTCACACTCCGATAGTATATAAAAAATTGCAAAGAAGACCAATTGGTTGAGACTCTTCTGGGACATTCTTCTCTTCACATATTGCTATTGCTTTTCGGTTAACAAAAGAAGTTAGTAAGATTTGTCATTAATTTATATATTTAGCATGTTAAACTAATGTATTAGAAAATACTCTAATTTAAAATTTTTTAAATTCCACTGTGTACCATTTTTTCAACAATTATTGCCTCCCATTCCCACCTTTTCAAAAACTTCCTCTCTTTGCTCCTTTCTCAACCATTTCTTCTCACAATCAAGACTATACTCACACTCACACGCATGGCACGAAACCTTAAAGTCTTTTGCAATTCTCCAACCTCCTCCTTAGCCTTCTACAAACCTTACCTAACCATTTACTAAGCCATAAGCAAATCAAACAATCCAAACTAGATACCAACCGATGAAGTTTTATGGTGTGATCGCTGGAATGGCTTTTGAAGCCGTAACGATATTTCGGTCATGTCACGAGGTCAATTTTCCTACCTATTTTCATACAAAAAGTGTGATTATGATTTCATGATAAACATAGTTTGTTTTTATATTGCTTAAAGTTTGGTCTTGATTAAGAAATGAATTTCATTATTTAAACTTGTTTTGGGACAAAAATACGCAATTCAAGATTTTTTTGGAAAAATAGAAAAAAGATTTTTATAAAAAATATTTTTGTATGTTGTTCACATTATGTTAGGGATATCTCATAAAAAATTTAGGGCTTAAATACACTCTTTTTGGCTGTCTATAAAATTTTCACGAAATGTTATTCTTGCAAATCTTAACATCGATTTCAACTTTGCAGATTTACTTGAGGATGTTCTAGGATGTGTTTAAAGTCGAAAACTAGCATCAATGTTTGTTTATATGTGTGATTATTTTTGTAAAAGTTGGCCTTCATGCAAATGTTAGATTTTGAGTTATAGATTTGCTTATGTCTGTCGTTCAGCTATTTCTGTTGATTTCTTGTCCCATTTTTTATGTTTATAAAATTAGAAAGAAATACATATATTAATCCAAATAGCATGAAATACATATTTTCAGCTATTGGAAGTTTGTGTGATTTTATAAAATTCTTTGATCCTTAACTACCCTTGGTGTGTTCCAGAAATAGTTTTATATGGTGACTTCTAGAACATGAAAGAAATAGTTATAATACTTTGAATGCTATGAAATTAAATATAATTATATGTATAGATGTTTAGTATATTGTGCAAAAATTTTGGAGTCATTAAAAATTTGTGTGATTTTACAAAATTCATCAATTACTGACTTCTCTTAGTATTATTTTAACAGCATTATTGTGTTTTTAAAATATGAAACTGGTACTTTTAGTAATTAGAAATTTATGAAATTAAATAAGGAAATAGTTTTGGATGTATGTATAAAAATTTCATAGTCATTTGAATTTTGTGTGAGTTTTGAAGATTCGTGGACCACTGACTACTTGAGTTTTTTTTTTTTTTTTTCAGAAATAATGGGGTGCTATAGAACATATGAAAAAAGTACTTATAGTGATCCAAAAATTATGAAATTTAATCTTCTTAGATATCTACTATATATTTTTTTGAATTTCAAGGTCATTTAAATTTTTATGTAATTTTATATAGTTCAAAGATTGGGTGCTGCTATGGTAATTTTTCCAACAACGCTGTTATCGTTTATAAAAATATGAAAATTATACTTATAGTTGTTCAAATTTGATGAAATTAAATCGAGTGATGCTTGTAGATGTCTAGTATATTGTGTTTAAATTTCAAAGTTGTTTGAAGTTTCTATGACTTTATAAAATTCATTGATTAAACCCTGCTCGTGATAGTATTGTGAATTTGCTCAAATGAAATTTTGTATTTAAATGTTGTTTTGTGATTATAGTGGTAAGATTGAAAACCTTGATTCACAATGTGATTATTTCATTGTAGTAATGATTTGTAATGCTCATCAGTAACATGTAGCAGTATATGCTTTTGGTACTTTGAATATTTTGATTTATGGTTTGTCCTGTATATGTTTCCAATTATTTTGGATATTGAGAAATGATATATATATATATAGGTATGCGACTGTCTTGAGAACGCATGATATTATTATTATAAAAATTTATTAAATTCATGACATTTTCACATGGTTTAGTGTTATGGTTACAATGCATCGGGCATAGGGTGTTTAGTGCCTCTTACATTATTATTTTTGGAAATTAGTTTCTGGAGGATGATTAGTGTCCTTATATTATAATTGTGGAGGATTAGTATCCACAGGATGATTGGAGCTCTTATATTCAAATTTCTGCAGGTATAATTGGTCTCATATTAAAAAAATGATAAAAAACTTTTCTAATATGCGTTTATGAACTTTGAAATATTACTTTGTGAGCTAACGCTTTACTTGTTGAATTTGTCACTCATGTCATTAAGTTATGTATTACAAGAACTTCAAATGGAGCATCTAGCACGCTGGTCGAAGACGCAATTGTGGTTGCTTCGGTATCGAATGTGCATATGACCCAACCTGTGTGTTTTGAAAAGAACTTTGTTCTATGTTTCAAGTTTTAAGTTATCATTGTTTGCAAATTTAATAATTTCCAAACTTAAGACTCAACAAAAAACATAAACATATGTTTCTTGTTTTCGTAACTGAAGAATTATTATGCATTAAATATTCCAAGATATTTCTCACATAATTGATAATGTTAAATTATTCTCCTTTGAAGAATTTAAATCATTCCATTTTGGAGTTTTAATGTTGCTTTCAAAAAAGAAAAAAAAATCCCGCCAATTTTAATAATTATATTTTGGTATTTTAATATTTGGAAGTATGATCGAGGTCGTGACAAACACTAATAAATTTGACAAATTAGTTAGAGAGTTTAATAAATTGTCGAATTTATTAGAGCTTGAATTATAGGTCTATAGGTCCCCAATGCTATCTTTATAACACTCTACTGGATTAAAACATAGAATGAATTATATATATTCAATATGAAATTATTGAATTCTAAATTAATTATTTCACACTAGATATATTAATATGACAAAGAGAAATGTTCTCTATGACGTATAATAAAATGCGACAAATGTTGCAACATTTAAGTAAGTATTAGTTAATTAAAATTTATTATATTTAATCAATAAGATTAATTAAATATGTTTTAAATTGGTTAATTAATCGCATTCAAATAATAAGATTGTTTAAATATATTTTAATTTTGTGTGAGACATATGTGTGGCGAGATCAGACTATGTCTATGCCAATATGGGCACAAAATTAAATAATTAATTAATAATTTAAAATTAAATTTGAAAGAAATATGATGTATTTATTTTAAAATTGAATTTAAATAAATATGATTTATTTGGATTAATTAATATAGATTCTACACATACAAATGTTATACATGGGTTTCTAATTAATTAAAAAAATAAAAATAATGATAAATAGATGAAAACGTGATATGAGATGTCACGAGCAGCCATTTATCCTCAACATGACTTTAGAGATTTTATCTCTATTTGTATGCATGTAACTTTTTTTGGTGGTAGAAGTTATTGGGACTTTTTTTTTCCCAAAAAAAATATTTGAAAAATTTATTAATTAATAACTAATTGCTTAGTTATAAAAAAAAAAAAAAAGAGATAGTGGTTTTTTCACATGGTAATATTTATAAGAGTAGAGAGGAAAATTGATAGCTCTTTTCTCTAAGAAAAAGTTTTGTTGTCTCATGTGTTAAGCACATAGTAGAACTAGAAAATGTGAGATTAATTTATCTTTGCAATTTGACGTCAATTAGTCGTTCTATTTGTGTAGAGGGTTGACTTGGAAGACTTTGGTGTCAGAGAGGAGAGCAATGATACCCTAATAGGATTTAAGAGGTTTAAATCTTAATCTCCTATGTTTTCATAAATTATATACATATTCTTGATAGACAAAGTTTTGAGAAAATTTTGCTTGTCAACTGATCCATTTCTCTGCTCTATATTAAATTCCAACATTTTCAACACCAGTTTTGCTATTACCACAGTAGTCCATGGTAGGACTTCCTCTCTTACCGATGTTGTTGCTCAAGTTCACTCCTTTTTTTATAGAGGTTAGGCCCAAGAGTTAGTCCTTATCAGATAAGGCCTTGAAAATTTGAATCAGAATCAAATCAGGAACAATATTTGATAAAATCCGCATAAAAACATGTGATCACCGGTCAGCAAGCCAATCTGGCAGTAGGCTGAACTGCCAGATCAGTCTGCTGAACTTGCTCCATCGGCAAGCCGAACTAAAAGATCGGCCTACCGAACTTGCCAGAAATGATTCCTGTGAATCTTTATTTCCCACCCAAGATTCTTAGGATAGAGCCTTAGTTTTAATTCAAATAACCCAATAGAGAAATTATCTGATTAAAGCAGTCATATCTAAACAATCTCTATGAAAATAAAAATTCTTGATAATTTAACATATTTATCTTGAATTAATTTATTCAAAATTAATCCAACCGATAAACACACATAAATTATCTGATCCTGATAATTCAACAAGTTCATCTTGAATTAATTTTCACAAAATTAATTCAACCAATAAACAGATATGAACTATCTGATCCTATCGAATTTTTAGCCAATTTGATAATATGACACAAGTCACCAATTATTAGAAAAGCACCTCGTATTGTTACTGGATTTTTGTAAGTTAGCAAAAAGGACCTGATGGACCTATGTAGTTCAAGCTTCTGATAATTATGAAACCCAATATCTCAGATATACATTTCATAATTATCAACTCTAATGCTACTCCACTAAAAGTTTAAAGCTGCACTCTAGAACTATATAGAATTACGAAGCTCGTATAGTTAAGTCTCCATGACATATAATATTGTATCGTATCCCTATAGGATTATCCATAATCGGCTTAAAGACAAGTTTTGTCTTACCTTATCGACTATTTTTCTCTTACGTTCTATTATCTCACCATCAGAAAACTTACGATTCAAAGATAGTATACCATTCGGTTACACCTATGTATCCAAATGATTGAGCGCTTCAGTTTTCTAATTACAGAATAACGCATATAAAAGGATATCACTCCTCTTGAAGAGGAGCTATGGATTCCATATCTATGAATAACAGGTCTGCGCTATCAAGAGCCATGCCTCCAATGTACCGGCATGCGTACCACTATCAAAATGTGGATGTCATCCTTTGGTACATCAAAAGATGCAAGTTAAGACAACGGGCTCACTATTCATCTTAGGATTAAGATACAATACACAATCGATTTGTCAAGACAAAATTATTAATCCAAATCAATTCACTTTATGTCCCATTTCAATGCTTCGTCGCCTATGACAGTGTGCCAATGTTTCTATTTATGGTGGCCACATCCAATAGTCAAGGCAAACCATCTCCTGTTAGGGATATAGATAAGATAACAATCTTTACATGAATAAAACGCCCAACTTTATTCCTTCAATTGCGAATCTTATGATTTAGACCGTCACCTTAAGAATCGTATCTTCTGCAAAATCTATCTGTCATATGCCCAATTCTTAAAGGTTTAGACTAACAGTCTCAGACTATTGTTTGCTTAACATACATTCAACAAATATGAAAATAAAAGGACAAGATTTGGTATATGAATAATAAATATTCTTTATTGATAAAAATGTCTCTAAAAGCATATTATATTTTTACTCCTTAAGGTATACATGTCCAACAATCTCCCACTTGCACTACGTGAGTAAATATTATAAATCTTGCATCCCCATAGCTTCGACATGCCTCTCAAAGACTTTCCCAATAAGTGTCTTTGTGAATAGATCAGCTAAATTGTCCTCTAACGTAATTTTGCACACTACGACATTCCCTCATTCTATGAAGTCCTTTATAACATAATACTTATGATTAATATGCTTACTCTTCTTGTGAAATGTTGGTTCCTTAGCATTAGCTATTGCCGCACTGTTATCATAGTACAGTGACACCGCCTTTTTCGTACAAGGAACTACCTCAAGATCCCCAAGGAACTTGCGGAGCCACACTGCTTCTTTCAAAGCATCACTAGTTGCCACATACTTGGCCTCCATCGTTGAATCTGAAGTGCAATCTTGCTTCACACTCCTCTAATTTGATGGCACCGTCGCCCAGAGTAACACAAAACCAGAAGTCGATTTCCTCCAATCCAAACAGGATTGAAAATCCAAATCAGGGTATCTTAAAGGAGTCATATCCTCACTCGAATACACAAGCATGCACCCTCGAGTCCTTCTTAGGTACTTGAAAATATGCTTAACCGTAACTCAATGGTTTAGTCCTAGTTCTACCTAAAATCAACTTACAATCCTGACCGCATAACAAATGTCTATTTCTGAATCATAAGACACCTTCTTCATGTATTCTCTTTCTTCCTCAGATATTGGAGAGTCTTTCTTAGAAAGAGTAATTCCAGACTTAGATGGTTGCCCACATTTCTTGGAATCCTACATTGCAAACCTCCTGAGAATCTTATCAATGTAGCCTGCCTAGGATAAAGCTATCATTTTGTTCTTCCTATCCCAAAAGATCTAGATATCGAGAATAAAATTAGCCTCATCTAAGTCCTTCATGTCAAACTACTTGGTCAACCATAATTTGACTGATGACAATGCCTCAATGTCATTGCCAATTAGCAGAATGTCATCTATATAGAGTAGTAGAAAAACCACCTTCCTATCCTTAATGTATTTGTAAACACAAGGTTCGTCTATATTTTGTGTAAACCCATAAGTCTTGATTACTTGATCAAATCTTATGTTCTAAGAACGGGAACCTATCTTACCCTCTTAACTTTAACAGCTTACAAATCTTACCCTCTTGACTCTTGACCTTGAACCTATCTAGTTGTTCCATATATATGGACTCATTAAGATAACCATTTAGAAAGGCCATCTTGACATCCATCTGCTAAATCTCGTAGTCGAATGCAGCAAATATGGACAAGAGAATCCGGATGGACTTAAGCATGGCTACAGGCGAAAAGGTTTCCTCGTAATCGATTCCTTCCTTTTGCGTGTATCCTTTAGCTACTAGCCTAGCCTTAAAGGTTTCGACCTTTCCATCCACTCCTCTCTTCCTCTTGTAAATCCACTTGTACCCTATGGGTTTTACCTCTTTAGGAAGATCCATAAGCTCCCAGACCCGATTAGTCTCCATAGACTTCATCTTTATGTTTGTGGCCTTTGTCTAGAGTTTCGAATCAATATCCTCTATAGCCTCTACATAAGTGTAAGGATCCCTGTCATGTTCATCCGGTTCAGCCAAGAAGGGGTTACCATTGAACATATACCTCTTGGGCTAACGTCCGATCCTCCCACTACGCCAAAGCCCCTTAGGTTGTTGTTCGGGTTTATTTGGTTTTTCTACATCGATTGGAGTGGTTTCTACCAGACCCCCTGGAGTGATTCAATCACTCCTTAACTCCTTAAGCATCACTTTGCTTCGAGGCTCAATGTTGTTCATGTAACTCTCTTCAAAGAAAGTTGCATTAGTTGAAACGACAACTTTATTTTCCTTTGGGTTATAGAAATAACCCCTTTAGTCTCTTTTGGATATCCTATAAACACACAAACTTTCGAACGTGCTTCCAACTTATTCGCATCCCTATATAGGACATGAGTTGGACATTTCCATATGCAAATATGCTTTAAGGATGTCTTCTTGCTTGTCCACAACTTGTGAGGAGTTTTAGGAACCGATTTTGAAGGCACATTGTTCAAAAGATTACATGCGATTTGTAGTGCATATCCCCAAAAGGACAAAGGCAATGATGAAAAACTCATCATGGACCTGACCATATCCAACAAAGTCTTATTCCTCCTCTACGCTGTGCCATTTTGCTATGGAGTGCTTGGCGTAGTCAAATGGGATAAAATCTCATTCTCTAATAAATGTCCTAAGAACTCATCAGAAAGGTATTCACCACCTCGATCAAATCGAAGTGCCTTTGTGGGTCTACCCAATTGCTTTTCCACTTCAGCCTGAAACTTTCTGAACTTGTCATAAGTTTTGCTTTTATGGTGCATCAAATACACATACCCATACTTTGAGTAATTCTCAATAAAAGTAATGAAGTACGCATACCCTCTTTGTACTGGATAAACAGACATGAACTATCTAATCCTATCAAATTTTCAGCCAATTTGATAATAGGACACAAGTCACCAATTATTGAAAAAGCACGCCGTATCGTTACAAGATTTTTGTGATCTAGCAAAGGGGACCTGATGTACCTATATAGTTCAAGCTTCCGATAATTTTGAAACTCAATATCCTAGATATACATTTCATAATTATTAACTCTAACGTTACTTCACTAAAAGCTTAGAGCTGCACTCTTTAACTATATAGAATTACAAAGCCGTATAGATAAGTCTCCATGACATATCATAATGTATCGTATCCCCATAGAATTATCTATAATCAGCTTAAGAACAAGTTCTGTATTTTATCTCACCATCAAAAAACTTACCACCTAAAGACAATATACCATTCGGTTACATCTATGTATCCAAATGGTTGAGCGCTCTAGTTTTTCAATTACAAGATAACGCATATAAGAGTATATCACTACTCTTGAAAATGAGCTATGGATTCCATATCTATGAATGACAGGTCTACGCTATCAAGAGTCATGCCTCCAACGTATCGATATGTATAACACTATCAAAATATGGATGTCACCTTTTAGTACATCAAAAGACATAAGTCAAGACAATTGGCTTATTATTCATCTCATGATTAAGATACAATACATATGGTTTTCTAAAGTGAATGGATTTGCTGAGACAGAATTATTAATTCAAATCAATTTACTTTATGTCTTGATCTAACACATAGCCAAGTATAACAATGTACTAATGTTTCTATTCATAGAGTCTACCTTCGATGGTCAAGACAAACTATTTTTTGTTAAAAATATAGACAACATAACAATCTTTGCATAAATGAAGCTCCTAACTTTATTTCCTTGATTGTAGATCACCTTAAGAATCGTACCTTTCATATAATCTGTCAATCATATGCTCAATTCTTAAAGGGTTAGACTAACAGCCTCAGATCATTATTAGCTTAATATATATTCAACAAATATGAAAGTAAAGAGGACAAAATTTAGTATATAAATAATAAAAAAATTATTTATTGATAAAAATATCTCAAAAAACATATTATATTTTTATTTCTTAGGACATATATGTCCAACACATGTCAATATAAAAAATTCATCAACGACTTCGTTAGGCTGCTGCGGTTAGAAAATACAATATTAACCTGATAATGCGATAATACTGTATAAATGCTATATTTACACTAAATATAAAAATTTAGTGATGATGTCGCCAAACATCATTGGTGCCCATGACATCCTCGGTGGTTGGAAAATGCAACCACGATTAGAAGGAACAATTAAAATATAAATAAAAAATATATGAGGAAGGAAAACTCATGAGGCACAAGAAAGAAAAATAAATATAAAATCAAAATTTTTTTATTCTTTTTTTTCTTTTATTTTCCCATACCAGACACAAAAATGTTGAAAAGTGCAGAGCTGCAACCTCAAAATCCATACAATTTCCTGACATTAGTAATTAGTTAGTGCATATTTGATTTCTACCTCATGCTCCTTCTACACTTCGGAGCGGCCACCGACATGGTGCTGACGCAAAGGCCCTAACGAAGCATAGAGCTCGTTGTCACTACCAGACCTTCATCGACGGCGATGGAGAGGACAATCTCATGCTCTGCTTATGTGCTCGATGGATCTTTTGTCATGAGCACAGAGCGATCTCATGTGCTGCTTATGAGCAATCTTCGGCGCAACTTAGACGCGATCTATGGCACAACTCTAGCGCAGCTCAGATGCAATTTCCAGCATGATCTCTAGCGCAGTTCAAACGCGATCTCAAGCACAGCTCAAACGCAATCTAAGGCGTGATCTTAGGCCATCATCGCGATCTTGCAATCTGACTCCGATGAAGCTTCTATTGACGGTGCCGATGAATGTCCCGTGAACGGAGGATGAGAGAAGAATGGAATCAAGAGGAGAGAGAGATATAAGAAATTAGAGAGTGTGGGGATACATAATAAGATCAGAGGAGAGGGAGAATGACGAGAGAGACAGACAGACAAGAGAGGAAAATAGTGCGAGAAATGAAAGAGGAAAGAGAAAAAAAAGATTGAGAGTGACGAAAGAGAGAGAAACAAAGATAATAGGGAAAAAAAGGGCGAGAAATGAAAGAGGAAAGAGGAAAACAGGCCTGATTTAATAAAGGGATATTTTTAGGTGTTTGCACTTGTAAAATAATAAATTATGTTGAATGTGCTTTTTTTTTTTTTTTTACTTTTAGAAATATATCTGACATAATTATTATTAATCCTGATTTTTTCTGTAATTTTTCTAATAATAATAATAACAATAATAACAAAACAAAAAGAAAAAAAAAATAAGAGAGAGAGTTTAAAGTTTAAAACGCAGCGTTGGCATCAACGAGCAGGTGAGCGCCGGAGAGATAAAAGACGTCTCTAGTAGGTTTGGTTTGGAGTTTGGACGACGAACCGGGGAGGAAGAGAGAGAGAAAGGGCAAACGTCAACTGGGTACCATGGGTAAAAACCATTCCTTCTTTCTTCTTCGGTTTTACCTATTGTTTTCGAGTTGATTGTTCTTTTCTTTTTTCGATTTATTTTCTTCTTTTCGTCCTCCCCTAAATTCTTTGTTTTCCCCAGCAAATTTTCTTCCCCGTTTCAATTTGCTCTCTCCTTCCCAGTTTTCTGTGAAACTAAACTCGGTATTTTTTTGGAAAAAAAGACCGAGCACAATGTAATCCTGTTTTTTGTTGTTCTTCTTCTTCTGCTTCTTCTGCTTCTTCTTCTTCTTCTTCTTCTTCTTTTCGTTCAGAATATAGAAGTGATGGGTTTTTATATGTATGAATTGCAGACGCAGATATGGAGGATTATGGGTTCGAGTACTCCGATGAGGAGCCTGAAGAACAAGACGTCAACATTGAGAACCAATATTACAACTCCAAAGGTTCTTTGCTCTTTAGATTTCGCTTAATTATGGAATTTCATCTTCATGTTTTGCTTTAGTTTGTTTATCGATTAACTATATTCTTTTCGTGCTTATCTGCAATGTTTTCTTCACTGGAGATAGAAAAGTGAGGAATGGAGTTTGGTTATGGAGTTATGAATTAAGGAGATATTGGTAGACATATTGATATTGATGCCAAAAAAAAAAAAAACTACTTTTTGAAAAAAAATTAGAAGTTTCTTGGAAAGATATTTTCTATGGAGGAAAAGAAATAACTGTGGGTTATTAACATCAATATATTCCCAATATTGAGAAAGTATGGACAGTTCCTCAACACTTGGAAATAGGTTTTCTCCTTGTCCTGTGTTAGTAGTGGCATCCTTGGACACTCAATAATATCGATGTATTTGGTGACACTATGACTGTGTGTTAATAATATTGCTCTTTATCTCTGTCCTTCGTGGGAATGACATTAATATTTTGCAGTTGCTTTGTAATGCTGAGTTTTCTTTTTTTGAATTCAAAAGGTTTGGTTGAAACGGACCCAGAAGGAGCTCTTGCAGGATTTGCTGAAGTAGTTCGCATGGAGCCCGAAAAGGCCGAATGGTGAGTGCGACAAAATGTCATATTTGTGACATAATGCGGTCATTGCGATTGGCATTTTGGTGGAATGACCACTAAAGTACACTTACATAATTCATTGTATTCAATCGTGCAGCATGGTCGTGAAATCTTCCTATTTAAGATAGCAGATAACATATAATAACAAATATTTCATAAATACTAAAATTTTTGCAGTTTGTTTTTATCATAACTGAAATAAAAAAACGACAACTTCCTTCTTTTTGCTTTACTGGCTCTTATGTTAAAACTTATTAATTGTCTTGCTTGGGATATTGATCTTTGTTACACTTGTTTTTAGGGGCTTTAAAGCTCTTAAGCAAACTGTCAAGCTCTACTATCGTCTGGGAAGGTATAAAGAAATGCTGGAAGCATACAGGGTGATGTTGACATACATCAAATCTGCAGTGACACGAAATTACAGCGAGAAATGTATAAACAATATTATGGACTTTGTCTCTGGTTCTGCTAGTCAAAACTTTAGTCTTCTTCGAGAATTTTATCAGACTACTCTAAAGGCACTTGAAGATGCAAAGAATGAGGTAACCTTATAATGTTGTTTTGTGTAGTCATATTGTCTTTAATATCAAATGCAACATTATGTTTTTTGTTGTGCAGAGACTTTGGTTCAAGACAAATCTCAAGCTTTGCAAGATCTGGTTTGACATGGGTGAATATGGGCGAATTACTAAGGTAGTTGGTCTGCACCTGATACTATTAGCTTTGTGTTTGTCTGATATGTGATGGAGAACTCATGGGAATAACTGGTGTTACATCATTAGATTTTGAAGGAACTCCATAAATCTTGTCAGAAGGAAGATGGTTCCGATGATCAAAAGAAAGGAAGTCAACTTTTGGAGGTATATGCTATTGAGATTCAAATGTACACCGAGACTAAGAATAACAAAAAGCTTAAGGTAAGATCTCAATTTCCACTCCCATGCTCTTGGAGTTGAAAATTATGCTTCTTTCTTACTTTTTTTTTAGTGAGTGAAATTAAGATGGGTTCTTGTATCGCTTTTACTAATGATTATTTGGCTCAGTTCAAAGTGCAATTTCTTTTTGTTCTCTTTATTTTTTACATCACAGATTAGTTCATCTCTCTGGTCATATGTGCCCTTTTGAATGAGCTGCATCTAATATTGTGGATCAATTGCAGCAATTGTATCAGAAAGCTCTTGCAATAAAGTCAGCAATACCCCATCCTAGAATTATGGGTATAATTCGTGAGTGTGGAGGTAAGATGCACATGGCGGAGCGCCAATGGGCAGAGGCTGCCACAGATTTCTTTGAAGCTTTTAAGAATTATGATGAGGCTGGGAACCAAAGACGTATTCAATGCCTGAAGTATGTTCGCAAGTTCCTTACACTATTTTCTCTTCTTAAAAATATAAATACCCCCTTTGCGGACCTCTCCTTTCTTTCTTGCACTATTTATCTTAATTCAGCCAAGACAATTCCTATGTTGTGGTTGATGTCTTTCTTGTATGTCAGTGAATAGATTTCATCAAAATGGTCTGTGTAGAGAATAAATTTATTTTCAAGAATGTATCTGCCTGTTCTCTTTAGTGGCTTGTTTATATAAGCACCGGCTTTGCCTTTTCTTTTATTAATCATCCTAGTTTTCTGTCTTGTTTGACAGATATCTAGTTTTGGCTAATATGCTGATGGAATCCGAGGTTAATCCATTTGATGGTCAAGAAGCGAAGCCGTAAGTTCATTTTAAGTTCTTTCTTGTGTTTGCATATGTTTCTCCTTTATTCTCATTGATAGGGTACAGGTACAAAAATGATCCTGAGATTTTGGCGATGACAAATCTGATAGCAGCATATCAAAGAAATGAGATCTTGGAATTCGAGAAAATTCTTAAGGTATGGTTTTTAAGCTCCAAGATTATGTTGGAATGAGCTTACATATGTTATATTTATTCTGTGTCATTCTTCTTGTGATTGAATGTCTGGTTATGTTTGTGTACATTTTTCTCCGTATCATTTCCATTACTTTGCTCCAAACTAAGCCTTCATCAATTTTTTTTTTAGAGTAATAGGAGGACAATAATGGATGATCCATTCATCCGAAACTATATTGAAGATCTTTTAAAAAATGTGAGGACTCAAGTGCTGCTTAAGCTTATCAAGCCATACACAAGAATCCGTATTCCTTTTATTTCAAAGGTATAACTGTAGTTTGTCAATAGCTTATTTTATGTTCAATTTTCTCATCGGAATCGCTCATCTTTCGATCTATCTCCCAAATTGTGAGAACACATCTCCAAATCTGGGTTCTCAGATCAACTTCATTCTCGAATTTCTCGTAGCTTGTTATATTTTGATTGCCAGTTTGATCTTTTATTCGTATCGGCAGTAAAGTTACTGGAGCTTTATTAATGTTCAGGAACTTAACGTACCAGAAAAAGATGTTGAGCAGCTATTGGTTTCACTGATTTTGGATAACCGAATTGATGGACATATTGACCAAGTAAACCGGCTGTTAGAACGTGGTGACAGGTTTGTTTTCTTCGAATTCTTTCATAATTTCATCTGGTGATTCTTCATTGTTGTCCTGTCATCATTTGTCATTTTTCTCAAATATTGTGCAGGTCAAAGGGAATGAAGAAATATGCCGCTATAGATAAATGGAACACACAGCTGAGATCCCTTTATCAAACCATCGGCAACAGAGTATATTGAGTGATTTAAATGAATCGTTTTGCTATTTTGTACGATGAGGTGCTTAGTTTTCTATTATTGTGTATCGTGACTGGCTGCAACTTTACCTCCTTGGGATCACAACGTTGCATGAATTGTGTGGCTTTTGAAACTGCATGATTTGATCCTTTATAACTTCCTGTTTTCCTTTTTTTTTTTTTTGATGGATTTGACCCTTCATGGCTAGAAAAGCAACCTGTCTTTAAGTTTTGTATGAATTACGTAAACTAGAATGCTGTATAGTGTTTGTCTCTATGTTTGATGGAGCGATTTCGAGTTTTAAGTAGCCCAAGTGAAAAAACAGACGCTGAGACAGGCATTATTGTCTTTTAGGCTCCATTTGGTACAATGGATGAAGAGTAGAATGATGAAAAGAGTTGGAGAGATGGAGAGGATTACTAAACTGTGTGTTTAAGAATTTATTTAGAAGGTAAATTTTCTTTTAAAGCTTAAAGTGGAGTGATTGTTTGGGTCCTTTAACTAATAGAAGGATCTGATTTGGTGGGCTAGAAGGGGGAGTATATTCCTCCGCATCTTCTTTCCTTCCAATCGAACAAAGGTTTCGGCATGTGCTTATATCTCTCCATCTACTCGTGTTCCACGTCTCTACCTCCCATCAAACAGTGTTAGAGCTAGTTTGATATGGCTTTTTGAAAGTAACCATTTTGATGTTTTCAAGTCAAAAGCTGTTATTAATAAGGTGCTTGTTAACGGGAGAACTAAAACTTTTGGTTGTTATAGTGTAAAGTATTCACATGTTATACTGTTGAAAAAAAAAAAAAGTGTTATAATATAAAACTTTTACATTATATATTATTTTTAAATAAAAATGATTCAAATTATTGATTTTAACCAATGTTTTTAAATACTTTATGAGTAGTTTTGAATTTAAAGGAAAGTCCAGTGAAAGCCAACTTTTCCTTTTCTTTTCTTTCCTTTTTTTTTTTTGGAAAATCTGTCTTCAAGGTTCAAGCATCCAGTTAAAGTGTTGCTTTTTTAGAAAAAATAATGTTTTTTTTTGGAACTTGTACAGCACAGTTTTACTTTTTAGTTTTTTTTTTTCAATTTATTCTTTTATTTTTAAAAACCATGTAAACGTATTAATCTTAAAAATGTAGTTTCATCCGTCCGCCCGTTTTTAAAAGTAAATAAAGTGGTCTTTTCACCCCAACAAAACGTAGATACGGGGAAAAGATAAATACACTTAAATAGTTTTTAAAAATTATTTTCAGATTTTTTTATCTTTCTGTCAAGGTAGAGTACTTTGCACCATGGGTCCTGGTAGGTGACAATTTATTTTAGGGTTATATTTACAAATACTCTCTGATTACACGTCCAATCTCAAGTTTGTCCTCGACTTTCGGTTTTGCAAAGCATGCTACCTTGATCTTCGTAACAGTCCCACGATTAGTCCTTTCATAGGGGCTTTGCACTAAAATCAATGAAAACTCGATGTGTAACTGTCAGGTGGGATGACAATGAGATCATTATTTTTTTAAGTAATTATTTAATAAATTAGGTGTATCATATCATTATACTAAAATAATACGTGTGCTATTATAAATTTATTCGATAATTTTAAATGACACTTAATATATGCTGGTGTTTGAAGTATTAGTTTCAACTCAAACTATGTAAAGCTCTCATATGTCATAATATAGATCAAAATTAATGTATAATATAAAGCTACCACATGCTATACTATTTTGAAGTAAACGAATTAGTTTATGTCAATGCTCACATACACCCTTGTATTTATTGACTTGACAGTAAACGTCCGGCAGAAACATATTTTTTGGGCTATTGTCCGCCAATGCAAGCTTTTAATAGTGGAAAATTGTTGATGCAATACCGATATAGGCTCCTTTTTTACCAATAGCATTAAGGTATTATATCACATGTTTTAGTTGTATATGATTATAGCCCCAAACATAGTAAAAAATATTTTAAAGGCATTTATAAATTTTCAAGAATAGTGAATAAAAAAATCAAGCTCTTTCCTTCGACCCATTGCCGCTGCCACCCCATGAGGTTGCTGCCCCCTTCACGGTCTCCGGCCTCGATGGCATAGGAAGTGAAGTCTCCGACATCGGAAATAGGAGGTAAGCTCTCAAAGAGTGTCACTACCACATCAAAGCTCTCCATGGTGACCCATCGTGGTCTTGCACATAACCCGATGAACTTGAGGCGGCTATGGTGTCGTGCCTTTGCACCACGATGGCAACGCCAGAGCATTCTATGACGAGACCATCACTAAGATTCTAGCTCTTGTCGTTAGGGAAAGAATGTCATCAAAAGAAGGGCAAGTTCATGTGCGTTTCATGTGACTTAAAAACAGTGACCATTTAAACGCACATCAATTAAATTCGTCCTTTTGCATGAAAAAACGAGGCCAAGGATATAATAATAATAATGATGATGATGATGATGATAATAATACTAAAACGATATATCACTTTCCTAAAATGCTAGGGATTACAAGAGCTATTAATTCTTTTTTTTTTTACTATGTTTGTCATTCCCCATAACCAAGACTATTTATTAACGTATGAGACCACTTCATAGGATTTGTTAAAGTTATCCAATGGTTATCGATTTGTACAACACCAGTGGGGGTTAAAAACTCCCCACACTGCAACTTTTCCCATGATTTTAACTTTTTATGTTTCTTTCCATTTCGATTGTTTTCTTATTTATGTACTGTTCAAGCATATGATCTGGAGGACAAAAGCAACATCGTCCAATATTTAAATTCACAAAAACGAATAGCAAGCGTTAATTAAAACGACGGAATAAATTTAAGTACACAAATAATTATTAAACTGACTTTTCTAATCCTCTAACCATAATGTGTCTATTAAGAACCAAAACTCTTATTGGGTTAAATCTTTATCACGGGCTAATTAAGCATTTAATGTAAAATATCAATCATTAGTAGGGATAAGAAAACATACGTGCACAACCTCACGAGGAAAAACCAAATCTTGCCTCTTTTTCTAATAAGAATAACAATTTAGGTAAAACAAGTAAGATTAATTTCTAAAATTCTAATTTCCAGTCTTTGACAACAGAAAAGGGAAAGATTATTCACTTAAGCCTTTCATCAAACACTTAAATTGCAAAAGTCGTCCCTCATTACCTTTATGTCTCTCTTTAACCTTTCCTACCATCAACGTGTTGGCCCAAGGCGTAATTAAAATGATTTTGATGATAATACACAAGGATGTTTAATAATAATTAACTTTGAGTTTTGGTTTTAACAAAGATTTTCCAATTATTTGTCAAGCTCAAGTGGTTGAGAAGAAAAGACTAAATATTGTACAAGGCTTTAGGAACAAAATTTCTTGAAAATGGATTAGAGCTTGAAAACTTGAAGATGATGCAAGACTAGCTCTATATACATTGATTTCTCAAACTTAGTCTTGCATTGATTGTGTGTGCATTCTATCAATATGCGTTTCAATAGGTGATGGCTCACACATACACACTTTAATTCTTTCACAAAATTGCATTTTATTTTCAAATGTTGTTCAAAATTATAAAAATTTTGGCTCGACATTGTATTCGGTCTAAAGTTTGTTTTGAAAGCATTACTTCGAGAATATATAAGTATTGTGGTAAGTTTTGGTTAGAAGTAGTGTTTATACGTACTAGTAATTTATCTGATTAATTTGGCAGCCTAGAAAGTTACAAAATCTTGTTCTTTTTAAATGTTCGGTGCCTCCGACCTATTGACTGAATGTAGTCCATTGGTCTATTGCTATTGCTCAAACGTACTGATTTTGTCCATTGAAAATCAAGCTACAATGCCCCTTCTTAGTATTATCTCTGTTTTAAAGCCATTTTTGAGCTCCAAAAATTAGTTTTCTGTATAAGAATTGTTCCTAGCTTGTGAAAAACACATTCCTGCTCATTCTCTCATTGATTACATTGTTCGCTTTATCTAATTAAGCTTTTCTTTCAAAATTCACTCTTGAGCCTTACCATTGTTGTTTGCATTGATTGAGTAAACACATTTTTTCTTAGGCTCTTACTTGTTTCAAATCTTTGTGAGAGAAAATCTGGAGAGAACCAATCCTTAAAAGATTTCTCAATTGTTAAGGGAATTGGGTATGGAAAGGAGCACCAACTTCCCAATTTAAGCACGGTGATTTTTAAAGGTGTTGGTGAGACCTGGGTTGAAGAAGTCATCATCTTGTACAAAGAGTGATTCAACTGAAAGTCGGTCGAAATAGTAGAAGAGACTGTATTGAGTAGTGATGGATGATAGTGGATAAAGGCTTATTGTCGAACCACTGTAAAATTGCAGTTGCACACTTCTTTCCCTATTCTCTTTAATTTTTGCAAGTTATTTTTTATTGTAATATTTTCTTAGTGTCTATTTCTAGTTTAGTTTATTAGTTATGTGAGCCTTGCACATCAATTGTTCAATATTTGGTATTTGGTGTGTTTTTGGGTTATTGATTCTTACATTTACTCTCATTCGATTATTGTTTTGGTTATTTACACTAACTTTTCAATAATTTTTGAAAAAGTTTTAAAACCCAATTTTCCCTCTTGGGTGGGTAGTCATTTTTGCATTAACATAATGAACTTTATTTATAGCAAGACCATATGTAACCAAAAGATGACCTTTAATAAATAAAGTCTTTCATCCAAAATAGAATCCATGACATTTCTTTTTCTAATCGAAGACAAATATAGAACCCAAATTTCAGTACTTCAAGGTCATGTTGCCCCTTTTATGTCATACAATAAGACATAAAATTTAGGAATGTACTCTCAATTCAATAATTCTTCATTTTTATCTATCCTTAGAGCTCAACAATGAGCCCCTAACTATACTTTTCCTTTCACAAAACCAAAACTTTATCAAACCTGCAAGAGAAAAAGAAACAAAATATATCTCTCAACCAACTCATCATACTCGTAGGACTTTTCAATCTAACTTTCCCAAGACTTCTAATAGGAAATCAAGGTCTTACATAATGTTAGACATGTATACCCTAAGGAGTAAAATGTTGTAATATGCTTTCAGAGACCTTTTATCAATAAAGAATTTATTTATTATTTATATACCAAATGTTGTCCTCTTTACATTCATATTTGTTGAAAGTATGATAAGCAAACAAAAGTCTGAGACCATCGGTCTAAACCTTTAAGAATCAGGCATATGATAGATAGATTATGTGGAAGACATGAATCTTAATGGTGACAGTTTAAATCATAAGATCTACAATCGGGGGAATAAAGTTAGACGCTTTATTCATACTAAGATTGTTATGTTGTCTGCATCCCTAATGGGAGATGGCTTGTCTTAGCCATTAGAGTTGGACTCCACAAGTAGAAACATTGATACATTATCATAGGTGATAATGTATAGGATTGCAGCATAAAGTGGAATCGATTCGGATTAATAATTCCATCTGTGCAAATCAATTCGTTTTAGACAATCATATGTGTTGTATCTTAATCCTAAAATAACTAATGGGGTCCATTGTCTTGACTTATGTCTTTTGATATACCAAAGGGTAACATCCTAACTTTGTGATTGTGCGCATACCAGTACGTTGGAGACATGACTCTTGATAAGGTGACCTATTATTTATAGATATGGAATTTATAGCTCCATTGGTGGAGTCAATGATATTCTCTTATATGCGTTATCTTGTAATTGAAAGACTAGAGCGCTTAACCATTTGGATACAAAGGTGTAACCGAATGGTATACTATCTTTCGATGGTAAGTTTTCTAATGATGAGATAATGGAATGTAAGATAAAAATAATCAAGAAGGTAAAATAAAATTTATCCTTAAGTCGATTATGAATATTCTATGGGGATACGGCACACTATGATATGTCATAGATACTAAGCTAATTTGGAGCTTTGTAATTTTATATATTTCGAGAGTATAGCTCCTAGCATTTAATGGAGTAGCGTTAGAGTTGATAATTATAAAATATATATTTGGGATATTATATTTTATAATTATCGAAGCTTGAACTATATAGGTCCATGAGATTCTATTTGCTAGCTCATAATAAATCTTGTAATGACATGGCATGTTTTTTCAATAAATTAGTAACTTATGTAAAATTATTAGATTGGTTGAAATTCGATAGGATCAAATAATTCATATCTATCTATCGGTTGAATTAATTTTGTAAATTAATTCAAGATAAACCTGTTAAATTATCAGGAATATTTTATTTTCTATGAGATTATCTAGATATGGTTGTTTTGATCAGATAACTTCTCTATTAGATTATTTAAATTACAACTGAGGTTTTATCTGAGAATCTCGGGTGGAAAATAAAAGATTCCCAGGGATCAGATTATCGCAAGTTTGATAGGCCGATCTATTAGTTTGGCCTACCGATAGGGTAAGCTCGGTTGACCGATCCGTTAGTTTGGCCTGCCAATCTAATGATTATTTGATTACGTGTTTTTGACGTGATTTTATCAGAAGTTGATCTAGATTCAAATTTTTGAGGCCTTGTCTGAAAATAACCAACCCTAGGTCAGACCACTATTAATAGATGTGAGGTTTCTCAGTTATTTAGATCATTTAAGAAGTTAAGAGTGAGTACTTTAGTGTGAGAAACTTTAAAACTCCCAGAGGGCTATTATTCATAATCACGAAGCTGGGCTCTAGCTCTTCCCAATTGGTTAGAAAGAGAGTCACCGGTGAAAGAGCTATACAATGTGTGCCCATACACATTCTAATCATGGATAGAGAATAGCAAAGAAGGCTTGTTATTTGAGGCCCTTCTGGAACATGCTTCTCTTCACTGACTGTAGGAACTCTTTCGTATACAAAAGGTTAGTAAGATCTGTGATTAATTTATGTATATAGCATGTCAAACTTGTGTTTTGAAAAATACTCTGATTTAAAATTTTTAAAGTTTTGCTATGTACTTTTTTCCAACAACTGGTATTAAAGCCATGGATCGTGTATGTTTTACATGATTGTGTTATCTTATTAAATTATTATTGTATGTTTGTCATGTATGTTTTACATGATTGTGTTATCTTATTAAATTATTATTGTATGTTTGTTTATGTTTGGTATATGATTCTTAATTGTAGATTAAAAAGGTCTAAAAACGCTTTATCTTCGATACTTAACAAAAACCAATTAACTGGTGAGAACTATAATGATTGAAAACAGAACCTAAACATTGTTCTTTCCTTTAAGAAACTTAAGTTTATGCTGACGACACCATGTCCTCTCGAGACCACAAAAGATTCCACTAATAAGCAAATCTAAGTGTATGATCGCTAGAAGGGATGTTAACGATCAGGCCCGTTGTTATGTTATGGCCAGCATGAATAACGTGCTGTAGGCTCAACATGAAGACTATGAGACTGCTAGGCAGATCTTGGATAATCTTGAAGACATGTTTAGAGGCTAGACCCTAACAAAATGGCAAGGGGCACTTTGGAAACACTTGAACTACAACAAGGACTGGGGTCATCTGTAAAAGAGCATATGATGTTGGTCATGGGTTACCTCACTAAGGCTCGACCAATGGAGCTAACATTGATGCTGAAACTTAGATGACTATGGTCTTTGAGACTCTGTCTAAAGAGTTTATTTTGTTTAGAGCAATATTTAATTTAAGCAATAGACAGGATATGACCTCAACTGAGTTGTTGAAACAGTTATAGGAGTTTGAACTTTTGATCAAGGAATCTTTTGCTGGTGAAGAGGCCAACATGGCGGCTGCCTTTGGTTCCAATCCCAACCCTAGGAATGGAAAGAAGCAATGGGCCAAGAGTGGGAAGTCTTCTGTTCTTGTAAATGGTAAGAACAAGAAGAAGAAAAAGAAGAACCCGAAGAAGCTCAAGTGCTTTTTTTGCGAGAAGGTTAGGCACATGAAAAAGAATTGCAAGGACTTCCTTTCTCGAGGAGGTCGATGTGATTTTTTGGTTGTTGAAACTTGTTTAGTTAAGGAATCCAATGACATTTGGGTCATAGATTCTGAAGCAACTATTCATGTTTGTTTTTCTACAGAGGTTCAAAGAAATGAGAAGTTTGCTTTATGAAGACTTCATGCTTCAGATGGGCGATGGATCCTTGGTCTTAGCTAAAGTAGTGGGAAATGTCCATCTGTATTTTGATAATTATAGGAATTTAATTTTGCGAGATTGTTTTATGTTCTTAAACTTAAAAGGAATTTAATTTCTATAGCTTGTTTATTTAAAGACTCCTATTTGGTTTCTTTTAATAATAAAGTGGGGATTCGTAAAAACAAATCTTTTATCTATTTTAGATGGATGCAAAATAATCTATATTTTACAAGCCTAAGATGTACTTATTACTTAATGCTGAGATTAATGATAATAATTTTAAAAGACATAAAACTTCTCATTCTAATAAGACTTATCTTTGGCATTTACGACTAGGTTGTATAAACCTAAATAGGATTCAAAGGTTGGTAAGGGATGGACCTTTAAGTCAGTTAAAGGTGGAATCTATACCACAATGTGAATCTTGTTTGAAGGGAAAAATGACCCAAAGACCATTTTGGTCTAAGGACAATTGGGCCAAAGGGGTTCTAGAACTTGTGCATAGGCGATGTTTGCGGACTAATGAACATCCGAGCACGAGGAGGGTACGAGTATTTCATCATTTTTATTGATGGTTACTCAAAGTATGGTTATGCGTACCTAATGCACCACAAAAGCAAAGCTTATGATAAATTTAGGGAGTTTCGGGCTGAAGTAGAAAAGCAACTGGTTAGACCCATAAAGGCACTACGATCCGATCGAGGTGGAGAATACCTTTCTGATGAGTTCTTGGGACATTTATTAGAGAATGGGATTTTATCCCATTTGATTGCGCTGAGCATACCGTAGTAGAATGGCGTGGCTGAGAGAAAGAATATGACTTTATTAGATATGGTTAGGTCCATGATGAGTTATTCATCATTGCCTTTGTCCTTTTGGGGATATGTACTACAAACCACATGTTATCTTTTGAATAATGTGCCCTCAAAATCGGTTCCAAAAACTCCCCATGAGTTATGGACAGGTAAGAAGACATCCTTCAACCATATCGCACATAGGGATGTCTAGCTCATGTCTTGTTTAGGGATGTGAATAAGTTGGAAGCACGTTAGGAAGTTTGTGTGTTTGTAAGATATCCAAAAGGGACAAATGGGGATTATTTCTATAACTCACTAGAAAATAAAGTTGTGGTTTCAACTAATGCAACTTTTCTTGAGAAAAGTTACATGGACGACTTTAAGCCTCGAAGCAAAGTGGTGCTCAAGGAGTTGTCGAGTGATCCTATCACTCTGACGGTTCCAAATGTAACAATTCCAATCAGTGTAGAAAAACCAACCGAACTTGAACAACAACCTAAGGGGCTTCGACGTAGTGGGAGGATCAGGCGTTAACGTGAAAGGTATATGTTCAATGGTGAAGCCTTTTTGATTGAACTAGATGAACATGATAGGGATTCTTATACTTACGTAGAGGCTATGAAGGATATTGATTTGAAACTCTGGACAGAGGCCATGAACACAAAGATGAAGTCTATGGAGACTAATCAGGTCTGGAAGCTTATGGATCTTCGCGAAGGGGTGAAACCCATAGGGTGTAAGTGGATTTATAAGAGGAAGAGAGGTGTGGATGGCAAGGTCAAAACCTATAAGGCTAGACTGGTAGCTAAGGGATACACATAAAAGGAAAGAATCGAGTATAAGGAAACCTTTTCGCCTATAGCCATGCTTAAATCCATCCACATTCTCTTGTCCATAGCTGCCGCTCTTGAGTATGAGATTTGGATGGATATCAAGACGGCCTTTCTGAATGGCTATCTTGATGAGTCGATATATATGGAGTAGCCAGACAGATTCAAGGCTAAAGGTCAAGAGGGTAAGGCTTGTAAGCTATGAAAGTCAATTTATGGACTTAAACAGACTTTCAGTTCTTGGAACATAATATTTGATGAAGTGATCAAGACTAATAAATTCACACAAAATGTGGACGAACCATGTGTGTATAAACACATTGTGGATGGGAAGGTAGTTTTTTTACTCCTCTATATAGATGACATTCTGCTAATTGGTAATGACGTTGGGGTATTGTCATCGATCAAATTATGGTTGACCAAACAGTTTGACATGCAGGAATTGGGTGAGGCAAATTTTGTTCTTGGTGCCTAAATCTTTCAGGATAGGAAGAAAAAAATTATAGTTTTGTCCCATGCGGGCTATATAAATAAAATTCTCAAGAGGTTTGCAATGCAGGATTCCAAAAAAGGTGGGCAACCATCTAGGTCTAGAATCACTCTTTCTAAAAAAGACTCGCCAAAGTCTAATGAAAAAAGAGAATACATGAAGAAGGTGCCTTATGCTTTGGTAGTGGGTAGTCTCATGTATGCTATGCTTTACATACGACTAGATATTTGCTATGTGGTCGGGATTGTAAGTTGATTTCAGACGGATCCAAGACCTAACCAATGGGTTGCGGTTAAGCATATTTTCAAATACTTGAGAAGGACTCGAGGGTATATGCTTGTTTATTTGGGTGAGGATTTGACACCTTTTAGGATACACTGATTCGGATTTCCAATCGTATCCGGGTTCGAGGAGATCAACTTTGGGTGTCGTGTTTACTTTGGGCAGTGGTGCCATTGCTTGGAAAAATGTGAAACAAGATTGTACTTCGGATTCAACGATGAAGGCCAAGTATGTGGCAGCTAGTGATGCTTCGAAAGAAGCAATGTGGCTTCGCAAGTTCCTTTGGGATCTTGAGGTAGTTCCTGGTGTGGATAAGGTGGTATCACTGTATTGTGATAATAGTGTGGCGGTAGCTAATGCTAAGGAACCAAGATTTCACAAGAAGAGTAAGCATATTGATTGGAAGTATCATGTGATAAAGGACTTCATAGAGGGCGGGCATGTCACTGTATGTAAAATTGCATAGAGGACAATTTAGCTGATCCATTCATGAAGACGCTAATTGCAAGAGTTTTCGAGAGGCATGTGGAAGCTATGGGGATACAAGATTTGTTATATTTACTCACTTAGTGCAAGTAGGAGATTGTTAGACATGTATGCCCTTAGGAGTAAAAATGTAATATGTTTTTGGAGACATTTTTATTAATAAAGAATTTATTTATTATTCATATACCAAACTGTTGTCCTCTTTACATTCATATTTGTTGAATGTATGATGAGTAAACAAAAGTCTAAGATTGTCAGTCTAAACCTTTAGAATTAGGCATATGATGGACAAATTATGCCGAACACATGATTCTAAAGGTGACGGTCTAAATCATAAGATCCGCAATCGAAGGAATAAAGTTGGGCGCTTTATTCATGTAAAGATTGTTATGTTGTCTATATTCCTAACAGGAGATGGTTTGTCTTGGCCATCGAAAGAGGACTCCATGAATAGAAACATTGGTGTATTGTCATAAGTGATGATGCATTGAATCAGAACATAAAGTGTAATTGATTTGGATTAATAATTTTGTCTCAAAAAATCAATTTACCTTAGACAATCATATTTGTTGTATCTTAATCTTGAGATAAATAATGGGCCCATTACCTTGACTTATGTTTTTTGATGTACGAAAGGGTGACATCCACATTTATGTTGGAATGCATTCCGGTACATTGGAGGCATGATTCTTGATAGCGTAGACTTGTTATTCATAGACATGGAATGCCTAGCTCCTCTTTAGGAGTCGTTGATATCCTCTTATATGCGTTATCCTATAACTGAAAAACTGGAGCACTCAACCATTTGGATACATAGGTGTAATCAAATGATATACTATCTTTGGATGGTAATTTTTGGATGGTGAGATAATGGAATGTAAGAGAAAAATGATCAGGAAGGTAAGACAGAATTTATCCTTAAGCCAATTATAGATAATCCTATAGGGATACGACACATTATGATATGTCATGGAGACTTAGCTATTTGGGCTTTGTAATTCTATGTAGTTCGAGAGTGCAGCTTTAAGCTTTTAGTGGAGCAATATTAGGGTTGATAATTATTAAATGTATATTTGGGATATTGGGTTTTATAATTATCAGGAGCTTGAACTATATAGGTCTATTAGGTCCCTTTTACTAGCTCATAATAAATCCTATAATAATACGGCGTGTTTTTCTAATAAATTGATGACTTATATTAAACTATTAGATTGGCTGAAATTTGATATGATCAAATAATTCATGTCTTTTTATTGGCTGAATTAATTTTATGTAAATTAATTCAAGATAAACTTCTTGAATTATCAGGAATATTTATTTTTATAGAGATTATCGACTGTTTTAATTAGATAACTTTTCTATTGGGTTATTTGAATTAAAACTGAGGCTCTATCCTAAGAATCTCAGGTTGAAAATAGAGATTCATAGGGATTATTTATCGCAAGTTCGATAGGCCAATCCCCGCCGAACTTCAGGTTTGGCCTGCTGCTGGAGTAAGTTCGGCAGGTAGATTTGGCAGTTTAGCTTGCCAATCGAACGATAATCTGATCACGTGTTTTCACGCGCTTTTATCAAATATTGATCTAGATTCAAAATTTTAAGGCCTTATCTGATAAGGACCAACCATGGGACGACCTTTATAAAGAAGGAGGCAGTTTTCTATGTTATTAAGATTAGTTGAGAAATCCAGAGTGAGCACTCTGTCCGTGTGTCTCTGAAACTCCCTTAAAAAGCTATTGTCCACAAATTACAAATTGTATCTTTGGAATTTCTCAATTAGTTTGAAGGAGAGTTATCTAGGAAAGGGTGTACGAGTGTGCCCACACACACCTTGGTTGTGGATAGAGGATAACAAAGAAGGCCAATTGGTTGAGGCTCTTCTAGAACGCTCTTCTCTTCATTGATTGCGAGAGCTTTTTGGCAAATGAAGTTAGTAAGATTTGGTTAATTTATGCATATAGCGTGTCAAATTTGTGTTTTGGAAAATACACAGGTATAAAATTTTTAAACTTTCCGTTGCGTACTTGTAACACCCGCCTATTTTATGTAACGAATAATGTTATATTAGTGACAACGTTAAGTAATTTTATTGATATGCATTATAATACATGATATTATTGTCACTAACTACTTATTTTAAGTATTATGACAAGTGACGATCACGTGGAATTGATGTGCTCAAGTGTTCATGTTATTTACATTGTATGTTTAATTATGATTCCTTAATGATTTAAATGCATGATCCATTCATGTATGTAAGGACAGTTCGGCAGGCTGAATTGTCCCTCAAGCATCGGCAGGCCAATGGAAATAATCGACAGACTGGACTTAAGAGAATCGGCAAGCCAAAGTGAGGAATCGACAGGCCGATGACAGCTGATGAGCAGTCAGGCGAAGTCTCCTAAAATTGTGATGATGATAATTGGTATATTTATGGATTAATTTCCTCATTTAAGGAAATAAAACCATTGACTTTTGATTGATTGGAATTGTTTTAAATGGTTTCCTATTTTAAGAAGGCAAAATATGGTAAGAGAGACTAATTGATTTGACCTTCGCTCATTTCTCTCCATTCTCTACACAAATTAGCCCAAGATTAGTCAGAAAATTCTGATATTATAGAAAGGATAACTTCCCTCTTTTATGACATTCTCATCTTTTACGATAATTTCATTCTCTTTCTCAGAAATATTCTCTTAGACTATTCCCTTTCTTCTTCTTCTCCACATTCTCTTCTTTTCTTCTCCCTTTATTTTTGGTTGTAAATACATGAAGAAATATTGAGTTTTCTTTGGGTGAATTCGAAGGAATTCGAGAAGAATAGTTTTGAGGTAAGAGTTCGTTTTTGGTTTAATTTTGAAATGAAATCCTTCTTGACATCCGACTGCTATATCTTTCTCTACAAAATTCTTTTTGCTCTGAATTTTTAATATGTTATTCAAGTATGAGTTATGTGATGTTCTCCCAAATGTCAAGTTAATTGTATTTTTCTATGATAGATACAAATTTTCTACCCACTGCCACTCACAGTAAAAATGTTGCTGTTTGGTTATGATCCTTGAAAATGTGATTTTTGTTCAAGGGGTAAACGTGCTTTGTTTGCTACGAAATTTGGCAAGAGTGTTCTTATATATGTTAAGTTATGAATTGGAAAGTTTGGTAATGATTTAATGAGTATTTTATGTGTTATGGAATTTTTAGTAAGACTAGGTCTAGAAACTGCTTTAACAGTAAAATGGTTGGACTTTTGGTTATGTGATGTTTTGAGTAACTAAATGACTTTATTGGTGTTGAGATAATTTTGTGCTATTGTGATATATGTTAATAAGTTGTTTGTAAGAATTTTAGAGTTTAAATTAATATGTTTTAATTATTTGAAAATGATGAAATCATGTAGCTTACTGTATAATTTAATAGAGGTTAGTTTTACCATTGATTTCAAATGTGTATTTTGACCTACTTCGATTTTTGTTGAAGCCAATTTTTGGATATGTTAGAGTTCTATATGTCTATTATATGTGTTAATTTTTGTAGATTTTTTTGTGATGTCAAATGTGATAGACGGACCTGAGTTTTAACTTGCTTACTATTTTGTGTTGATTGGCAGATTTTTATGTAATGAAATTATGACTTGTATTTTTGAATATTAAATGAAATATGATATAATCTACGTTTCAAGAGATGAGTGTATGTGAGATCATATATGGTAATGGATGTTATGTAGTGGTGATTAATTCATTGAAAATATATGTTAATTGCCATTTTCTTTTTAATGAATGTATGACATGAACACATTATGAAGAAGAGCACATCGAGACGGCGTCGTCGTCACCAACAATATTAAGGTTAAGTAAGCTAGCTAGAAAAGTCAGTACATTCTCACCTGCAACATGATATATTATAAAGGTTTGATAATATGTTCTTGATGATATCTATGATGATTTTATGATGATTTCATTTAAAGATTTCTTATGAAATATTTTTATATTCTTAAAGATATGCATGTATGATGATGACGTATTTCAAAGCATGAAAGTGTATATTTATGTATATATGTATCACCTAAATAAGTGGTGTACACTAATGTTATGTTATGATATGTTATGATGTCATGTTTGGTTTAGGATTAGCTACCCTACTCCTCTCATGACGGCGCGCCTACGATGATGATTATGGTGCAACACTTGGGCCCTTAAGATAAAATGGAATAAGTTTTAATATGGTCAAAGTAATGAAAGATATGTTCCTATGAAAAATGTGCCTAGTGCACTATGATGATGATGATGATGATGTTCATAAAATATTTTAAGTTGTGAGATAATAATGTACTCACTAAGCATTAGCTTATCCAATTTTTATATCATGTTGCAGATAAGGGTAAGAAGGTCATGGACTAGATGGAGGATATGGAAAGGTGTGTGAGCAGAGGATGATGATTTGTAATCGGAAGAATGCCAAAGAAGCAAGTTTTATGATTAAACCATGTTTATAATTTTGGAACATGTTATTTGATGAGTTTTTAAAAAATTTCATGAACTATGTTTTAATATTTTACCTGATTAATTATATGGTCTTTCGCTTATTGAATCTTCTCTTTAAATTAAGTTTTCTAATGTTTTTCTTTAAAGTCGGTCAGCCTGCCAAACAATGATGATCAGCCTGCCGATCTTAGCAAAGTTTAAAACCCAGTTTTGCATCGCCTCGGGCTGCCTGTCGGTGGATGAACACCGGTCTGCCGATCCAGCTCGGCCTGCTAAAGTAATAGATTCGGCCTGCCGAATCAAGAATGAAGATTTTGCTTAAGATGATTTAAAGTTTGTTGATTGTTTTAAAGTGTTGCGATGTTTCATGATAAAATATGTCTTTTTATCATTTGGTATATTTTATTTATAAAAGGATGTTTATGATCAATTATATGTTTAATAGTATTATTAATATTATGGATTAAGTTATTGAATGTGGTAAAAAAAAAAAAAAATTATGTATGGATCCTGGGTATGGTTTCTTAATTATGTTTTCAATTAAGTTTTGTTCAAATAGTTTACCTTAAATAAAAGTATATTTATGAATGTATGATATCTGTGACGTCCACAAGGGGGCGTTACAAGCTTTGGTATCAGAGAAAATTTTTGTTTATAATTCATATCACCATACGTCAGTCTCAGTCCTCCAAGTAAGTATGTTTTAAAGTTAGATGTTAAGATGCAAGTATGATGATAAGATTGAGGTTTAGATGTTTAATGATTAATGCTTTAGTAGTGAAAACCTATCTCATAAATTAGAAGATTATTTATAAGCTCCTAATTCTTTTAGGAAATTGACAATGGACGGTCACAGAAGAATGCAAACCCGTTCCCAGACCAATGAAAGGCTTATGACGATGATTGTCGAGCTACAAAGGCAGTTGGAGGATCAAAGGAGAGAAATCAAAGAATTAAGTGCCAATGGCCAGAACGGCGAATGACAAGGCAATGATGTGCCTCCTCCTCCTCCTCCCCAGCCACAAGTCAATGAAGTCCTAGCTCCTGCTGCTGAACCTAGAGCGGCCTATCAGGAACCCCTTCTAGTCAGATGGAAGAGACTTAAGCTGGTAGATTTTGAGGGTTCTAAGGATCCATTAGTCGCTCAAGGATGGTTGAAGACAATTGAGGCTACCCTAAGACTTATGGGCTTCACGGACAATGAGAAGGTTCTCTGTGCTTCATTCTGCCTCACCATGGAGTCCAGGATTTGGTGGGACGGCATCGAACAGAGCAAAATGTTGAAGATATGACATGGGATGACTTTGTTCACGAATTTAACATGAAGTTCTTCCACATGAATATTACCAGGAAGCACTACGATGAGTTTGAGAACCTACGCCACGGGGACATGTCGGTCACCGATGTAGTGGCAAAGTTTGACCAGCTAGCTCGATTATGCCCAGGGATGGTTAATGATGAAAGTGAAAGGGTCAGAAGACTGATCAAAGTTCTCAGGTCTGAGATTGCTGCAATAGTTAATGGGGCTAGTCCACCCAGGACACAAGAACAGGTTGTAATGAGGGCCCAACATGTTGAGTTTCATTTGTCCAAGATAAGAAGGAACCAGCCTCAGTCTGGCCAGCCAGCTAGTAATGCAAACAACCAGAACTGTCCTCCACATAGAAACAACAGCAACAACAACAACCAGAACTGGAGGAACAACAAGAGAAAGGGCAATTCTCAAAACCAGCAGAGCCAAGGCAACAAGAGGCACAATGGTGGCCATCCCAACAACAACAATAGCAGGTAGTTTCAACCATGCGCCAAATGTGGAAAGAAACATCCAGGAGAATGCCGCTTGGGGACAAACCAATGTTTTATTTGTGGGCAAGAAGATCATTTTGTCAAGAACTGTCCGAACCTGACGAATGCTAATGCCCTTCAAAGAGCTCCTCCTCAAGCCCAACTCCATCAGCTACAAGCTTCTCTTGAAGGGCCACTAATCAGTCAAGGAAGACTTGAAGCCCCACCTACGAATGCCTGCATCTATGCCATGACAAAGGAACAAGTGGTTGCTGAAGCCTCTAATGTGGTCACAGTTCAGATAACAAGTTTATCTATTGATGCTTATGTCCTTTTTGATACGGGTGCCACACATTCTTTTGTATCTATGTCATTTGCTAAGAAGTTAGGGGTTCGTTTAGAGCCTATGAGACAAGGATTCACTACGACACTACCCTATGGGGAAATGATATTATCTACGCACTGTCTACGTACAGTACCCCTATGGATTTCTGATAGGAAACTTTACGTTGACCTCATTGTGATTGACATGTATGACTACGATATGATTCTTGGGATGGATTTTCTGAGCAAGTACAATGCTTCTATCGAATGCCGAAAAAGAAAAGTGATCTTCCATCCTGAAGGCGATCAAAAGTTCGTGCATGTTGGCGAGTCCAAAAAGAAACCCAGTATGTTTTATCCGCAATGAAAGCAAGGAAATTATTACCTAGTGGCTGCATGGGCTATCTGGCCAACATAGTAGATAAAATCCAAGAGGAAAAGACAAGGATTGAAGATGTGGCAGTTGTATGCGAATTTCCTGAGGTGTTTCCCTATGACCTAACAAGTCCACCTCCAGAAAGAGAAGTCGAATTCGAGATTGAGCTCGCTTCAGGCACCGACCCGATTTCAAAGGCACCATAAAGAATAGCCCTGACAGAGTTAAAGGAGCTTTACACGCAATTAAAGGAGCTACTTGACAAAGGCTTCATCAGGTCAAGTCACTCAACATGGGGAGCTCCAGTCTTATTTGTTAAGAAAAAGGATGGTTCGATGAGACTCTACATCAACTATAGAGAGCTGAACAAGGTGACAATTAAGAACAAGTAGTCGTTACCTCGAATCGATGATTTGTTTGATTAGCTCAAGGGTGCATCTGTGTTTTCAAAGATTGATCTACGGTCAGGTTATCACCAGCTGAAGATTAAAGAAGGAGATATCCTAAGACAGCCTTTAGATCGAGGTATGGTCACAATGAGTTTATGGTTATACCCTTCGGTCTAACGAATGCACTTGTGGCCTTCATGGATCTGATGAATAGGGTATTCAAGGATTCCTTGATAAATTTGTTGTTGTATTTCTTAATGATATTCTTGTTTATTCAAAGAATCTAGAGGAACACAAGGAGCATGTAAAGATTGTGCTGGAAACATTAAGAAGACACAAGTTATATGCAAAATTTTCTAAGTGTGAAATCTGGCTTGATAGAGTGTCTTTCTTGGGGCATGTTATATCAAAGGAGGGGATTATGGTAGACCCTGCTAAAGTAGAGGCAGTTCTCAACTTGAAACAACCAACTAATGCAAGCGAGATAAGGAGCTTCTTAGGCTTAGCTGGTTATTATCGGAGATTCGTAGAAAACTTTTCCAAGATAGCAACTCCACTTATGAATCTAACTCGCAAGGGAAAGAAGTATGAATGGATAGATGCTTGCGAGAAGAGTTTCCAGGAACTGAAGAAGAGGCTAACAACAGCTCTAGTATTGGCTATTCCAGAAGGAAACGATGGATTCGTAATTTATAGTGATGCGTCTAAGATAGGCCTTGAAGCTGTTCTAATGCAAAATGATAGGGTGATTGCCTATGCGTCAAGACAACTGAAGGATTACAAAAAGAACTATCATACTCATGATCTTGAGTTAGCAGCAGTCATCTTTGTGCTGAAAATATGGAGGCATTATTTGTATGGGGTCTAATGCAAGATCTTCACCGATCATCAAAGTCTGAAGTACTTCTTCACTCAGAAGGACCTGAACATGAGACAACGAAGATGGCTATAGCTAGTGAAGGAGTACGATTGTGAAATCCTTTATCATCCTGGGAAGGCCAATTGAGTGGCTGATGCTTTACGTAGGAAGACAACGGCTACGTTGATGTCAAAGCAAGCAATGTCTCAACCTTTGAGAAAGGAAATCCTAGACTTCGGTTTAGAACTTATCACAGGCCAGCTGTCACCACTCATTCTTACTCCGACGTTGTAAGATGAGATTCAGAGAAAACAAGATAAAGATGTAAGCCTCGCAAGGATTAAGCAGGAAATAAAAGAAGGGAAAAGTCAAGAGTTTTGTATTGTGGATGACGGAACTCTATACCTCAAGGACCGCTTATATGTTCCCAATGTTGATGGGTTAAGGGAAAGAATCTTGGCAGAAGTTCACGACACTCCTTACTCAATTCATCCAGGTGCAACAAAAATGTATAATGATCTAAGGGGTGATTTCTGGTGGTTTGGAATGAAACGTGATGTTGCCATATATGTGAAGAAATGTTTAACATGTCAGCAAGTTAAAGCTAAACACTAGAGACCTGGTGGTGATCTACAGTCTATCCAAATACCAGAATGGAAATGGGAGGAAATAGCAATGATTTCATTACCGACTTACCCAAAACTATGAACGGTTATGACACTATCTAGGTTGTTCTGGATCGACTGACGAAGGCGGCACATTTTATTCCTATCAGGATCACTTACTCTATGGAATGGTTAGTGAAACTCTATGTTAAGGAGATAGTACGACTTCATGGAATTCCCAAGTCAATCATCTCAGATCGTGATGGCAGGTTCACATCCAAGTTCTAGAAAAGCGTACAGACTGCTATGGGGACCAAGTTGCATTTCAGTTCAGCTTTTCATCCTCAGACAGACGGCCAAACGGAGAGGACGAACTTGATTTTAGAAGATATGCTTCGGGCCTATACTCTCGATTTCAAGACCAGCTGGTGTAAAATGTTGCCATTAGCAGAGTTTGCGTATAACAATAGCTATCAGGCAACAATTGGGATGGCACCTTATGAGGCTCTATACGGACGAAAATACAGGTCGCCTACATGTTAGTATGAAGCTGGTGAGAAGAAGTTGATGGAAAGCATCGATGCTAAAAAGACTGATTTTGTTAACGAAACTTCTGAGATGATAAAGTTGATAAGAAGAAGAATAGAGACTACTCAAAGCCGTCAGAAGAGTTATGCTGACAAGAGAAGAAGGCCCTTAGAGTTCGCCGTGGGTGAATCTATGTTTTTGAAAGTTGCACCGATGAAATGAGTCATGAAATTTGGTAAGAAAGGCAAGTTAAGTCCAAGATTTATCAGTCCTTATGAAATCGTTAAGCGGATAGGCAAGGTGGCTTATTAGCTGAGATTGCCATAAAAAATGTCAACAATGCATGATGTGTTCCATGTTTCTATGCTCAAGAAGTATATCCCAGACCTTACGCATGTGATCGAGCCACAAGTGATCGAGATACAGGAAGACTTAAGCTATGAAGAAAAGCCAATGGAGATTCTTGATCAAAAAACCAAAACCTTGAGGAATAAAGAAATTCCATTGGTCATGGTACTATGGCGGAATCACCAAGTAGAAGAAGCTAGATGAGAACGTGAAGATGACATGAGAACTAAGTATCCGTAACTGTTTTGATTTTCGAGGATGAAACTCTTATGAGGTGGGGAGAATTGTAACACCCGCCTATTTTATGTAACAGATAATGTTATATTAGTGTCAACGTTAAGTAATTTTATTGATATATGTTATGATCCATGATATTATTGTCACTAACTACTTATTTTAAGTATTATGACAAGTGACGATCACGTGGAATTGATGTGCTCAAGTGTTCATGTTATTTACATTGTATGTTTAATTATGATTCCTTAATGATTTAAATGCATGATGCATTCATGTATGTAAGGACAGTTCGGCAGGCCCAACCTTCAAGTTCGGCAGGCCGAATTGTCCCTCAAGCATCGGCAGGCCAATGGAAATAATCGACAGACTGGACTTAGGAGAATCGACAGGCCGATGACAGCTGATGAGCAGTCAGGCGAAGTCTCCTAAAATTGTGATGATGATAATTGGTATATTTATGGATTAATTTCCTCATTTAAGGAAATAAAACCATTGACTTTTGATTGATTGGAATTGTTTTAAATGGTTTCCTATTTTAAGAAGGCAAAATATGGTAAGAGAGACTAATTGATTTGACCTTCGCTCATTTCTCTCCATTCTCCATGCAAATTAGCCCAAGATTAGTCAGAAAATTTTGATATTATAGAAAGGATAACTTCCCTCTTTTATGACATTCTCATCTTTTACGATAATTTCATTCTCTTTCTCAGAAATATTCTCTTAGACTATTCCCTTTCTTCTTCCTTCTCCACATTCTCTTCTTTTCTTCTCCCTTTATTTTTGGTTGTAAATACTTGAAGAAATATTGAGTTTTCTTTGGGCGAATTCGAAGGAATTCGAGAAGAATAGTTTTGAGGTAAGAGTTCGTTTTTGGTTTAATTTTGAAATGAAATCCTTCTTGACATCCGACTGCTATATCTTTCTCTACCAAATTCCTTTTGCTCTGAATTTTTAATATGTTATTCATGTATGAGTTACGTGATGTTCCTCCAAATTTCAAGTTAATTGGATTTTTCTATGATAAGATATGAATTTTCTACCCATTGCCACTTACAGTAAAAATTTTGCTGTTTGGTTATGATGCTCGAAAATGTGATTTTTGTTCAAGCGGTAAACGTGCTTCGTTTGCTACGAAATTTGGCACGAATGTTCATATATATGTTAAGTTATGAATTGGAAAGTTAGGTAATGATTTGATGAGTATTTTATGTGTTATGGAATTTTTAGTAAGACTAGGTCTAGAAACTGCTTTAACAGTAAAATGGCTGGACTTTTTGGTTTTGTGATGTTTTGTGTGATTAAATGATTTTATTAGTGTTGAGATAATTTTTTGGTATTGTGATGTATGTTAATAAGTTTTTAGAAAAAATTTTAGAGTTTAAATTAATATATTTTAATTATTTGAAAATGATGAACTCATGTAGCTCACCATATATGTTAATAGAGGTTAGTTTTACCACTGATTTCACATGTGTATTTTGACCTACTCTGATTTTTTTTGAAGCCAATTTTTGGATATGTTAGAGTTCTATATGTCTATTATATTTGTTCATTTTTGTAGATTTTTCTGTGATGTCAAATGTGATAAAAAGACCTGAGTTTTAAGTTGCTTACTATTTTATGTTGATTGGTAGATTTTTATGTAATGAAATTATGACTTGTTTTTAAATATTAAATGAAATATGATATAATCTATGTTTCAAGAGATGACTGTATGTGAGATGATATATTGTAATGGATGTTATGTAGTGGTGATTAATTCATTGAAAATATATGTTAATTGCCATTTTCTTTTTAATGAATGTATGACATGAACACATTATGAAGAAGAGCACATTGAGACGGCGTCGTCGTCACCAACAATATTAAGGTTAAGTAAGCTAGCTAGAAAAGTCAGTACATTCTCACCTGCAACATGATATATTATAAAGGTTTGATAATATGTTCTTGATAATAACTATGATGATTTTATGATGATTTCATTTAAAGATTTCTTATGAAATATTTTTATATTCTTAAAGATATGCATGTATGATGATGACGTATTTCAAAGCATGAAAGTGTATATTTATGTATATATATGTATCACCTAAATAAGTGTTGTACACTAATGTTATGTTATGATATGTTATGATGTCATGTTTGGTTTAGGATTAGCTACCCTACTCCTCTCATGACGGCGCGCCTACAATGATGATTATGGTGCAACACTTGGGCCCTTAAGATAAAATGGAATAAGTTTTAATATGGTCAAAGTAATGAAAGATATGTTCCTATGAAAAATGTGCCTAGTGCACTATGATGATGATGATGATGATGTTCATAAAATATTTTAAGTTGTGAGATAATAATGTACTTACTAAGCATTAGCTTATCCAATTTTTATATCATGTTGCAGATAAGGGTAAGAAGGTCATGGACTAGATGGAGGATATGGAAAGGTGTGTGAGCAGAGGATGATGATTTGTAATCAGAAGAATGCCAAAGAAGCAAGTTTTATGATTAAACCATGTTTATAATTTTGGAACATGTTATTTGATGAGTTTTTAAAAAATTTCATGAACTATGTTTTAATATTTTACCTGATTAATTATATGGTCTTCCGCTTATTGAATCTTCTCTTTAAATTAAGTTTTCTAATGTTTTTCTTTAAAGTTGGTCGGCCTGCCGAAAAATGATGATCGGCCTGCCGATCTTGGCAAAGTTTAAAACCTAGTTTTGCAGAGCCTCGGGCAGCCTCCTGATGGATGAACACTGGCCTGGCGATCCAGTTCGGCCTACCAAATCGAGAATGAAGATTTTGCTTAAGATGATTTAAGTTTTGCTAATTGTTTTAAAGTGTTGCGATGTTTCATGATAAAATATGTTTTTTTTATCATTTGGTATATTTTATTTATAAAAGGATGTTTATGATCAGTTATATGTTTAATAGTATTATTAATATTATGGATTAAGTTATTGAATGTGGTAAAAACAAAATATGTATGGATCCTAGGTATGGTTTCTTAATTATGTTTTCAATTAAGTTTTGTTCAAATAGTTTACCTTAAATAAAAGTATGTTATGTATGAATGTCTGATATCTGTGACGTCTGTAAGGGGGCGTTACAGTACTACTTTTCTAACACTTATCAAAAAGATTAAGGAACAAATCAAGCACTCCACCAAGAGCTCTAAGATGATCTCTGACTATATTAGTTTATTAAAAGTTGAGCTGATGAACTTTCCACCCTTAGAAAATCCATGAATCATGAGGATCTTATCGAGAAAATCCTTGATGGTCTTGATGAAGATTATTAACCCACAATTGATGTGATCAATGGTCGAGACACACCAATCTCCTTTGAGGAGCTTCATGAAACATTAATCAACAAAGAGCTCTCAATATCTTGCTTCACCTACCTCCTCTCCACTATTGGCCACCGCCAATTCAGCCTGTTCACACACACAATCTAGTAATTCCAAACACAACCAACAATGCTTTTTCACCGTTCCTCTGACCATAGTCTCTCGGGGTGGTCTCCCCTACCTAGACCCTATTTAGGTCGTTGCTAAGGGTGCTATAAACAACACATGGTTCAACTATGCCCTTTGTTTCACTTATTGCCATCGACTTCAACTTTGACTCTGGCTCCTTATTCCTCTTCCTTTTGCAACCATGCCTTTTAACTCAATGGCTTTTTCACGTGAATGTTGCAACCACCACAACGATTGGTGAGCCTCGTTGGCTTCTTGATAAAGGAGCCTTGCATCATATTACTGCAAACCTAGGAAATCTCTCCCTTCATGCTTCTTATGATGGTCCTAAGGATATTGTGGTCGAAGATGGCAATGGTCTTCCTATCACTTGTGCCAGTTCTATATCTATCTACACCTACTAAAACTTTTACTTTAAACAATGTTCTTTAAGTTCCTACTATGCAAAATAATCTTATCTCTCTCTCACTTTTGTCAATCTAATAACACTTCTATTAGATTCTTGCCTACATTTTTTTGTAGGTCGAACCAAAGATGGTGTCTACTAGTGGCTCGCTTCATCTATCAAGTTTACTCTGTTAGTTGCTTTTTCTAGTGTCAAGACCACTTTGCCCTAGTGGCATCATAGATTAAGTCATCCATCTTCATCAATTCATAGGCATATTATCTTCAATTTTAGCTTATAGTTATCAAGTCCTTTGTCCTTAAATTTCAATTGTAATGACTGTTAGTTAAATAAAAATTACAAACTACTGTTTTTTATTTCTTTTCTTGTCTTTTCTCCTCCTCTTCAAATTATTTCTATGATGTATGGACCTTATCTATTCCTTCTATTGATGACTTCAAATGCTATGTTGTAATGACTGAGAAAAAATTCATTAATAAAACCTAATATTTAATTAGGTTTAATTAATGAATTTACTTTTAAAAATGTGAATTTTTGTAAAAATTGTAAGTTTTGTAAAAATTACGATAAAGTAGGAATAAACGGCATTGATTGTAAATTTTATGGCAAATGTATTGCAATGTTGGATATTGCCGAATACAGATTTTATGAGTTTAAATTACTCAAAAATTTGTAAATAATATCCATAAAATGAATTTTATATCACGATTAATTGTAAAATTGTGTTATAAACAAGTGGGTGATTAGAATGTAAATAGGACATATAAGTTGTCCAAACCCAAATCAGGGGGAAAAAGGAGGCTAAAGCAGTATGAGTATACTGCTAAATGAAAACGCAGATACAAAAAATGTTATGATTGGCCTCCAAAAGTGAATAAAAAGTACACTGATTTGACCACAACAGTATAGAAAAAATACTGTGTGGTGAAAATTACATAGTATAAATTTTTAACTCCATAAAGTGGACACTTACTTGAATTCTATTGGGCCAACAAGCCATGCTATATGGCCCAATAACATGATGACACTTACGGTAACCTTATGGATGACCATGAGTCATCAAGTGGATAAGGAAGCATTAATTACAAGTTTATCACAATTTTTCATTTCCTTTCCTTTCCTCCAAGTTTCGGCAGCCATAACCAAAGCTTCCAAAAAAATTTTCTCAGCCCCAAACTTTACAAAAATAGCCCCATACAAGTTTTACAAGCAAGTACAACGATTTTCCACAAGTTTTAAGGAAAAATCCTAAACTTTTTAATGAGTTTTCAAGGGATTTTTCATGGGTAAAGGAGAAAAATTAATCCATGGTATTTTTGAATGGAAAGGAAGCCTAAGAGGGAGTTCAAAGGAACTTTGAAGGCTAGAAATCAAAAAGTACCATTTGGGTAAGTTTTAAGTTTTAAAGTTTTGAAATTTTGTAAATTTTATTTTGATTTTTATTACTTTGAAACTATGTGGGTTCTTGAGCATGTACTTGATGAAATTTCATGCATATGTGAAGTAATGGCATGTTTAAGTTGTGAAATTTTGATTTATGGTGCAAAATGGTAATTTTTGCAAAAAGTACTATTTTTGTAAATTTAATGTTAGTTTTAGTAAAAGTGATGTTTGAGCATGAGAATGTTTTGAATGAAGGCATGGAACGGTTTCTGCAGCGGTAGAATTGCAATTTTGAAACAGATTTTTGTAAAAATGCCGTAGGAGCTAAATTGAAAGGAAAAGATTTCTCTACGCAAAATTAAAAAATGGCCAAAAAGCCCCTGTACAGTGAGATTTTGGGAAAAGTTAAAACACAAAGGTTGTAGATCTCAACAAAACTATTAGGCAACGCGGACAGTTCGTCAAAAAACTCAGTCGTTTGTGAGATTTTAATTTTTCAAAGAATTTACGAAAATTTTGAAAATTTTTTAAAAAGGGCAAAAATGTTATTTCCCAAAGGATTTTGAATAGGAAATTTTGAGCAAAGAAGTAAATTTTAGTCCTGGGGGCAAAATCGTCAAAATTTTTAGCTCAGAGACTAAACCGCAAAGTTTTATGAAAATGGGGCATAAATGAGAAATAAAGAGATTTGACCCACTAGGGTGTTATTTTAAAATTAGTATGTGGTTATTTTCGTAAGAATAATGAAATCGAGCTCGGGTAGGTTAGTGGACCCACAGAGGGCAAAATCGTTATTTTGCTCGAATAACCCAAACCGCTCTGAAACGTGTCAGTTGGAAAAAGAATGGTAAAAAAAAAAAAGTGGTTCCCACCCTTCGTTAGAAATGATAGGGTAGAGTTGATAGAAATAAAAAAACCAATGGTTTTTAGAGTTGTATAGTAATGCAACTCAATTTATTAACTAACGAATGTTTTGTATCGAAACATAGTGGAATTTGGCTAATGTCTTTGTAATTGGCCAACAGGATCCTAGGAGTCTAGGAGAAGGAAAATCGAGGTTAAGTTGCCTGACATTCACATCAAGTAAGTACCCATCCCACCTATAGTATGAAATTGTAGGCTTAGAGTGCAAAATATGTATATGTATACCTGTGTGTATATCAAGGTGTATACTTGTATGTATGCAATGACATGAGTATTTATAAAAATGAAAGGGTATACTTGTGAGTATATGGAATATATATATATGTACCTGAGAGTATATTATGACATGTACCTGAGTGTATATGATGATCTGTACCTATGTGTATATTTTATGTTAAGTACCTGTGAGTACATTATTCTATATACCTGTGCATATATTAATGTGTACCAGTGTGTATATAAAGTATGTACCTATGTGTACTATGTCGTCTAAGAGCATTTATGTAGATTATGTTATGTATAACATGTGATCATCACTTCATGCATGGTATGATAACCATAATAAGTGAATTGGTAAACAAATCACCAAAAGTTAAGAAAAGTGTCGTATCGACTCCTAACTCAAGGGGAGTTTAAGGATTACAGGATGGTCACGGTGTTACATAGACCTAAGTGTGCAATGGTACGAACACTTGGGCCCTAGTTAAAGATAAGAAATGATAATGGTAAGGAAGGATTATAAGAAAGCATAATGAGATCATGCATTTTATTGAATGTGCATGTGGGTTTATATGGGACTTATTGGGCGTAGGCTCATTAAGTATTTCATACTGTAGGTATTCTGACGAAAAGGTCAGAATAAATTGTCATGATGAGCTGGCGAATGGATGATGTGTGCAGACTAGGTATGGTTTTGCGCCATAGTATGTTTTTCGCTGTATGGTGTTTTAAGATATTTTGAAAGTAATCTTTGTTAAGCTATATTGCAAAAAAAAGATGATTATGTAAAAACAAGTATATGTTTGTATTTCAAAAGCTGTTAAACTAGTATATGTACAGTATTTTTTAAAAGAAAAAAAAATTTCCTAAATTTTTGCCCTAAAGTAAGAAATAAAGAGTTTTATCATAGCCCAAAAAGGCAGGTTGCGATAGTTGGTATTAGAGCGAAAATCTTGCCATTGCCATAGCTTAAGTAAGATAGTTTGATTTTAAGTATAGGAATGTTTAGTTTCTAATTTTATATGGCATTGATATGTTAATTACGACAATAAATATAGTATTTGGTGGAGCTGCATCATGATCATGATATGGAAGCTGATTGAAGAGCTAGTATTACTTTTCAAGATGCAATGCCACCACGATACTATGGGAGTCGGCAACCTATGGTGTTGACCGAATGGCTTCATGTAGTTGAGGTAATCTTTGATGCTTGTTATACGCCACCACATCTCCAGGTTTTATTGGCCTCAGGATTGTTGTTAAGGGAAGCCTTAGCATGGTGGCTGAGGATTGGACCTGATGAGCGACTAGGGGATTGGCAAGGCTTCAAACAACAAATTCAAGCTGTATTCACACCTTTACCTCCAGCAGATGCCATGCACATCTAGGTGATTTCGATGATGTGGGCTGATTGGCGACGCAGGTTGTACCTATGAGTAGAACCAATCTGGGGAAGATATGTTGGTGAGCCAGTGGATCATTATATTCTCAGGTTTCGATGCACTATGGTACCACTGATTTCCCCTGAATTACCTTTACGGTGAATTTGTGATCTGGTTTGGAGAGATCTTCTTGATGCCGTTCAGTAGCAAATGCAATATCTGGGAAACTACCTCAGCGTCCATGACTTTCTTATGGCGGTACTACATGCAGAGTAGAATGTAGTCGCACCCCTGGAAGATCCCCCAATGGATATGGAAGATGATGATGATGATGGTGATGATGATGATGATAGTGATGAAGAGCCCGTGCTTCCTGAACCCATTATTGCAAGTGATGACGAATCTACTGACTTGGACGAGGAGGAAGAGGAGGAACCTGAGGAGGATTCTGAACATAGTGACGTGTCAGGAGTAGACTCGGATTAGAAGAAAAGGGATCTACAAAGATCTATATGTATTAAGATGTATATAGATGTGTGATCATCATAGTTTTGAGTCTTGATGCTTTTGTATATGTATGACCGGCAAGTGGTATCCTTCACGACAATAGGGTATATGTTGCCGGAAGTGATAATTGTTCTCGAAGATGATATGAATAGTTATGTATGAAAGGAAAGTATGTATGTATATTAGTTATGCATGTAATGTTATGAAGGATGTAAAAAGGAAATGGAAAAGGTTCATGAAATGAAATGCATGAAAGTAAATGGAATGAAATGTATGAAGGCTATTGAAATGAAATGTATGAAGGTTATTGAGATGAAATGTATGAACTGAAATGTATGAAATGAAACGCATGAAATGAGATATTGAGTTATGTTATCGTTTATGTTTGTATGTATTTATATGATTGAAGAATGTTCTTTTTAAAATACTATTAAGTTAATAGTATATACTGATGTAACAACGAAATTGTATGATAGGCTTATAAACCTATTTTATTATCGATGGTTGATACATCCGGAGAACCTGTGAACCTAGATTTAATGGCCATGATTACAGAGTTACAACAGAAACTTCGAGCCTAGGAGTTAGAAATGCAAGAGTTAAGAGCGCAGCTAGCGAATCAGAATCCCAAACTGTAGACACGTGTGAACTCGCCACCCCCAGTATTACCACCTTAGCAAGTGGAACCAGCTACTCCAGTTGTTCCAGCTGTTTCGGTAGCATCCGCTACCGAATTTTATGAAAGATTTTGACAGATGAAAGCCCCAGAATTTGATGAATCTATGGATCCATTAGAAGCCGATGATTGGCTTACTGGTATAGAATGAGTTTTGAAACTTATGGGGCTTAGTGACCGTGAGAAAGTCTTGTGTGCCTCATTTTCTCTCACCAAGGATGCTAGGAGATGGTGGGAATCAGTAGAACGTAGAAGGAATATAAATGAAATGACATGGTTTGATTTTGTGGAAGAGTTCAGAAGGGCTTATTTCAATGTGGAAACGATGGCAACCCAACAAGAAGAATTCAATAATTTTAAACAAGGCAACATGTCAGTGGTAGATGCCATGAAGAGGTTTAACCAATTGGCGCGCTTATGTCCTGAATTGGTACCCATGGATTGGGAACGAATAAGAAGATTGATGTGAATGTTTTGAACTGACATTGCCCTTATAGTCGATAGTGGAGGGCAAGCCCCTAAGGATGTAGAGGATTGTATTGAACGGGCTACTAGAGCCGAATTCAAAATTGCCCATGACAAGGAAGAGAGGGCAAGAATTTTCAAGACTCTAAAGGAAGAGAAGGCTTTAGCTAAGCAGAGCCAAGTGGTACACACAAAAGGACAAGGAAGCATTCCAAGTCAAGGGCAGTCCCGGAGCCATCCAGTTGGACACAACCACAATGCTAACAATAAGAGGAAATGGAAGGCGATTAGTCCAAAGAATCGAAAAGGACAACCTCAGAAAAGAAGCGGTGATGGAGGAAACAATAAGCCTCTCTACAATCAGTGCGAAAAGAGACATGTTGAAGAGTGTAAAGTTGGCACCAAGTGCTTCCTCTATGGCAAAGAAGGGCACTATGCCAAAAACTGTTTCTCCAATCCCCAGAATCAGAATAACTAGAATCGAAATAACCAGAATCAGGAAAGGTCTCAGGGAACCCAGCTTCACGCAGTCCAAGCATAAATTGAAGGCCTTAGTATCAGTCAGGGATGCTTGGAAGCTCCAGAACCAAGTGGATGAATTTACATTTATATGAAGAAGGAGGATGATGCAGGAATGTCGTGGTGGTAACACGTCAGTTTTCTATTGCCAATACTGATGCCTATGTTTTATTTGACTTTGTAGCAACGCATTCATTTGCCTCGCTTAAGTTTGCTAAACGGTTAAGGAATGAATGGGATAGAATAGAACAGACTTTTAAAACTGCACTTCCCTCTAGGCAGGTATTGAGTTCTGATTATTGGTTATGTCATGTACCGATAATCATTTGTGGAAGGGAATTGTTTATTGATTTGATCATAATTCATATACAAGACTACGATGTTATCCTAGGAATGGATTTCTTAGGAAAGTACACAACCAAGATTAACTATAGACACCACAAGGTTACGTTCCGACCTTCTGGAAGTGAGAAGTTCATGTATTCAGGAAAGGTTCCTAAGGCTCCAAAGGCGCTAATTTTGACGCTAAAAGCAAAGAAGATGTTGGAAGGTGGATGCACCGGCTATTTGGTGAACTTAGTAAGCAAGCCACAAGAGGCTTAGTTAGGACCAGAGAAGGTCCCCATAGTAAAAGAATTTGCTGATGTGCTTCCAAATGAGTTACCAGGCTTACCACTGGAACGGGAGATCTTGTTTGAGATTGAGTTGACACTTGGTATAGCCCTGATATCGAAGGCACCGTATCGTATGGTTCCAGGAGAGCTCAAAGAGCTGCAGGTGCAACTACAAGAGTTGCTGGATAAAGGATTTATTTGGCCGAGTCATTCCCCATGGGGAGCACCTGTATTATTTGTCAAGAAGAAAGATGGAACGTTACGAATGTGCGTCAATTATCGAGAGCTAAACAAAGTCACAATTAAGAATAAGTATCCACTTCCAAGGATTGATGACCTATTGATCAATTGAAAGGAGCATCAATATTCTCGAAGATCGATCTACGCTCTAGATATCATTAACTACGGGTTAAAGAGGAGGACATGCCAAAGACAACGTTTTGAACATGGTATGGGCATTATGAGTTTTGTGTCATGCCATTTGGACTGACTAATGCCCCGACAGCATTTATGGATCTTATGAACCGGATTTTCAAGGACTACCTCGACAAGTTTGTCATAGTTTTTATTGACGATATCCTGATATATTCAAGAACACTAGAGGAACATACAGAGCACCTGAAGATCGCACTACAATTATTGAGAAGACATCAATTGTACGCCAAGTTCTCAAAATGTGAGTTTTGGCTGGAGAAGGTCCATTTCCTAGGACACGTGGTGACACGGGATGAAGTATCCGTTGATCCCACCAAAGTGGAAGCGATGAATAAGTGGCCTACACCAAAAAGCGTAACCAAAATCAGAAGTTTCCTCGGTTTAACAGGCTACTATTGACGTTTTGTGGAAGGATTTTTTCGACTAGCAGCACCACTCACTGCACTTACATGGAAAGCAGTAAAGTATGAATGGACTAAGAAGTGTAAGGAAAGTTTCAAAGAATTAAAGAGATGACTCACAAGTGCCCCGATAATGGCTATACCTGATCCGAACATAGGAAACTATGTGAGTTATAGTGATGCATCAAAGACGGGCTTGGGAGCCATTCTTATGCAAAATGAAAAAGTGATTGCGTATGCATCCTGATAGCTGAAGGATCATGAAAGGAACTATCCAACACACGACTTGGAATTAGCAGCAGTCATGATTGCATTGAAGAATTGGCGTCATTATTTATATGGAGCTAAATGCGAGATATATATAGATCATCAGAGTTTGAAATATATCTTCACACAAAAGGACCTTAACATAAGACAACGAAGGTGGCTAGAGTTAGTTAAAGACTACGACTGTGAAATTTTATATCACCCGAGAAAGGCTAACCGAGTAGCCGATGCCCTTAGTCGTAGAACAATGTCTTCATTTGCAATGATACAGTTAATGCCAAAACCCCTTCAAAAGGACCTAATGGAAGCAGGAATAGAGCTAATCACTAGAAGATTGGCCTATTTGTCGTTTCGACCAGTTATTTTGGAGAACTTAAAAGAGCGATAAGAAGCAGATCCGTCGCTACTAAAAGCTAGGAATGAGGCCCTTAAGAGCAAAGAAATAGAATTTAGCATTTTAAAAGATGGCATTCTCCATTATAAGGGCAGAATCTACATCCCCAATGATAAAAGATTAAAGAAACAAGTATTAGAGGAAGCTCATGAAGCACCCTACGTGGCTCATCTAGGAGCTACTAAAATGTAACAAGACTTGAAAGAGCACTATCGGTGGCATGGAATGAAGAATGATGTCACACAATTTGTCGCCAAATGCCTCACATGCCAAAAGGTGAAAGGTGAGCATCAACGGCCAGCCGACGGATTACAGAAAATTGAAATTCCTGAATGAAAATGGGATCAGATAACTATAGATCTGGTGACCAGGCTACCCAAACCTACGGGTGGACATGACGCTATATGGGTAATTGTTGATAGATTGACGAAATCAGTTCACTTATTACCCATTAAACTCAGTAGTTCTATGGAAAGACTAGCTAAACTATATGTAGCCCAAATAGTTAGATACCACAGAGTTTCAAAATCTATCATTTTTGATCGAGATGGCCGGTTCACTTTCAAGTTTTGGAGGAGCATTCACCAAGCTATGGGAATGAAGCTGACTTTTCGTACAGCTTTTCATCCCCAAACTGATGGTCAATCTAAAAGGACAATTCAAACCCTGGAATATATGTGTGCTAGATTTCAAAGGAGGATGGGATAAGAAGCTACTGTTGATCGAATTCGCTTATAATAACAGTTATCAAGCTTCCATAGGAATGGCTCCGCATGCAGCTCTTTACGGAAGAAGATGCAGATCGCCATTGCATTGGTATGAAGCAAGAGAAAAGACATTGTCGACAACGGATTTTATGCAAAGGACGACGGTGGATGTGAAATTAATCCGTCAATGAATGGAAACTGCCTTTAGTCAACAAAAGAGTTACACAGATTGACGACGAAGACCCTTGGAATTCCAAGTAAGGGTTCTAGTCTTCTTAAAGGTGATGCCAATGAAAGGAGTAATTAGGTTTGGAAAGAAAGGAAAACTTGGCCCAAGATACATCGGACCATTTGAAATATTAGAACGGGTGGGCAATGTAGCTTACAAGTTGGCCTTACCCTCTGATCTAGCATCGGTACACAATGTATTCCATGTAACACCCACCTATTTTTATGTAACGGATTATGCTAAGTTAGTATCGACGTTAAGTAATTTTTATTAATGATTTATGATTTTATGTTACTAACTATTTATTTTAAGTTCTATGACAGGTGACGATCGCATGGAATCGAAGTGCTCAAGTGTTCATGTTAATTTTAATGTATGTTTATTTATGATGAAATGATGACTTGAATGTTATAATGTATGGTATTTTAAGGACAATTCGACAGGCCAGATTTTCAAGTTCAGCAGGCCGAAAAGCCTGCCAAGAATCGACAGGCCGATGGAAACCATCGGCAGACTGAACTTCATGGAATCGACAGGCCGAACTGTGCAGTCGACAGGCCGACGACTGCTGATGAGCAGTCAGTAGAAATCTCTCCAAATTTATGGATGAGATGATTTCATTTATTGGATGTTTTAATGTGATTAATTGGTATAATTATGGATTAATTTCCTCATTTAGGGAAATAAAATGTTTGGCTTGGCAATGATTGAATGTAATTGTTAAAGGTTTCCTATTTTTGGAGGGCAAATTATGGTAAGATGAGATGATTTATCTGACTTTCCCTCTTTTCTCTTCATTCTCTATGCGAATTAACCCAAGATTAGTCAGAAAATTTCTAACATAATTGAGAGCATTGAAATTTTCTTTTACGTTATCGTCATTCATGTAAGCGCTCTCTCTCTCTCTCTCTCTTTAATCTTCTAAGACGTTTCGTTCCTCTTCTCTCTTCGTCTTCACATTTTCTCCTTTCTTTCTTCTCCTTGTTTTCCTAAAAATATTTGAAAAAAAAAATTGATAATTTTGTTGGTTGAATTGAAGGAGTTTTGTGAAGAAATTTGTTTAAGGTAAGAATTTCTTTTGGTGTTTCAGAAATGTATTTCTTGTCCTTAATCCAACTACCAAATCTTTCTCTACAAAATTCTTGTTGCTCTGAATTTTTAATATGTTATTCATGTATGTGTTATGGGATGTTCCTCCAAATTTCACGTTATTTGGATTTTTCTATGATAAGTTATGAATTTTCTATCCTCTACCACTCATAGTAAAATATTGCCGTTTGGCTATAATGCATGAAAATGTGATGTTCGTTCAAGGGGTAAATGAGTTTTTTTTCCTACAAAATTTAGCAAGAATGTACATGTATATGTTATGTTATGGACTGCAAAGTTTGGTAATGTTTTGATGAGTGAATTATGTGTTATGAAATTTCTATGAGATTAGGTCAAGAAAACTATTTTAACAATGTTAATTTTGGACTTTTCATTTTATGTAATGTTTTATATGTTTAAATGATTTTATTGATGATGAAATAATTTTATGATATGGAAATATATGATAGTAAAATGTTAGTATGAATTTTAAAATTAAAAAATATGTGTTTTAATTGTTAGAAAATGTATTTAAAAGATTACTCACTACCTTATCATTATTGTTGGCAGATTTCATGTTTGAAATGTATGGGTTGTTTTTAGACACTAATTGTAATTTTTATGACAAAAGAAAAATTATGGTAATATGTTTATGTGTTAACTTGACCCCTGTTAAGTATGGGGCCTAAAGTATGTGTGATATTAAGTTTTGAAGTCTTGAATTCATGTAGGCCAGTGAAGTGCATGTGATGATGATTTTATGTTTGGATGCATGTTATGAATTATGTTTGTATGAGGTGAAAGTATATGTAATGTTATATGAATGGATGTTTTACTCTATAATAATAAGTATTAATTTTATTTATATTTTTAAATGAATAAATGGCATGAACACACAAAGGGACGAGCACATCGAGACCGCGGCATCGTCACCAATTGATATAAGGTAAGGTAAGCTAGCTTTTAAGGTAAGTACATTCTCACCTGCAACATGATATATTTTATAAGGTTTGATATTATGTTCATGATGATTTTTATGATGATTTTCTTAAAGGGTTTCTTATGAAAGATTTTCATGATTTAAAGTTATGCATGTTTGATCATGGCAAATATCAAAGCATAAAGGTTATGTATATATGTATCACCTAATAAGTGTTGCACACCAATGTTCTGATATGATATGTTATGATGTCATGTTTGGTTTAGGATCAGCTACCCTTCTCCTCTCATAACGACGCGCCTACAATGATGATTACGGTGCAACACTTGGGCCCGAAAGATAAAATGGAATAAGTTTGAACATGGTCAAGTAATGAACGATAAGTTTCTATGAAAATGTGCTTAATGCACTATTATGATATGATGATGATGATGAAGCTTATGAGATGTTTTTAAATTGTGAGAAATATATGTACTTACTAAGCTTTAGCTTATTCAAGTTTATGTCATGTTGCAGATAAGGGTAAGAAAACCATGGAATAGGTGGAGGACACGGGAAAGCATGTGAGCATATGGAAGATGAATTGTAACCGGAAGAACGCCAATGAAACGAGTTTTTACAAATTAAGTTATGGTTAAACTACTTGAACATATTTTTATGATGTGTTTTAAAGAATCCAAGAACTATGTTCATTATTCTATTTTATCATTTTAAGAATTTGATCTTACGCATTTTGAAAGTTGAATTTTTTTTACAAATTAAGTCTTCTAAAGTTTTTTTTGGCTCTGTCGACCTGCTGAACATCAATGGTCGGCATGCCGATGAAAGTAAGTTTGGCCTGTCGATCTCATTGTCGGCCTGCCAAACTTTGAAAGTTTTTAAGTTCAATTTTGTAGAGCTTCTGCTAGCCTGTCGGTTGACGATTTTTGGCCTGCCGAAGTCCCAAGTTTGGCCTGCCAAACTATGGGAGCAAATAGTTTATAAATGATGTCTTGTGATATGAGTTATGATTTTACAATTTGGTATGTTTATTTTATTAAAGCAAGTTTATGATTAAATTAAAGTGTAATTGAATTAATTATGGTATGGAATAAGTTAATGAATGTTGTTTTTTTTTTTAAAAAAATGTGTGTATGGATCGTGGTTACGTTTTCCTTAACTATGTTTACATTTAAAGTTCAAATAAGTATGTAATGTATAAATGTAACGACATCTGTGACGCCCGTAAGGGGGGCGTTACAAGCTTCAGTATTAGAGAAAACTTCCAATTACAATTCATATCGCCACACGTCAATCCAAGTTCTCCAAGTAAGTATGATTTAAAAGAAGATGTTTTGATGCAAGTATGATGATAAGATTAAGGTTTAGATGTTTAACGATTAATGTTCTAGTAGTGAAAACCTGTCTTATATTAGAAGGTTATTTCTAAGTTCCTAACACTTTTAGGAGAATTAACGATGGACGGCCACAGAAGAATGCAAATGCGCACCCAGGCCAATGAAAGGCTTATGACTATGATCGCTGAGTTGTAGAGGCAACTTGAGGATCAAAGAAGAGAAATTGCTACGTTAAGGGCCAACGGCTAGAATGGCGATCGACGAGGCAATGAGGTGCCTCCTCCTCCTCCGTAGCCACCAGTTAATGAAGTCCCAGTTCCTGCTGTTGAACCAAGAACGGCCTATCAAGAACCTCTTCTAGTCAGATGCAAGAGGGTTAAGCCTGTTAGACATGTATGCCCTAAGGAGTAAAAATGTAATACATTTTTGGAGACATTTTTATCAATAAAGAATTTATTCATTTATATATACCAAATCTTGTCCTCTTTACATTCATATTTGTTGAATGTATAATAAGCAAACAGTAGTCTGAGACTGTCAGTCTAAACCTTAAGAATTGGGCATATGATGGACTGATTATGTGGAAGACACGATTCTTAAGGTGACGATCTAAAACATATGATCCGCAATCGAGGGAATAAAGTTGTGCGCTTTATTCATGTAAAGATTGTTATGTTATCTATATTCCTTTTGGGAGATGGTTTGTCTTGGCCATCGGAGTTGGACTCTGTGAATAGAAACATTGGCACGTTGTCATAGGTGACGATGTGTTGGATCGGGACATAAAGTGAACAGACTTGGATTAATAATTTTATCTTGGCAAATCGATTCACTTTAGACAGTCATTTGTATTGTATCTTAATCCTGAGATGAATAGTGGGCCCGTTGTCTCGACTTGTGTCTTTTGATGTACCAACGGGTGACTCCCACATCTCTATAGTGGTATGGATGCCGGTACGTTAGAGGCATGACTCTTGATAGCGTAGACTTGTTATTCATAGATATGGAATTCATAGCTCCTCTTTAGGAGTAATGATATCCTCTTATATGCGTTGTCCTATAATTGGAAAACTAGAGCGCTCAACCATTTGGATACATAGGTGTAACCGAATGGTATACTATCTTTGGATGGTAAGTTTTCTAATGGTGAGACAATGGAACGTAAGATAAAAATAATCGGGAAGGTAAGACAGAACTTGTCCTTAAGCCGATTATGGATTATCATATGGGGATACGATACACCACGATATGTCATGGAGACTTAGCTACACGAGCTTCGTAATTCTATAAAGTTTGAGAGTGCAGCTCCAAGCTTTTAGTGGAGTAGCGTTGGAGTTGATAATTATGAAATGTATATCTGGGATATTGGGTTTCACAATTATCATGAGCTTGAACTTTATTGGTCCATTTTGGTCCCCTTTGCTAGCTCACGAAGTCCTGTAAGGACACGGCGTGGTTTTCCAATAATTGGTGACTTATGTTGGATTTATCAGATTGGTTTAAAATTTGTAAGAATCAAATAATTCATGTTTGTTTATCGGTTGAATTAATTTTGCAAGAAATTAGTTCAAGATAAACTTGTTGAATTATTGCGATAAGATAATTCTTGTCTGTTTATCATTTGTTTTAATTTTGGACAAAATTAGAACAAGATAAACATGTAGAATTATTGTGAATTGATTTATTTTCTAAGATTATCTTGATAAAGTTTGTTTTGATCAGATAACTTCTCTATTGGGTTATTTGAATCAAAACTGAGACTTTATCCTTTAGAATCTCGGGTGAAAAATAAAAGATTCGTGAAGATTTTTTCTCGGGAGTTTGGCCTGCCGGATGATGTGGTCGGCCTGCCGAACTGGCCTGTTTGGCCTGCCGATTAGCGGAGATAAGATTACGCGTTTTCACGCTGATCTTATCAGATATTGATCTAAACTTGATTCTGTTTCGAGTTTTGAGACCTAATTTGATATGGACTGACCCCAGGACCAATAGGTATAAAAAGGGAGTGAGTCTCATGATTTACTCAGATCAATTTGAGAGATTAAGAGTGATACTCTTCTAGTGAGCATCTGAAAACTCCCTGAGAGCTTTTGTTCGCAAATCATGAACACTAGCTTTGGGTTCTCTCTATTGGTTGGAAGGAGAGTCACCGGTGGAAGAGCTGTACGTGTGAGGCTACACTCACTCCGGTTGTGGATAGAGAATAGCAAAGAAGACCAGTTGGTTGAGGCTCTTCTGGAACATTACTTCTCTACACAGGTTGCTGAGGTTGTTCAGCACACTGAGGTTAGTAAGATCTGTTTAATTTATACATATAACATGTCAAACTTATGTTTTGGAAATTACAAGGATGGAAATTTTTAAAATTCTGCTGCGTACTTTGTTTCCAACAATTGGTATCAGAGCCGAGGTTTTTACGTAAATTTTCAAGTTTGTGATCATGTTATATGCATAAATTTTGTGATCTTAATCTCTGCTATGCTTGAATTGAATTTTATAGAGAGATGACACTCTAGGTTTCTATATAATATATATGTTGTCATGGATTATGTGGTGAATGTTTATTAATTAATTATGATTGATTAAATCGTTGTTTAATTATTTATTAATTAATTAATACCGGTTATGGTTCCTTAGAGGTTAGAATATGTATCTAGGTTTTTCATGTAATTAGATGGCGGACTATCATCTCCGTCTAGGAATTGTTATTTAATTTTTAATTTATAATAATTTTGTAATTAAATAATTATTCGGAGAAGACAGATCGAGAAGTCAGATCTAGAAGATTGATGATGGCGCCTCCAGGTATTTCCTGAGTCTCTAATTTTATGTTTTTGAATTGTTGAAAATAAAATTGATGAATTGCATTAAAATTGTATTTTCTGGAATGAGGGTTTTCTGTTCGGTCGGCATGCCGGACCTCACATTTCGGCAGGCCGAAGGTCACAGATCGGCAGGCCAGACGTGTGGTCCGACAGGCCGACAGTGGGGCAAAAAATTTGGTGCTCTGCCGGCAGGCTGAACCTGCATGGATCGGTAGGCTGATGTATCAGATCGGCAGGCCGATGAAGCAAGACCGGCAGGCCGATCACCTAGATCGGCCTGCCGACCGAGAGCTACCGGGTGTCCAAAAAGGTGCAATTTTTCCGGTGCAGTTTTAATTTTATTTTTGGGACAATTCTGAGAAACATTAAATTTGGATATGATCGGAAATATGAAGTATTCGATTCATACGGGATTGAAGACTTGAAGATGGATATTACATGAAGAAGGATATAGCTTGAGGATTCAAGGATGAAGAATCGATAAATGTTTCGATTATTCTCTTGTAATCTTAGTTTTCTATTCTCTAGGGTGAAACCATAATATTACGGTTATTATTATTTTGCTTGTAGCTTTGCTTGTCTGCATTATAATATGATTTACCATATATATTGATAACATGTCATATAGAATAGGGAGTGCCGCTCATATTAAAATTGTTCATGCATAATTTTAAAATAAAACCTTGACTTCAAAAGATTGAGTGGGAGAAGGTTTTCGAAGAGAGGACCTAAGGCCTCCATCGTTGGTCCATAGGAAGAACATGGTGGTCCCCACCCCTAGGAAGGGATTCTATCATGTACCAGATTGGATCTCTGAAAAGATAAGGTATTTTAGTATGATTTATGGTTGCACACCCCTAGGTGGTGATTATAAATCATGGATAAAATATTGAAATGGTGGTTATACACTCACGTTAATTTTATTATTAACCTCCCCTAGGAGCTCTGTTAATAAAATTAATGGCCAAAGAAACGATTATTAGTATATGCTAGATCATACGGGTCCTGGATGGCATATATTAATCAGAAGGGGATCCGTGTTCCTGATTGAATTTGGCATGACTCCCCTAGGAGCTTGTTAAATTCTGAGTTGGGAATTATCGTTGTAAGGTTGTGATATTTTCGAGGTTTTGACACATAAACACATTTGTATGATTTTACATGATTGTGTTATCTTACTAAATTATTATATATGTTTGCTTATGTTTGGTATATGATTCTTTATTATGGATTGAAAATGTCTAAAAATTCTTTATCATCGATACTTGACAAAAACCAATTAACCGGTGAGAATTATAATGATTGGAAACAGAACCTGGGCATCGTCCTTTCCTTTGAGAAACTAAAATATGTTCTGACAACTCCTTGTCCTCCCGAGCCTACGAGAGACTCAAGTAATGAGCAATTCCAAGCGTACGATCGCTGGAAAGATGCTAATGATCAGGCCCACTGCTATGTTATGGCTAGCATGAACAACGTGCTGCAGGCTCAACATCAGGTTATGAGACTGCGAAGCAGATCTTGGATAATCTTGAGGACATGTTTGGAGGCTAGGCCATAACAAAGCGGCAAAGGGTGCTTCAGAAACTCTTAAACTGTAGACAGAGACCGGGGACATCTGTAAAGGAGCACATGATGTTGGTCATGGGTTACCTCGCTGAGGCTCAAACCAATGGAGCCGACATCAATGCTGAAACTCAGATGACTATGGTCTTTGAGACTCTGTCTAAGGAATTTATTCCGTTTAGAGCTACTTTTAATTTAAGTAGTAGCCGGGATATGACCTTGACAGAACTGATGAAACAGTTACAGGAGTTTGAACTACTGATCCGTTAGTCTCCTGCTGGTGGTGAGGCCAATATGGTAGCTGCTTCTGGTTCCAATCCTAACTCTGGGAATGGAAAGAAGCAACGGGCCAAGAGTGGGAAGTTTTCTATTCCTGCTGCTACTAAGAGCAAGAAGAAGAAGAAGAAGAACCCAAAGAAGCTTAAGTGCTTCTTCTGTGGTAAGGTCGGGCATATAAAGAAGCATTGCACGGACTTCCTTTCCAAGGGAGGTAGGTGTGATCTTCTATATTTAGAAACTTGCTTGGTTGAGGAATCCAGTGACATCTGGGTCATAGATTCCGGTGCAACTAATCATGTTTGTGTTTCTCTGCAGGGATTCAAAGAAACGAGAAGTCTACTTCGTGAAGACTTAACGCTTCGGATGGGCGATGGATCCTTGGTCTCAGCGGAAGCAGTGGGAGATGTCCATCTTTATTTTGATAATTATAGGAATTTAATTTTGTGAGATTGTTTTTATGTTCCTAAATTTAAAAAGAATTTAATTTTTGTATCTTCTTTATTTAAAGACTCCTACGTGGTATCTTTTAATGAAGAAGTGGTGATTCGTAAACACAAATCTTTTATCTGTTCTGGATGGATGCAAAATAATCTATACTTTATCAAACCTAAGATGGACTTATTGCTTAATGCTGAGATAAATGATAATAACTCAAAAGGACTTAAAACTTCTCACTCTAATAAGACTTATCTTTGGCATTTACGCCTTGGTCATATTAACCTGAATAGGATTCAAAGGTTGGTAAGGGATGGACCTTTAAGTCACTTAAAGGTGGAATCTATACGTCAATGTGAATCTTGTTTGGAGGGTAAAATGACCAAAAGACCATACAGGTCTAAGGGCAATAGGGCCGAAGGGGGTCTAGAACTTGTGCATAGTGATGTTTACGGACCAATGAACATCTGGGCACGAGGAGGGTATGAGTACTTCGTCACTTTTATGACGATTACTCAAGAGATGGGTATGTGTACCTGATGCACCACAAAAGCGAAACTTATGATAAGTTTAGGGAGTTTCGGGCTGAAGTGGAAAAGCAATTGGGTAGGCCCATAAAGGCACTTCGATCTGATCGAGGTGGGGAATACCTTTCTGATGAGTTCTTGGGACACTTGTTAGAGAATAGGATTTTATCCCATTTGACTGCGCCGGGCACTCCGCAGCAGAATGGCGTAGCAGAGAGAAGGAATAGGACTTTGTTGGACATGATTCGGTCCATGATGAGTTATTCATCAGTGCCTTTATCCTTTTGGGGATATGCACTACAAACCGCATGTTATCTTTTGAACAATGTGCCTTCAAAATCGGTCCCTAAAACTCCTCATGAGTTATGGACAAGACGAAAGACATCCTTAAACCATATTCGCATATGGGGATGTCGGGCTCATGTCCTGTTGAAGGATCCGAATAAGTTGGAAGCATGTTTGGAAGTTTGCGTGTTTGTAGGATATCCAAAAGGGACTAAAGGGGGTTATTTTTATAACCCTAAGGAAAATAAAGTCATGGTTTCAACTAATGCAACTTTCCTTGAGGAGAGTTACATGGACAACTTTAAACCTTGAAGCAAAGTGGTGCTTGAGGAGTTAAGTGGTGATCTGTTCATTCCGGAGGTTCCGAACGAAACCATTTCGATCGGTGTAGAAAAACCAAACAAACCTGAACAACAACCTCAGCGTCTTCAGCATAGTGGGAGGATCGGGCGTCAACCTGAGAGGTATATGTTCAATGGGGAGGTCTTCTTGGCTGAACCGGATGAACATGACAGGGATCCTTATACTTACGCAGAAGCTATGGAGGATGTTGATTTAAGACTCTAGACAGAGGCCATGAACATAGAGATGAAGTCTATGGAGACTAATCGGGTCTGGGAGCTTGTGGATCTTCCCGAAGGGGTAAAACCCATACGGTGTAAGTGGATCTACAAGAGGAAAAGAGGAGTGGATGGAAAGGTCGAAACCTTTAAGGCTAGACTGGTAGCTAAGGGTTATACGCAAAAGGAAGGAATCGATTATGAGGAAACCTTTTCGCCTGTAGCCATGCTTAAGTCCATCCAGATTCTCTTGTCCATAGCTTCCGCTCTTGATTACGAGATTTGGTAGATGGATGTCAAGACGGCTTTTCTGAATGGCTATCTTGATGAGTCCATTTATATGGAACACCAGAAGGGTTCAAGGTCGTGGGTCAAGAGGGTAAGGTTTGTAAGCTGCTAAAGTCTATTTATGGACTTAAGCAAGCTTCTCGTTCTTGGAACATAAGATTTGATCAAGTGATCAAGACTTATGGGTTCTCACAAAATGTGGATGAACCATGTGTTTACAAACACATTAAGGATGGGAAGGTGGTTTTTCTACTGCTCTATGTAGATGACATTCTGCTAATTGGCAAGACATTGGGGCGTTGTCATCAGTCAAATTATGGTTGACCAAGCAGTTTCACATGAAGGACTTGGGTGAGGCTAATTTTATTCTCGGTATCCAGATCTTTCGGGATAGGAAGAACAAAGTGATAGCTTTGTCTCAGGCCAGCAACATAGAAAAAATTCTCAGGAGGTTTGCAATGCAGGATTCCAAGAATGGTGGGCAACCATCTAGGTCAGAATTACTCTTTCTAAGAAAGACTCTCCAAAGTCTTATGAAGAAAGAGAATACATGAAGAAGGTGCCTTATGCTTCGGCAGTGGGTAGTCTCATGTATGCCATGCTTTGCACACGACCAGATATTAGCTATGCGGTCAGGATTGTAAGTCGATTTCAAAAGGATCCAGGACTGAACCATTGGGTTACGGTAAAGCATATTTTCAAGTACCTGAGAAGGACTCGAGGGTATATGCTTGTGTATTCGGGTGAGGACTTGACTCCTCTAGGATACACTTATTCGGATTTTCAATCCTGTCTGGATTCTAGGAAATCGACTTCGGGGTTTGTGTTTACTCTGGGTGGCGGTGCCATCAGTTGGAGAAGTGCGAAGCAAGATTACACTTCAGATTCAACGATGGAGGCTGAGTATGTGGCGGCTAGTGATGCTTCGAAAGAAGCAGTGTGGCTCCGCAAGTTCCTTGGAGATCTTGAGGTAGTTCCTGGTATGGATAAGGCGGTATCACTGTGCTGTGATAACAGTGCGGTGGTAGCTAATGCTAAGGAACCAAGATTTCACAAGAAGAGTAAGCATATTGATCGGAAGTATCATGTGATAAAGGACTTCGTTGAGGGCGGGCATGTCACGGTGTGCAAGATTACGTCAGAGGACAATTTAACTGATCCATTTACGAAGACACTTACTGGGAGAGTCTTCGAGAGGCATGTGGAAGCTATGGGGATGCAAAATTTGCAGTATTTACTAACTTAGTGCAAGTGGGAGATTGTTAGACATGTATGCCCTAAGGAGTAAAAATGTAATACATTTTTGGAGACGTTTTTATCAATAAAGAATTTATTCATTTATATATACAAAATCTTGTCCTCTCTACGTTCATATTTGTTGAATGTATGATAAGTAAAAAGTAGTCTGAGACTGTCAGTCTAAACCTTAAGAATTGGGCATATGATGGACTGATTATGCGGAAGACACGATTCTTAAGGTGACGGTCTAAAACATATGATCCGCAATCGAGGGAATAAAGTTGGGCGCTTTATTCATGTAAAGATTGTGATGTTATCTATATTCCTTTTGGTAGATGGTTTGTCTTGGCCATCGGAGTTGGACTCCGTGAATAGAAACATTGGCACGTTGTCATAGGTGACGATGTGTTGGATCAGGACATAAAGTGAATTGATTTGGATTAATAATTTTGTCTTGGCAAATCGATTCACTTTAGACAGTCATTTGTATTGTATCTTAATCCTGAGATGAATAGTGGGCCCGTTGTCTCGACTTGTGTCTTTTGATGTATCAATGGGTGACTCCCACATCTCTATAGTGGTATGCATGCCGGTACGTTGGAGGCATGACTCTTGATAGCGTAGACTTGTTATTCATAGATATAGAATTCATAGCTCCTCTTTAGGAGTAATGATATCCTCTTATATGCGTTGTCCTATAATTGGAAAATTGAAGCGCTCAACCATTTGGATACATAGGTGTAACCAAATGGTATACTATCTTTGGATGGTAAGTTTTCTAATGGTGAGACAATGGAACGTAAGATAAAAATAATCGGGAAGGTGAGACAGAACTTGTCCTTAAGCCGATTATGGATTATCATATGGGGATACGATACACTATGATATGTCATGGAGACTTAGCTACACGAGCTTTGTAATTCTATAAAGTTCGAGAGTGTAGCTCCAAGCTTTTACTGTAGTGTTGGAGTTGATAATTGTGAAATGTATATCTAGGATATTGGGTTTCATAATTATCATGAGCTTGAATTTTATAGGTCCATTTTGGTCCCATTTGCTAGCTCACAAAGTCCTGTAACGACACGGCGTGCTTTTCCAATAATTGGTGACTTATGTCGAATTTATCAGATTGGTTTAAAATTTGTAAGAATCAAATAATTCATGTCTGTTTATTGGTTGAATTAATTTTGCAAGAAATTAGTTCAAGGTAAACTTGTTGAATTATTGTGATAAGATAATTCTTGTCTGTTTATCAGTTGTTTTAATTTTGGACAAAATTAGAACAAGATAAACTTGTAGAATTATTGTGAATTGATTTATTTTCTTAGAGATTATCTTGATAAAGTTTGTTTTGATTAGATAACTTCTCTATTGGGTTATTTGAATCAAAACTGAGACTTTATCCTTTAGAATCTCGGATGGAAAATAAAAGATTCGCGGAGATTTTTTCTTGGGAGTTTGGCCTATCGGATGACGTGGTCGGCCTGTCGAACTGGCCTGTTCGGCCTGCCGATCAGCGAAGATAAGATTACGCGTTTTCACATGGATCTTATCAGATATTGATCTGAACTTGATTCTATTTCGAGTTTTTTAGACCTAATCTGATATGGACTGACCCCAAGACCAATAGGTATAAAAAGGGAGTGAGTCTCATGATTTACTCAGATCAATTTGTGAGATTAAGAGTGATACTCTTCTAGTGAGCATCTGAAAACTCCCTGAGAGTTTTTGTTCACAAATCACGAACACTAGCTTTGGGTTTTCTCTATTGGTTGGAAGGAGAGTCACTGGTGGAAGAGCTGTACGTGTGAGCCTACACTCACTCCGGTTGTGGATAGAGAATGGCAAAGAAGACCAGTTGGTTGAGGCTCTTCTGGAACGTTACTTCTCTACACAGGTTGCGGAGGTTCTTCAGCACACTGAGGTTAGTAAGATCTGTTTAATTTATACATATAACATGTCAAACTTGTGTTTTGGAAATTACTCTGATGAAAATTTTTAAAATTTCGCTGCACACTTTGTTTCCAACAAAGCCAGCTGACTTCAAGGGTTCAAAGGACCCGTTAGTCGCACAAGGATGGTTAAAGACGATTGAAGCCACCTTAAGACTCATGGATTTCACAAACAATGAGAAGGTCCTCTGTGCCTCATACTGCCTCACCATGGAGGCTAGAATTTGGTGGGATGGCATCGAACATAGCAGGAATGTTGAAGAGATGTCATGGGAAGACTTTGTTCATGAGTTCAACATGAAGTTCTTCCATATGAACATCACAAGGAAGCATTATGAGGAGTTCGAGAGCTTGCGCCAGGGGGATATGTCAGTTACTAATGTGGTGATGAAGTTTGACCAGCTTGTTCGCCTATGCCCAGGAATGGTTATGGATGAAAATGAAAAGGTCAGAAGGCTGATCAAGGTCCTCAGGCCTAAAATTGCTGCTATCATTGATGGGCAAGTCCGCCTAGAACTCAAGAGCAGGTTGTCATGAAGGCCCAGCGTGCGGAATTCCACTTGTCCAAACTAAGAAGGAATCAGCCTCAGTCGAGCCAGCAAGCCAATAATGCAAGCAATCAAAACCGTCCTCCACACAGGAACAACAGCAACAACAATAACCAGAACTAAAGGAATAACAAGAGGAAGGGCAATCCTCAAAACCAACATGGCCAAGACAACAAGAGGCATAATGATGGTCAGCACAACAATAATAACAGGCGGTTTCAACCATGTGCCAAATGTGGGAAGAAACATCCAAGGGAATGCCGCTTGGGAATAAACCAATGTTTTATTTGTGGGCGTGAAGACCACTTTGTCAAGAACTGCCCCAAACTGATGAATGCCAATGCCCCTCAAAGAGCTTCTCCTCAAGCCCAGCTTCATCAGATGCAAGTTTCCCTTGACGGGCCACTTATCAGTCAAGGGAGAATTGAAGCCCCACCAACAAATGCCCGAATCTATGCCATGACGAAAGAACAAGTGGCTACTGAAGCCTCCAATGTGGTCACAGGTCAGATAACAAGTTTATCTAATGATGCTTATGTTCTCTTTGATATGGGTGCTACTCATTCTTTTATATCCACGTCATTTGTTAAAAAGTTAGAGGTTCGATTAGAGCCTATAAGACAGGGATTCACTAGGACACTACCCTCCAGGGAAGTGATATTATCTACGCACTGTCTGCTTACAGTACCCCTATGGATTTCTGATAGGGAACTTTTCGTCGACCTCATCGTGATCGACATGCATGACAATGATATGATTCTTGGGATAGATTTCCTAAGCAAGTATAATGCTTCTATTGAATGCCAAAAACGAAAGGTGATCTTCCATCCAGTGGGTGATCAGAAGTTCGTTTATGTTGGCGAGTCTAGAAAGAAACCCAGCATGTTTTTATCTACAATGAAAGTAAGGAAGTTATTAGCAAGTGGATGCATGGGCTATCTGGCAAACATTGTAGACAAAAGCCAAGAAGAAAAGATAAGAATTAAAGATGTGCCTATTGTTCATAAATATACGAAAGTGTTTCCTGATGATCTGACAAGTCTACCGCCAGAAAGAGAAGTTGAATTCGAGTTTGAGCTCGCTCCTGGCACCGACCTGATCTCAAAAGCACCTTACAGAATGGCCCCGGTAGAGTTAAAAGAACCTCACACGCAATTAAAGGAGCTACTTGACCAAGGCTTCATCAGGCCAAGCTACTCACCATGGGAAGCTCCAATTCTATTTGTTAAGAAGAAAGATGGCTCTATGAGACTCTGCATTGACTACAGAGAGCTGAACAAGGTAACAATCAAGAACAAGTACCCGTTGCCTCGAATCGATGATTTATTTGATCAGCTCAAGGGTGCATCTGTGTTTTCAAAGATTGATCTACGATCAGGTTATCACCAGCTGAAGATTAAAGAAGGAGATATCCCCAAAACTGCCTTCAGGTCGAGATATGATCACTATGAATTTGTGGTCATGCCTTTTGGTTTGACGAATGCACCTGCTGCTTTTATGGATTTGATGAATCGGGTATTCAAGGATCTCCTCGATAAATTTGTTGTTGTATTTATCAATGATATTCTTGTCTATTCAAAGAATCAAGAAGAACATGTGGAGCATTTAAGGATTGTGCTGGAGACTTTAAGAAGACACCAGCTATATGCAAAGTTCTCCAAGTGCGAGTTTTGGCTTGATAAAATGTCTTTCTTGGGGCATGTTATATCGAAGGAAGGAATTATGGTTGATCCTACTAAAGTAGAAGCTGTTCTCAACTGGAAGCAACCAACGAATGCAAGTGCAATAAGGAGCTTCTTAGGTCTAGCAGGATATTATCGGAGATTCGTAGAAGATTTCCCCAAGATATAAACTCCACTCACGAATCTGACTAACAAAGGAAAGAAGTATGAATGGATAGAAACATGCGAGAAGAGTTTTCAAGAATTGAAGAAGAGGCTAACGATAGCTCCAGTATTGGCTATATCGGAAGGGAATGATGGATTCATAATTTATAGTGATGCATCTAATATGGGCCTCAGAGCTATTTTAATGCAAAATGAAAGGGTGATTGCCTATGCGTTAAGACAACTGAAGGATTACAAAAAGAACTATCTTACTCATGACCTCGAGTTAGCAGCAGTCGTTTTTGCGTTGAAGATATGGAGACACTATTTATATGGGGTCCAATGTAAGGTCTTCACGGATCATCAAAGTCTGAAGTACTTCTTCACGCAAAGAGACCTAAACATGAGACAACGAAGATGGCCAGAGTTGGTAAAGGATTACAACTATGAAATCCTTTATCATCCTGAAAAAGCTAACCGAGTGGCTGATGCTTTAAGTAGGAAGTCAGTTACCACGTTGATGTCAATGCAAGCAATGTATCCACCTTTAAGAAGGGAAATTCTAGACTTTGGTTTGGAACTTATAGCAGGTCAGCTCTCAGTACTCTCTCTTACTCTGACGATGTATGATGAAATTCGGAGAAAACAAGATGAAGATGTAAGTCTTGTAAGGATTAAGCAGGAAATGAAAGAAGGAAAATGTCAAGAGTTTTGTATTGCAGATGAGGAACTTTGTACCTCAAGAACCGTTTATGTGTTCCCAATGTTGATAGCTTAAGGGAAAAGATCTTGGTAGAAATTCATGACACTCCTTACTCTATTCATCTAGGTGCAACAAAGATGTATAATGATCTAAGGGGTAACTTCTGGTGGTTTGGAATGAAACATGATGTTGCTTTGTATACGAAGAAATGTTTGACATGTCAGCAAGTTAAAGCTGAACACTAGAGACCTGGTGGTGAACTGCAGTCTATCCAAATATCGGAATAGAAATGGGAGGACATAGCAATGGATTTCATTACCGGTTTGCCCAGAACTATGAATGGTTATGATGCAATTTGGGTAGTTGTGGATCGACTAACTAAGATGGCGTATTTCATTCCCAACAAGATCACTTACTCTATGGAACGGTTAGCGAAACTCTATGTCAAGGAGATAGTAAGACTTCATGGGATTCCCAAGTCAATCATCTCAGATCGTGATGGTAAGTTCATATCTAAGTTTTGGAAGAGTTTACAGACTACTATGGGAACCAAGCTACATTTCAGTACAGCTTTTCATCCTTAGACAGATGGCTAAACAGAGAGGATGAACTTAATTTTAGAAGATATGCTACGGGCTTGTTCTCTCAATTTTAAGACCAGCTGGTGTAGAATGTTGCCTTTAGCAGAGTTTGCTTACAACAACAGCTTTCAGGTGACAATTGGGATGGCACCATATGAAGCTCTGTATGGGCGAAAATGCAGGTCGCCTATATATTGGCACGAAGCTAGTGAGAAGAAGTTGATGGAAAGCGTCGATGCTGAAAGAACTGATTTTGTTAATGAAGCTTCTGAGATGATAAAGTTGATAAGAAGAAAAATAGAGACCTCTCAAAGCCGTCAAAAGAGTTATGCTGACAAGAGAAGAAGACCATTAGAGTTCGCTGTGGGCGAATTTGTGTTTTTAAAAGTTGCACCGATGAAAGGAGTTATGAGATTTGGGAAAAAGGGCAAGTTAAGCCCAAGATTCATTGGTCCTTATGAAATCATGAAGAGGATAGGCAAGGTGGCTTATCAGCTGAAGTTGCCTTCTAAAATGTCGGCAATGCACAATGTGATTCATGTCTCTATGCTCAAGAAGTATGTCCCAGACCCTACGCATCTGATTGAGCCACAAGTGATCGAGATACGAGAAGACTTGAGTTATAAAGAAAAGCCAATAGAGATACTCGATCGGAAAACCAAGACCTTGAGGAATCAAGAAATTCCATTGGTCAAGGTGTTATGGCGAAATCATCAAGTTGAATAAGCTACATGGGAACATGAAGATGACATGAGATCTATGTATCCGCAGTTATTTTGAGTTTCGAGGATGAAACTTTTATAAGGTGGGGAGAATTGTAACACCCACCTATTTTTATGTAACGGATTATGCTAAGTTAGTATCGACGTTAAGTAATTTTTATTAATGATTCATGATTTTATGTTACTAACTATTTATTTTAAGTTCTATGACAGGTGACGATCGCATGGAATCGATGTGCTTAAGTGTTCATGTTAATTTTAATGTATGTTTATTTATGATGAAATGATGACTTGAATGTTATAATGTATGGTATTTTAAGGACAGTTCGGCAGGCCAGATTTTCAAGTTCAGTAGGCCAAAAAGTTTGCCAAGAATCGGCAGGCCGATGGAAACCATCGGCAGGCCGAACTTCATGGAATCGGCAAGCCAAACTGTGCAGTCAGCAGGCCGATGACAGCTGACGAGCAGTCAACAGAAATCTCTCAAAATTTATGGATGAGATGATTTCGTTGATTGGATGTTTTAATGTGATTAATTGGTATAATTATGGATTAATTTCCTCATTTAAGGAAATAAAATGTTTGACTTGGCATTAATTGAATGTAATTGTTAAAGGTTTCCTATTTTTAGAGGGAAATTATGGTAAGATGAGATGATTTGTCTGACTTTCCCTCTTTTCTCTTCATTCTCCACGCGACTTAACCCAAGATTAGTCAGAAAATTTCTGACATAATTGAGAGCTGATGAGACTGTAAAAGTGTATATTTTCTAAGGCTTAAATCATTTATTTATGCCTTTATTTCTCATTAAATCCTCTAATTAATAGCAAATTTGTGTTAATATGTATTTTTGTGTCTTAGTGTGTAAATATGTTTAAAAATGTGTTTTTAGTGTGTTTTTATGTTTAATAAAATTGTTAGTAATTTTTAGAGTCATTTTAGTGTGTTAAATAAGTGTCTAGTCTGTAAATAGTCAAAATCGTAAAAGTAATGCGGTTATTCTATTTTGAGTTTTAGAGTGTTTCATAGTGTGTTTTAAGTTTGTAAATATGTCTTATTATATTTTTAGTAATTTCTAAAAATATTTTCAAGTCATAAAAATTATATTTGTGTCAAACCGCAAGAGACTGAAAATTTTAAGAGTTTTTATTTATTTTTGTGTAAAATAAATATTTTTGTAAATATTATGTTTGTAAAATAATTAATGTTAGTGTGTTTGTGATTTTTAGATTTGAAATCTAGAGGAAAAATGGAGCAAAACAGCACCAAAATGGATAAAATCAGGCATCAACTGCATCAATGAGATAAATAAAATTCAAATTTAAAATTTAAGGGACATGTGGCACATTTTCAGCCTTCGGATCAGCTGCCAATTGAATCTCGCCTGTTGGATCGCTGTAGACGTCAGGCCATGTGTCAGCCGAGGACAAGCGTCATCGCTGACGCATGTCGGAGAAGCTGCGTGCCTCAGTCACAGATTCCACGTGTCAACCTTTGATTGGCGCGTGTATCACACGCTCAGACAAGCTGCAGAGAGAGTCAGAGGGAATCTCGGCCAGCGTGGAATCTCGTGCGGTCATGTCCACGTGCGGTCACTCTCTCAGCCATTCGATGGGAATACCTAGACTGATCTAATGATCCTAAAATCTCAATCCCACTGGTCCCACCTGGGCCCATTCTCACGCGTGTTTGAAGCCATTGGATCGTGAAATTAACGGTCCAGATCAGCCCGGTTTAGTGCCTTCTCATGCCGTAAGGCACAGGATTTTGAAGCTTAAAACACACAATCAGGAGTGAATCTTAGCGTGGAAAAAAAGAGGAGAAAAAGGATCAAATGATTCGAATTTGTCAACTTTCAACGCGGAAAAATAATGATTACATATGATATACAGTAACTTTTCAAGGCTATAAATAGCCTTGCATTGCCCCATGAAGAAATCATCCCCTTCGGGACTTTGGCCCTCTTTTCCCCTTCCTTTCCTTACTGCTGAGTTAGATTCAGCAGTATCTTCTTAGGTAATAAATAATAATAAAATAATGCTTAAATTAGAGTAGAGTGTCTGGTGAGACAGAGAGATGATCTTGTATGTATAGTATCTTGGTATGGATTTTAACTCTATATCTGTGTGGTAATGTTTATATTTTGTGGAATAAATTGTATCTTTATGTTTTCAATAATTATTGTTGGTGTTGTTATGCTGTCAATTTTTACATAAATTCAGTCATGCTTTCTTTATGTAATTTAATTGTGTTGCATAGTTAATATTAATAATAATAAAATAATGCTTAATTTAATGAAATGTCTTTTACTGTAGTATGACTTGTTATATTGTCGATTCTAGATATTTCATAAGACGAAGTGCTGCCGGAGTTAATGTAAAAATTTATTCTGCTAAAATATATTAATTTTGATTTGTTATTATCTTTTCTATCATATAATTAAGTTAATTATAATTGACTGACAACTGTTATAATTTTCATAATTAGTGCACCAATAATTATTTTGCTAGTTTTTATAGGAAGACCCTTACCACATTATGGCTTGCTATATTGTCGATTTAGGTTGACCTATATAATTAGTAAAATGTGCTTGCAATTAATGAGATAAGATATAATAAATCAAATACTTTAGATAATTATTAATTAGAGTTAAAATTTTATATCAGTTGCAAAACATACAAGGGATTCTCAAAGCTTCATCGTTTTAATTTTATGCTTTAAATTTTGAATTAAATTTTGAATAAAAACCACAAAAATATTGATATCATTTTACACTTTGATTTGAAAAAGTGCTTGTCTTTTTGAACATTTATTTTTATCAATTTACCGAGGTACAAATTTTGATCTCCCTATGGATACGGCAACTTTTCTATACTACAAACGCCCGCCGTTTAAAGAAAAACATTTTTAGGCGTAACCAAAAATCTGGCGCTGTTGCCGGGAAGGTGCTGTTACTTTGTCAGATTGCTAAATTAAGCAGTAAACCAGGTAAGTACTTTGTCCTTATCTTGTAAATAGTGTAAATATTGTTATGCTAGTTTGATTATTTAATTAAGTAGGCTACTGTTCATGAAATTACGATTCATGTCACTATTCACACACTGTTCACTATTCATAAAAATAAAAAAAAATAAAAAAATCATAAAAATTTTATTTTCTTTCGTTTTCTCTGTAAAATATTTATTTTGTTAGTTTTAGGTTTAGATTTAGGTTTTTGCCCTAGAAATAAAACATCATAAAACTTTAGAGTTAGGTTTTTCATAAAATAAATTGTGGTTTTGCGAAGAGTATCATTTGAGGAAGTTCTGTTTGGATCCTAGTACTGGCTCGGATACCATTCCCATAGCCGGTTAATTTTGGAAACTTTCCCAACACCAGTCATTCCGGGAACGTTGCTTTGACTAGGAGATTGGTTTTTGAGGAGCCTTAGCCCCACCAATCTTTTCTGGGAACATCCTTAAGGTATATAATTCTCAAGATCTACAAAATAACTCAGACGAGTGCTTTTCATTCACTACTTTGTTCTCCCTGAATAAAGAAACCTTAGCATTTGTCTTTATCCTTGTAAAAAAAAAAATCAAAAATCAAAAATAATAAATAAAATAAAATAAAAAAATAATAATAATAATAAAAAACACTTAGGGTTAATGATTCAAACTTAGTCAATTTGTTAAGGCTTCAGACTTAAGAAACCCTAGTGAACAATTGTCAAACTCTTTTTCGTATTTTTCATCCTCGTCGACCACTGTCAAATTCGTTTGCAATGGAAAATCTGGGTGAGAATCCTCAAAGAATATTGATGAAAGATTTCATGCATCCGACTCTCACTTTAACTCCTTCATGCATTGTGTTTCCATCAAATCTTCCACAACAAGATTTTAAGCCTGGCATGATTCAACTCTTCCCAACCTTCTTTGGATTAGAAAGCGAAAATCCTTATGTTCATATTTGTGAATTTGAAGAAGTTGTTGCCACTTTTCATAGCCACCTTGATATCGCTAATTCCATCAAATTGAAAATTTTCCCTTTCTCACTGAAAGATAAAGCTAAAAGTTGGCTTTACTCTTTAAGACCTCGATCCATTCAATCATGGAATGACATGACATCTGCTTTCTTTAACAAATACTTTCCATATCAAAAGACCAATAATCTAAAGAAACAAATTCTAACTTTCTCCCAAAATGATCATGAAAATTTCTACAAAGCATGGGAAAGATTCAAAGATTTGTTAAGTCAATGTCCTCACCATGGTTACGAGAATTGGCGTCTTGTCAACTTTTTCTACGAAGAACTCACAAGTCATGATCACCAATATCTAGAAGTGATGTGCAATGGAAAATTTTTACACAAGGATTCTGAAGAGGCCAAGGAATTTCTTGATGAATTTGCTGAAAAAGTTCATTTGTGGGCTGAATTAGATGTTTCTCATAAGTCAACTGAAGTTCATCAATTGAAGAAAGAGGATGGCTACAACCTTAGGGTTCAAGTTGAAAACCTCACAAGAGAATTAGAAATCCTCAAAGCAAAGAATGAGAAAGGAAGTCATGTAGTCACAAGAGCTAAACTACAAGGAACAAATTTTGTGAATGGAAGGTTTGACCAACAGTCACTGGACTGGCATGTTTATCAGGAAGTGATAGGAGAATATGAGGAACAATGTAATGCCTTAAAGACAAATCATAAGCCTTGTACTCCTTATCCTGAAACTTCCAATCCTGATGGAAGAAGCAACTTGAATTTCGACAGGAGGAATTCAAATCAAGAGCAATCATTTGGAAATCAATGGAGAAATGAAGAAGAAATGCACTCAGGAGAAAATGTTCCTCAACATGATTCACACTCGAGCAAATCTCTTGAAGAAACATTACAAGCATTCATTGAGATACAACGCAAGTCATGTGAGAAAATTGAAGCTGCTTTAACACATATGACAAAAGAAATTTCAAAATTGAATGAAAAATGTTCATCTCAAGCTCTGGTCATTTCTGAAGGACAAAGCATGATACAAAGCTCTAACACTGAAGAGAAGGATGAAGAAGTTAGTCATGTTACTACTCGCAGTGGTAAATCATTGGAAAAATCAAACACCATAGATGCGAGTAAGGAAGAAGGTGTTCCTCAAAGAGAAGAAGAAGAAGTGAATAAGTTTCCAGTAGAAGTCCCTTTTCCTCAAGCTCTTCAAACTACTAGGAAAGTGCCATGAAATTATGAACACATCTTGGAACATTTGAAGCAAGTTCGAATCGATCTTCCTCTTTTACAAATTCTCAAACAAGTGCCTGCCTATGTCAAAGTGATAAAACATTTGTGCACTGTGAAAAAGAAACATCATGTCCCAAAGACTGCATTCTTAACTGAGCAACTAAGTGCAGTTCTTGAGCAAAGAGTACCAGTCAAGTACAAAGATCCTGGATGTCCCACAATCACCTGTTACATAGGAACCCACGAAATCACTCAAGTCTTGTTAGACTTAGGAGCGAGCGTCAATCTCATGCCCTATTCGATTTACTCGCAACTAGGCCTTGGAGAGATTAAGCCAACATCTGTGGTCTTGTAACTCACAGACCGATCCATAAAGAAACCACGCGGGATAGTTGAAGTTGTTTTGTTACAAGTTGATAAGTTTTATTATCCTGTGGATTTTCTCATTTTAGACATTCAAACTGAGGTGGATATAGAATCAAAAATTCCTATCATCCTCGAAAGACCTTTCTTAGCTATGGCTAATGCTCTCATCAATTATCGAAATGGTCTCATGAAAATCTCTTTTGGAAATATGACTCTTGAAGTGAATGTTTTCCATATTGGGAAGCAATTTCAAAGCAATAATGAGTGTTCTTACACTGAAATCATTGATGAAGCTGTTCATGAAGAATTTCAAAAGTGAACCGATGTGCTTGAAGAAATCTTCCAAAGTCCTGATCTTGAAAATCCCAATCCCATTTCTGATATTCCTAAACATTCACTTGAGAAAGAAACAAAGTTTTGGCAACCACATTTTGAAAAGCTATTCCTAGAAGGAGAAAAGCCAAAACCATCAACTGAAGAAATTCCTAAAATTAAGTTAGCCCAACTTCTTAAAGGACTAAAACATGCATTCTTAGGAGCTGATGAATCTTTTCCTGTTATCATTTCATCCAAACTTGATGAATCACAAGAGCGACGACTAATTAACATGTTGCGTGATCATAAAAAAGCATTGGGTTGGACAATAGCTGATATCAAGGGTATTAGTCTCTTGATTTGCTCCCATCATATTCAATTGGAAGAAGGTGTTAATCCAAAAAGAGATCCCCAAAGGAGACTGAACCCAACAATGAAATAAGTCGTGAGGAATGAAGTTTTGAAACTGTTAAATGCTGGTATCATTTACCCTATTGTGGACAGTAAATGGGTCAGTCCAACTTAAGTTGTTCCTAAGAAATCTGGTGTAACTATGATAACAAATGAAAAAGGAGATTTTGTCCCTATAAGAGTGGTCACTGGATGGCGAATGTGCATTGATTATCGAAAATTAAATGCCGCCACTCGAAAAGACCATTTTCCACTCCCATTCATTGATCAAATCTTAGAACTTGTAGCTGGTCATCCATTCTATTGCTTTCTAGATGGATATTCAGGATATTATCAGATAGAGATAGCATTAGAAGATCAGGAAAAGACCATGTTTACATGTCCTTTTGGTACTTTTGCTTTTCGACGAATGTCATTCAGACTTTGTAATGCCCCAGCTACATTTCAAAGATGCATGATGAGCATTTTCAGTGACATGGTTGAGAAGATTATAGAAGTTTTCATGGATGATTTGACTGTTTTTGGTAATTCGTTTGATACTTGTCTGCTTAACTTGGAAGCTGTTTTGAAAAGATGTGAAGAAAAAGGCCTTGTGTTAAATTGGGAAAAATGCCATTTTATGGTTCCATCTGGCATAGTTCTTGGACACATTGTCTCTGAAAGAGGAATTGAAGTTGATCCAGCTAAGATTGAGCTTATTTCAAACTTGGCCACTCTAAAGACTGTTAGAGATGTTCAATCTTTTCTTAGACACGCTAAATTTTATAGGAGGTTCATTCAAAATTTTTCAGCCATATCAAGACCATTGTGTAATCTCCTGTTGAAAGATGCTGTGTTTGAATGGACAAAAGAATGCGAAGAATCTTTCCAAACACTGATTTCTAAGTTAACTTCTGCACCTATCATGCAATCCCCTGATTGGAGTTTACCATTTGAAGTCATGTGTGATGCAAGCAATTACACTGTAGGAGCCGTCTTAGATCAACGAAGGGAAGGAAAACCTTTTGTAGTGTACTATGCAAGCAAAAACCTTGAACAATGCTCAAATGAATTACTGAACCACTGAAAAGGAATTACTTGTTGTAGTATTTGCGCTTCATAAGTTTCGTTCATACCTAATCGGTTCACCCATCACTGTTTTCACTTATCATTCTGCCCTTAAGTATCTCTTTTCTAAAAAGGATGCTAAAGCCCAACTTATCAGGTGGATCCTTCTTCTACAAGAGTTTGATTTGACTATCAAGGACAAAAAAGGAGTTGAGAACGTGGTAGCTGACCACTTATCTCGTTTAGAAGTCAATGATTCTGTCGATGTTTCACCAATTCATGATGAATTTCCTGATGAACATCTGTTCTTTGTTACCAAGTTACCTTGGTATGCACACATTGTCAATTATTTGGCAACTAGAGAAATTCCATCTGCTTGGAGTTTGCAAGACAAAAGAAAGTTTTTGATTGAAGTGCGTAACTTTTACTGGGATGATCCGTACCTTTTCAAATACTGTCGTGATCAAATCATGAGACGTTGCATTCCTAAAGATGAAGTGAATAGGGTCTTAAAATTTTGTCACACTGATGCATGTGGTGGTCATTTTTCTGCCAAGAAAACTGCTGCAAAGATCCTCCAATGTGGTCTTTATTGGCCCACTTTGTTCAAAGACACTTATCATTATTGTCGTTCCTGCAAAAATTGTCAAAAGTTAGGTACTCTGTCTCGTCGTCATATGATGCCTCTAAACCCGATTATAGCAATTGAAATATTTGATTGCTGGGGAATAGACTTTATGGGACCTTTTCCACCTTCTTCTGGGTACCTATACATCCTTCTTGTTGTGGAGCATGTTTCAAAATGGGTTGAAGCCGTATCATGCCGTACTAATGATAATACAACTGTTATAAAGTTCTTGAAAGAAAACGTGTTATCTAGGTATGGTACGCCACGTACCATAATCAGTGAACAAGGCATACATTTTTGTAACCGTTCTTTTGAAACTTTGATGTGAAAGTACAGTGTGATTCATAAAGTTTCGACTGCCTATCACCCACAAACAAATGGACAAGCTGAGTTAGCAAATAGAGAGATCAAACAAATTTTGAAAAAAACAGTGAATCCTGATCCAAAAGATTGGTCTTCACATCTTCAAGATGCACTCTGGGCATACCGTACAACTTACAAAGCTCCTTTAGGAATGCCTCCCTATAGGCTCGTCTTTGGAAAAGCCTGTCATTTACCTGTAGAACTTGAACATAAAGCTTATTGGGCTATTAAAGCTCTCAACTTTGATGTTAGTGCTGCAGGTATTGAACGGAAGCTTCAACTCTTTGAACTTGAGGAATTAAGGAATGATGCTTACAGCAGTTCACGGATTTACAAAGCAAAAATGAAAGCATTTCATGACAAACATATTCTGAGAAAGAACTTTGAGCCAAATCAATGGGTTCATCTTTATGAATCTCGTCTTCACCTTCATCCTAGTAAGTTAAAATCACGATGGACAGGTCCATATATTGTGAAACAGGTTTTCCTTAATGGTGTTGTTGAAATTGAAGATCCATCTGATAGAAGGATACTCAAAGTAAATGGCCAGAGATTGAAAAGCTACATAGAACGGATAACTGAACCCGAAGAAGTCACTCTTATAGCTCCAGTTTATCAACCCTGAGTAGTTTTCTGTTTATTCTCTTTTAAATATTTATTTTCCTTGTTTGTTTTCTTATTTTGTTTTTTTTTTCTTATTTTCTCATATAAAAAAAAACTTTGAAAGTTGAAAATAAATATCAAAATTAATTCTTGCAGAATAGTTGAGATTAAGGAGGTTATAATCAATTGTGATTAGTAAATACTTTAAATTTGCGGCCTTTTGAGACGAATTCTGAAGAATTTGTGTAAAAATATGATTTTGGACTTTCGAAACAAAAAAAATGAAGTCTAGGGAATCTGACTTTAAAAGACCCAATTTGTAATATATTGTTGTGTGTTTTTAGTTTTTGGTTTGTTAAGTTTACCATAGATCATCTCTGCAGCTGTGTTGATTCAGGTAATATTTTTGCTTCTCTCACTATTTCTTTATACATTTAAAGATAATGTACATTCTAGGTTGGGGGGAGAGGGTTGTGCTTGAAAGTTGTACTTCAAAATTGTGCTTCAAAGTTGTGCATAAAAGTTATGCATATGAGATTTGTGCTTCAATGCTGTGCCAAAAAAAAAAAAATTTTTCGATTTTGCCCAAATTTTTATTTTGCTCCAGATTCTTGTACATTTTTTATTTTTGTGTGTTATTTTTTTGTGTGGGTCATAAAATTAAAAAAGTAAAAATAAAATTTTTTTGTAAATATTAGTTTCTTAGTAATTAATGTGCTATTATTTTGTTTTGATTTTTGAATTTCATATTAATGTAATTTCATTTTTCTATTCTTTGAATTATCTAATTTTATACACTTTCAAAACTTTAGTTTTATTTAACATTTTTATGTGTTTATTTTTCAGTGTGTTTATAAGCCATTCTTTTCACACACACACTATAATGTTTAATTGTGGTGGTAAGTCAAACCTTTGAATATTTGAGTTTTGTTATTTTGTGAAGATGAACAATTGAAGGTAGCAATATTTCAAAAAAAAAAGGAGAAAAAAAAGAGAAAAAAAAGAAAAAAAAAGAAGAAGAAAAAAAATGATGATTGTAAATAAATAAAGTGTGTAATTATGTAAATTAATGAATAACATTGGATAAGTTTGGTTTCGTAGCCTCTTTAGCTCGAGTAAGTAAGTTCTAAGGGGTGCTTCAACACCTAGTACCTTAGGCCAACTGGTCTGGGAGTTACTGACCTAAAGCTCGTTAAATAGGTTATGGAGAAAGCTTAAGGGAGCCAAACATTGCACTATCCACAGTTGTAAAGTTTGTAAATATTTGTATTTTATGTTTATGCTTTTTAATTGCTCTCGTAAATAAATTTGAAGTATTGCTATCTGTAGGAGTGAATTGAAGCAAAATATCAAAATAATTTTATTCTTAGTTTTGAAACTTCATAATTATTCATTATCCCTTTCTGCACTAAGTAATAATTTTATTCTTAGTTTTGAAACTTCATAATTATTCATTATCCCTTTCTGCACTAAGTCTGGTTTGTATACATTTTGTTAAATAGTATATAAATTGTTCAAATAAAATTTTAGTTTTGTTAGTCTATCTAGTTGGATAAGTCAAATTATAGTTAAATGGTTTCTATTGTATGATCATTCAATAAATCATTTCAAAATTACATCGCTTTAATTGCTAGAGACTAGCAATAAGCTGGTTGGGGGGTGTGATGAGACTGTAAAAGTGTACATTTTCTAAGGCTTAAATCATTTATTTATGCTTTTATTTCTCATTAAATCCTCTAATTAATAGCAATTTTGTGTTAATATGTATTTTTATGTCTTAGTGTGTAAATATGTTTAAAAATGTGTTTTTAGTATGTTTTTATGTTTAATAAAATTGTTAGTAATTTTTAGAGTCATTTTGGTGTGTTAAATAAGTGTCTAGTCTGTAAATAGTCAAAACCGTAAAAGTAATGCGGTTATTTTATTTTGAGTTTTAGAGTGTTTCATAGTGTGTTTTAAGTTTGTAAATATGTCTTATTATATTTTTAGTAATTTCTAAAAATATTTTTAAGTCATAAAAATTATATCTGTGTCAAACCATAAGAGATTGGAAATTTTAAGAGTTTTTATTTATTTTTGTGTAAAATAAATATTTTTGTAAATACTATGTTTGTAAAATAATTAATGTTAGTGTGTTTGTGATTTTTAGATTTGAAATCTGGAGGAAAAACGGAGCAAAACGACACCAAAATGGATAAAATCAGGCATCAAATGCATCAATGAGATAAATAAAATCTGAATTTAAAATTTAAGGGACACGTGGCACATTTTTAGCCTTCGAATCAGCTGCCAATTGAATCTCACCCGTTGGATCGCTGCAGACGTCAGGCCACGCGTCAGCCGAGGAGAAGCGTCAGCGCTGACGCATGTCAGAGAAGCTGTGTGCCTCAGTCACAGATTCTACGTGTCAACCTTTGATTGGCGCGTGCATCACATGCTCAGACAAGCTGCAGAGAGAGTCAGAGGGAATCTCGGCCAGCGTGGAATCTTGTGCGGTCATGTCCACGTACAGCCACTCTCTCAGCCATTCGATGGGAATACCTAGACTGATCTAACGGTCCTAAAATCTCAGTCCCACTGGTCCCACCTAGGCCAATTCTCATGCGTGTTTGAAGCCATTGGATCATGAAATTAACGGTCCAGATCAGCCCGGTTTAGTGCCTTCTCATGTCGCAAAGAACAGGATTTTGAAGCTTAAAACGCACAATTAAGAGCGAATCTCAGCGTGGAAAAAAAGAGGAGAAAAAGGATCAAATGATCCGAATTTGTCAACTTTCGACAGGGGAAAATGATGATTACATATGATATACAGTAACTTTTTAAGGCTATAAATAGCCTTGCATTGCCCCATGAAGAAATCATCCCCTTCGGGCCTTTGGCCCTCTTTTCCCCTTCCTTTCCTTACTGCTGAGTTAGACTCAGCAGTATCTTCTTAGGTAATAAATAATAATAAAATAATGCTTAAATTAGAGTAGAGTGTCTGGTGAGGCAGAGAGATGATCTTGTATGTATAGTATCTTGGTATGGATTTTTACTCTATATCTGTGTGGTAATGTTTATATTTTGTGGAATAAATTATATCTTTATATTTTCAATAATTATTGTTGATGTTGTTATGCTGTCAATTTTTACATAAATTCAGTCATGCTTTCTTTATGTAATTTGATTGTGTTGCATAGTTAATATTAATAATAATAAAACAATGCTTAATTTTATGGAATGTCTTTTACTGTAGTACGACTTGTTATATTGTCGATTCTAGATATTTCATAAGACAAAGTGCTGCCGGAGTTGATGTAAAAATTTATTCTGCTAAAATATATTAATTTTGATTTGTTATTATCTTTTCTATCCTATAATTTTGTTAATTATAATTGAGTGACAGCTGTTATAATTTTCATAATTAGTGCACCAATAATTATTTTGCTAGTTTTTATAGGAAGACCCTTATTGCATTATGGCTTGCTATATTGTCGATTTAGGTTGACCTATATAATTAGTAAAATGTGATTGCAATTAATGAGATAAGATATAATAAATCAAATTCTTTAGATAATTATTAATTAGAGTTAAAATTCCATATTAGTTGCAAAACATACAAGGGATTGTCAAAGCTTCAACGTTTTAATTTTATGCTTTAAATTTTGAATTAAATTTTGAATAAAAACCACAAAAATATTGATATCATTTTACACTTTGATTTGAAAAAGTGCTTGTCTTTTTGAACGTTTATTTTTATCAATTTGCCGAGGTACAAATTTTCATCTCCCTGTGGATACGACAACTTTTCTATACTACAAACGCCCGCCGTTTAAAGAAAAACATTTTTGGGCATAACCAAGAGCATTGAAATTTTCTTTTACGTTATCCTCATTCACGTAAACACTCAGTCTCTCTCTCTTTAATCTACTAAGACGTTTCTTTCCTCTTCTCTCTTCTTCTTCACGTTTTCTCCTCTCCTTCTTCTCCTTGTTTTCCTGAGAATATTTGAAAAAAAAAATTGATAATTTCGTTGGTTGAATTGAAGGAGTTTTGTGAAGAAATTTGTTTAAGGTAAGAATTTCTTTTGCTGTTTCAGAAATGTATTTCTTCTCCTTAATTTGACTGCCATATCTTTCTCTACAAAATTCTAGTTACTTTGAATTTTTAATATGTTATTCATGTATGTGTTATGTGATGTTCCTCCAAATTTCACGTTATTTGGATTTTTCTATGATAAGTTATGAATTTTCTATCCTCTACCACTCATAGTAAAATATTGCTATATGGCTATAATGCATGAAAATGTGATGTTTGTTCAAGGGGTAAATGTCTTTTTTTTGCTACAAAATTTAGCAAGAATGTACATGTATATGTTATGTTATGGACTGCAAAGTTTGGTAATGTTTTGATGAGTGAATTATATGTTATGAAATTTCTATGAGATTAGGTCAAGAAAACTGTTTTAACAATGTTAATTTTGGACTTTCATTTTATGTAATGCTTTATATGTTTAAATGATTTTATTGATGATTAAATAATTTTATGATATGGAAATATATGATAGCAAAATGTTAGTATGAATTTTAAAATTAAAATATATGTGTTTTAATTGTTAGAAAATGTATTTAAAAGATTACTCACTACCTTATTATTATTGTTGGCAGATTTCATGTTTGAAATATATGGGTTGTTTTTAGATACTTAATGTAATTTTTATGACTAAAGAAAAATTATGGTAATATGTTTATGTGTTAACTTTACCCCTGTTAAGTATGGTGCCTAAAGTATGTGTGAATATTGAGTTTTTAAGTCTTGAATTCATGTAGGTCAGTGAAGTGTATGTGATGATGATTTTATGTTTGGATGCATGTTATGAATTATGTTTGTATGAGATGAAACTATATGTAATGTTATATGAATGGATGTTTTACTCTATGATAATAAGTATTAATTTTATTTATATTCTTAAATGAATAAATAGCATGAACACACAAAGGGACGAGCACATCGAGACCGCGGTATCGTCACCAATTGATATAAGGTTAAGTAAGCTAGCTTTTAAGGTAAGTACATTCTCACCTACAACATGATATGTTTTATAAGGTTTGATATTATGTTCACGATGATATTTATGATGATTTTCTTAAAGGGTTTCTTATGAAAGATTTTCATGATTTAAAGTTATGCATGTTTGATCATGGCAAATATCAAAGCATAAAGGTTATGTATATATGTATCACTTAATAAGTGTTGCACACTAATGTTATGATATGATATGTTATGATGTCATGTTTGGTTTAGATTAGCTACCCTTCTCCTCTCATGACAGCGCGCCTACAATGATGATTATGGTGCAACACTTGGGCCCTAAAGATAAAATGGAATAAGCTTGAATATGGTCAAGTAATGAAAGATATGTTTCTATGAAAATGTGCTTAATGCACTATTATGATATGATGATGATGATGAAGTTTATGAGATGTTTTTAAATTGTGAGAAATATATGTACTTACTAAGCTTTAGCTTATTCAAGTTTATGTCATGTTGTAGATAAGGGTAAGAAAGCCATGGAATAGGCGGAGGACATGGGAAGGTGTGTGAGCATATGGAGGATGAATTGTAACTGGAAGAACACCAATGAAACGAGTTTTTACAATTTAAGTTAAGCTTAAACTACTTGAACATATTTTTATGATGTGTTTTAAAGAATCCAAGAACTATGTTCATTATTCTATTTTATCATTTTAAGAATTTGATCTTCTGGATTTTGAAAGTTGAATTTGTTTTACAAATTAAGTCTTCTAAAGTTTTTTTTTTGCCTCTGTCGGCCTGCCAAACATCAATGGTCGGCATGCCGATGAAAGTAAGTTCGGCCTGCCGAACTTTGAAAGTTTTTAAGTTCAGTTTTACAGAGCTTCTGTCGGCCTGTCGGTTGACGATTTTTGGCCTGCCGACCATGTTCGGCCTGCCAAACTGTGGGAGCAAATAGTTTATAAATGATGTCTTGTGATATGAGTTATGATTTTACAATTTGTTATATTTATTTTATTAAAGAAAGTTTATGATTAAATTAAAGTGTAATTGAATTAATTATGGTACGGAATAAGTTAATGAATGTTGTTTTTTTTTTTAAAAAAAAATGTATGTATGGATCCTGGTTACATTTTCCTTAACTATGTTTACATTTAAAGTTCAAATAAGTAGTAATGTTTGAATGTAACGACATCTGTGATGTCCGTAAAGGGAGTGTTGCATTCCATGTATCCATGCTAAAGAAGTATGTACCGGATCCTTCACATGTTCTGCAACCAGAGGAAATTGATGTGCAGGAGAATTTGTCTTATGAAGAGAAATCAGTTCAAATATTGGCATGAGAAGAAAGTAAATTAAGGAACAAAAAGATACCTCTCATCAAAGTTCTATGGCGCAATCAACAAGTGGAAGAGGCAATGTGGGAACGAGAGGATGTGATGAGGAAAAGCTACCCTGAGTTGTTTTGATTTTCGAGGACGAAAACTCTTAAGGGAGGTAGATTGTAATGACCGAGAAAATTTTCATTCATAAAACCTAATATTTAATTGGGTTTAATTAATGAATTCACTTTTAAAATGTAAATTTTTGTAAAAATTACAATAAAGTAGGAATAAACGGCATTGATTGTAAATTTTATGGCAAATGTGATGCAATGTTGGATATTGCCGAATATAGATTTTATGAGTTTGAATTACTCAAAAATTTGTAAATAATATCCATAAAATGAATTTTATATCACTATTAATTGTAAAATTGTGATATAAACAAGTGGGTGATTAGAATGTAAATAGGACATAGAAGTCGTCTAAACCTAAATCAGGGGTAAAAAGGAGGCCAAAGCAATATGAGTATACTGCTAAATGAAAACATAGATACGAAAAATGTTATGATTGGCCCCCAAAAGTGAACGAAAAGTAAGTCAAATATTTTTATACAGTCTAAGGATACAAAGTACACTGATTTGACCACGACAGTATAGGAAAAATACTGTGTGATAAAAAATTACACTATATAAATTTTTAACTCCACAAAGTGGACACTTGAATTCTATTGGGCCAACAAGCCATGGCCCAATAACATGATGACACTTAGGGTAACCTTATGGATGACCATGAGTCATCAAGTGGATAAGGCAGCCATAACCAAAGCTTCCAAAAAAATTTTCTTAGCCCCAAACTTTGCAAAAATAACCCCAAACAAGTTTTAGACGCAAGTACAAGGATTTTCCACAAGTTTTAAGGTAATATCTTAAACTTTTTAATGAGTTTTTAAGGGATTTTTCATGGGCAAAGGGGAAAAATTAATCTATGGTATTTTTGCATGGAAAGGAAGCCTAGGAGGGAGTTCAAAGGAACTTTGAAGGTTAGAAATCAAAAAGTGTCATTTGGGTAAGTTTTAAGTTTTAAAGTTTTGAAATTTTGTAAATTTTATTTTGATTTTTATTACTTTGAACCTATGTGGGTTTTTGAGATGCACTTGATGAAATTTCATGCATATGTGAAGTATGGAATGTTTAAGTTGTGAAATTTTGATTTATGGTGCAAAATGGTAATTTTTACAAAAAGTGTTATTTTTCTAAATATGATGTTAGTTTTAGTAAAAGTGATGTTTGAGCATGAGAATGTTTTGATTAAGGCATGGAATGGTTTCTGCAAGGGTAGAATTGCAATTTTGAAACGGATTTTTGTAAAAATGCCATAGGAACTAAATTGAACGGAAAAGATTTCTCTCGGCAGAATTGAAAAATGGCCAAAAAACCCCTGTACAGTGAGATTTTGGGAAAAGTTAAAACACAAAAGTTGTAGATCTCGACAAAACTATTAGGCATCACGGACAGTTCGTTGAAAAACTCAGTCGTTCGTTGAATTTACAAAAATTGTGAAAATTTTTTAAAAAGGGCAAAAACTTCATTTCCCAAAGGATTTTGAATAGGGTGCTTTGAGCAAAAATGATCCTTGAGAAAAATAGGAAATTTTGATGCAAAGAAGTAAATTTTAGTCCTGGGGGCAAAATCGTCAAAATTTTCAGTTCAGGAACTAAACCGTAAAGTTTTCTAAAAATGGGGCATAATCGAGAAATAAAGAGATTTGACCCATTAGGGTGTTATTTTAAAATTAGTATGTGGTTATTTTCGTAAGAATAACGAAATCGAGCTCGGGTAGTTTAGTGGACCCACAGAGGACAAAATCGTCATTTTGTCCAAATAACCTGAACCGCTCCGAAACATGTCAGTTGGAAAAAGAATGGTAAAAAAAAAAGAGGTTCCCGCCCTTCGTTAGAAACGATATGGTAGAGTTAGATAGAAATAAGAAAAACTAGTGGTTTTTAGAGTTGTACATAGTAATACAACTCAATTTATTAACTAACGGATGTTTTGCATCAAAACATAGTGGAATTTGGCTAATGGCTTTGTAATTGGCTAACAGGATCCTGGGAGTCTAGGAGAAGGGAAATCGAGGTTAAGTTGCCTGACATTCGCATCAAGTAAGTACCCATCCCACCTATAGTATGAAATTGTAGGCTTAGAGTGCAAAATGTGTATATGTATACCTGTGTGTATATCAAGGTGTATACTTGTATGTTTGTAATGACATAAGTATTTATAAAAATGAAAGGGTATACTTGTGAGTATATGGAATATATATATATGTACCTGAGAGTATATTATGACATGTACCAGAGTGTATATGATGATCTGTACCTATGTGTATATTTTATGTTAAGTACCTGTGAGTACATTATGCTATATACCTGTGCGTATATTAATGTGTACTAGTGTGTATATAAAGATGTACCTATGTGTACTATGTCGTCCAAGAGCATTTATGTAGATTATATTATGTATAACATGTGATCATTACTTCATACATTGTATGATAACCATAATAAGTGAATTGGTTAACGAATCACCAAAAGTTAAGAAAAGTTTCGTACTGACTCCTGACTCAAGGGGAGTTTAAGGATTACAGGATGGTTACAGTGTTACGTAGACCTAAGTGCGCAATGGTACGAACACTTGGGCCCTAGTTAAAGATAAGAAATGATAATGATAAAGGAAGGATTATAAGAAAGCATAATGAGATCATGCATTTTATTGAATGTGCATGTGGGTTTATATGGGACTTACTAGGTGTAGGCTCACTAAGTATTTCACGCTGTAGGTATTCTGATGAAAAGGTCAGAATAATTCGTAATGATGAGCTCGCGGACGGATGATGTGTGCAGACTGGGTATGGTTTCCGCCACAGTATGTTTTTCGCTGTGTGGTGTTTTAAGATATTTTAAAAGTAATGCTTGTTAAGCTATATTGCAAAAGAAAGGTGATTATGTAAAAACAAGTATATGTTTGTATTTCAAAAGTTGTTAAACCAGTATATGTACAGTATTTATTAAAAAGAAAAAAAATTTTCCTAAATTTTTGCCCTAAAGTAAGAAAGAAAGAGTTTTATCATAGCCTAAAAAGGCGGGTTGTGACATATGTTAGCTTTATTGATCACTTTATTAAATACATATGCTTTTACCCACTTAAAAGAAAATCCCATATTTTTGACGCCTTCATTTGATTTAAAGCACACGTTGAAAACTTCTCTAATTAGACAATTATCACTCTTTACTCTGACAATGGGGGGAGCATATCAGGAACCTTTATCTTTTCTTGCCTCTCATGATATCTTTTATCTTACTCCTCCTCCTTATACATCAGAACATAATGGCTGGTTTGAGTGTTGTCATCGTCACATTGTTCAAACTGGTCTATGCTTACTTTCTCATGCTTGCATGCCTTTATCCTATTGGTCTTATGTGTTTTCTACTATTGCCGAACTTATCAATACCATGCCAACTCCAACTTTTCCTCTTTCCTCTCTCCTTTCCATATCATCTCTTATTTCAACCTCCTCCTAATTATCTAAACTTTATGTCTTTGGGTGTTTATGCCATCCACGGCTTCATCCATATTGTGTTCATAAGCTCAATCCCCATTCCACTCTGTGTGTTTTTCTAGGATGCTCTCTTACTCAAAATGCCTATTTATTTCTTGATCCTACTTCTTCCTGAGTCTATATGTCTCGTCATGTCAAGTTCATTGAGTCTATTTTTCCATTCTTGTCTATTGATACTCAATTTGACAGACCTCAGCCTAACACTCTGTGCTAAATGCTTCCTATTAAGTCGCCTCTTAAGGTCATCATTACATCATCTTTAAGTCCTAATTCGGCTAACTCAATGTCCACATAACCTCTCTGTGTGGATCTGACACCTCCTTTGCCTCTTCGGCACCTTCTTTGCTCCCACTACTTCTTACCAAGCTAGCGCCCTAGCCTTTAGATACTAGCATTGTGCCCTTCAAATACCAACACCATGGCGCCCATCCCAACCCCTACGTCCATACAACTACTTGAGTGCCTAGTGCTATGGCACCCTCGATGCCCTCAACTTCTTCACAAAATAACCCTCAAACCGCCATTAACACCACCCTTCACCCTTCTCCAAACCCTCATGCCACCTTTACCCATACTATTATAACTAGATCCTAACATAATAACTATAAGCCAATAAGAAAACCTAATATCACTGCCCAACTTGCCAATTTTACCAAAATTGAACCCATAACTGTTACCTAAGCCCTCAAAGATCAAAAGGGCCTTCATGCCAAGTTTGAAGAGTGTGATGTTGTTGTTTAGAATTGGACATGGGAAATTCTTCTTTCAAATCCAACACAAAATCTTGTTGGGTACAAGTGGATTTTTTTTTTTTTTGCATCAAACATTTACATAGCAAATCTATTGTTATGCAAAGTACTATTCATCTTGTTCTCAATCTTTCCATTGGCTGAGTATGGTTTCTATGACAACTTGATGTTGATAATGGCTTTCTCTAGGATACCTTACCCAAAGATGTCTTCATGGCTTAGCCAACAGGATGTATTGATCATGATCATCCTAAACATGTCTGTAAATTGCATACAAAAATTTATGGCCTTTAGCAGGCTCCTTGCACAGTTGCACCAAGTTTCTTGTCACTTTGAACTTTGTTAACTCTCATGTAGACATCTCTTTTTTTGTCTTCAATATAGGTGATATCTTGATCTATCTTTTGGTCTATGTTGATAATATTATTGTAATAGGTAATGATGATAGGTAGTTCAGAAGTTCATTACTCTTGAAGCCCAATGATTTTCCCCCAAAGATCTTAGGCTCTTATAATATTTTCTTAGTGTAGAGGTTTTTCCCCAAGCTAAGAGCTTATGTCTCTCCCAACTACGTCAAATTCTTGATCTTCTTGCTTGTACTTGTGTGAAAGATGCTTAGACAATTACTACATCTCTTGTAACTACCTCTATGATTGCTCTTCACTTTGATAATGCCTTTACTAATCCTTCTGAGTACTGGACCACTATTGGTAGCTTGTAATACTTGTCGCTTACTAGGCCTGATATTGCCTATGAGGGATCATAGTTTATGCATTTGCCTATGAGGTGAATAAACTACCATAGTTTATGCATCACCCTACCAGCGACTATTGGAATGCCATCAGCGACTATTGGAATGCCGTCAGCGACTATTTCTCTATCTCTTTGGTGTAATGCCAGCCATTTTCTTTTATGGATACTTAGGTTAATTTAACATTAGAATGTGATATTTTTAGTGCTATTATTATCTATGTTAAGTAAATTAACTTTTTGTTTAGTAATGTCTAAGGAGAAGGCCACAAAGGATCAATGTACTTAGGATGTTTATGTCAAAGAAGATCATAAGCATAAAATATTTATACTTTTTTTTTAAGATTTTCAACTTGCTCTACATTTTTGATCTTTATAGACTTTGCATCAACTATAGAAAGCTGACCAAAATGACGATCAAGAATAAGAACCCGTTGCCTCGAATCGATGATTTGTTTGATCAACTTAAGTGTTTTCAAAGATTGATTTACAGTCGAGATATCACTAGTTGATGATAAAAGAAGGAGACATCCCTAAGACAACCTTTAGATCAAGGTATGGTCACTACGAATTCGTGGCTATACCTTTTGGTCTAATAAATGCACCTGTAGTTTTTATGGACTTGATGAATCGAGTATTCAAGGATTTCTTCGATAAATTTGTCATTGTGTTTATCGGCGATATTGTAGTTTATTCGACGAGTAGGGAAGAGCATGCTGAGCATCTAAGAATTGTGTTAGAGGCTCTACGGAGACATGAATTGTATACAAAGTTCTTGAAGTATCAATTCTGGCTTGACAGTGTATCTTTCTTGGGGCATGTTGTATCGAAGGACGGAATAATTGTGGATCTTGCTAAAGTTGAAGCTATTCTCAGCTGAAAACAACCAAAGAACGCAAGTGAGATAAGGAGTTTCTTGGGTCTAGCTGGTTATTACTGGAAAGTTGTTGAAGATTTTTCCAAGATGGCAGTGCCTCTCATGAATCTAACATGCAAAGGAAAGATGTTTGAATGGATGGATACATGCGATAAAAGTTTTCTAGAACTAAAGAAAAGGTTGACTACAGCTTTAGTCTTGGCTGCTCCTGAAGGGAATGATGGATTTGTAATTTACAGTGATGCTTCTAAGACGGGCCTTGGTGTTGTATTAACGTAGAATGATAGAGTGATCACTTATGTTTTGAGGCAGCTGAAAGACTATGAGAAGAATTGTCCTACTCATGACCTTGAATTGACGGCCGTAGTTTTTGCACTAAAGATATAGAGACATTACTTGTATGGAGTTCAATGTAAGATTTTTATTGATCATCAAACTTTAAAGTATTTCTTCACTCAACAAAACCTAAATATGAGACAGTGGAGATGGCTAGAGCTGGTGAAGGATTATGATTGTGAAATCCTCTATCATCTAGGAAAAGCTAATTGAGTGGCTGATGCTTTGAATAGGAAGATAGCTGCAACATTGATGTCATTATAAGCGATGTCTCAACCTTTAAGGAAATAAATTCTAGACTTCGGTTTGGAAATCATAACAGGGCAGCTTTCAACACTAACTCTTGCTCCATTGTTGTTTGATGAGATTTGAAGTAAGCAAGATGAAGATGTAAACTTCGCGAGGATTAAGCAGGAAATCAAGGAAGGAAAATATGAAGAGTTTTGTATTGTGGATGATGGAACTCTATATCTCAAGAACTGCTTATCTGTTCGCAATGTTGATGGTTTAAGGGAAAGAATCTTAGCAGAAATTCACGATACTCCTCACTCAATTCATCCAGGTGCAACAAAGATGTATAATGATCTAAGGGACAGTTTTTGGTGGTTAGGTATAAAGTGTGACGTTGCTATGTATGTGAAGAAATGTTTGACATGTCAGCAAGTCAAAGCTGAACACTAGAGACTTGGTGGCAATTTTTAGTCAATTCAAATACCGGAATGGAAATGGGAAGAAATTGTGATGGATTTCATTACCTATTTTCCCAAGATTATGAATGGATATGTTGCCATTGGGGTTGTTGTCCATTGACTAAGAAGACGATGCATTTCATTCCCATTAAGATCACTTACTCCATGGAGCAGTTAGCAGAACTTTATGTCAAAGAGATAGTGCGACTTCATGGAATTCCTAAGTCTATCATCTTAGATTGCGACGACAGGTTCATGTCCAAATTCTGGAAAAAAGTGTATAGACTATAAGGGGGACTAAGTTGCGCTTTAGCATAGCTTTCCATCCTCAAATTAATGGCCAACTAAGTGGACAAATTTGATCTTAGAAGACATGCTTTGGGCCTGTACTCATGACTTCAATACCAGCTGGTGTAAAATGTTACCATTAGCAGAATTCACTTACAACAATAGCTACCAGGCAACGATTGGAATGGAACCTAATGAGGCTTTATATAGGTAGAAATATTGGTCGCCTATATGTTGGCATGAAGCTGGTAAAAAGAAGATGATGGAAAGTGTCAACGGTGGAAAGGCTGGTTTTGTTAATGAAACTTCTGAGATGATAAAGTTGATGAGGAAGAGAATTGAGACCGCTCAAAGCTATTAGAAATGCTATGCTGATAAAAGAAGAAGGCCTTTAGAATTCACTGTAGGTGATTATGTGCTCTTAAAGATTACGCCAATGAAAGGAGTTATGAGGTTTGAAAGGAAAGGCAAGTTGAGCCTGAGATTCATTGGACCCTATGAAATTGTGAAGCATATAGGTAAGGTGGCCTATTAGTTGAGTTTGCTGTCGAAAATGCCAGTTATTCACGATGTGTTTCATGTTTCTATGCTCAAGAAGTATGTTCCAGATTCTATACATGTGATCAAGCCATAGGTGATTGAAATACGAGAAGACCTCAGTTATGAAGAAAAGCCAATTGAGATTTTAGATTGCAAGACTAAAATCTTGAGGAATAAAGAGATTTCGTTGGTCAAAGTGTTATGGCAAAATCACCAAGTGAAAGAAGCTCCATGGGAACGTAAAGACGACATGAGGGTTATATATCTACAATTGTTCTAAGTTTTGAGGATGAAACTCTTATAAAGTAGGGAGAATTTTAACACCCGCCATTTTTCATATTTAACGACGCTAAGTATTTTCTTTATGAAAAAATGTCACTAAGCATTTTATTTTGAGTATGATGACAGGTGACAGTCACATGGAATTGATGTGCACGAGGTGTTCATATTTTTTATATTATATACATGATAAATATTGAATGTTTTAATTGTGTGTAATGTTGTAAGTGACACTTTGGCAAGACGAAGTTTCTAATTTAGCAGGTCGAATTATTCTTTTTGGTGGCATATCGATGGATTTCATCGGCAGGCCGAGCTCACAACTTCGGCAGGCCAAACTGAACCGTCAACAGACCAAAGACTGTTGATGAGAAATCAACAATTATCTCCAAAATTTGGGCATGGATGATTTTTGTGAGTGGATGAAATATTTTGAGTGATTGGCATATTTTTGGTCTTTTTCCTTATTTTATGAAATATAATGTTTGACTTTTTATGATGATTAGATCATGATTAGGTTTCCCATTTTGCAAAAGGATGGAATTTGGGTAAGTAGAGCAAACTATTTGACTTTCTTCCTTAATTTTCTCCATTCTCCATGTGAATGCTTCCTTATTTTTTTTAAAAAAATTCCTGCAGCAAATATAAAGAATTGTTGACCTACCTTATAGCATTTTCATACACCCATATCACTTTCTCTATCAAAATTGTTTTCTCTCCTCCATTTCTCTAAAATTTCTTAGACACTCTCTTTCTCTCTCCACGTTTTTCTTCCTCGTCTCTCCTTTATTTTTCCTGCACATATTTGAATGAAATATTGGGTTTTCTCTTGGACAAATTTAAGGAAAGCTTGAGAAGAATTGTTTTGAGGTAAGAAATTCATTCTAGGTTATTTCTAAAATTTTATTCACCCTTTAATCTGACCCCCCATAACCTTGTCTATGAATGACCATTTACTGTGTAATTCTAGTATGATATTTATGTATGTGTTATATGATATTTCTCAAAATTTCACGCCATTTGGAGTTTTCTATACTGAGATATGAAATTTTTATTCTCTGCCACTTATAGTTTAATGGTTGCTGATTGGTATGTTGCACAAAAGTATAGTCTTTGTTCATAAAGCAAATGAATGTTAATTTTCAAGAAATTTTGCAAAAATATTCATGCATATGTTAGGTTATGATATGGAAAATTTTATGGTGATTGTTAGATATGTATGCCCTAAGGAGTAAAAATGTAATACGTTTTTGGAGACATTTTTATCAATAAAGAATTTATTCATTTACATATACCAAATCTTGTCCTCTTTATGTTCATATTTGTTGAATGTATGTTAAACAAACAGTAGTCTATGACTGTCGGTCTAAACCTTTAAGAATTGGGCATATGATGGACTGATTATGCGGAAGACACAATTCTTAAGGTGACGGTCTAAAACATATGATCCGCAATCGTGGGAATAAAGTTGGGCGCTTTATTCATGCAAAGATTGTTATGTTGTCCATATCCCTATTGGAAGATGGTTTGTCTTGACCATCGAAGTTGGACTCCATGAATAGAAAGATTGGCATGTTGTCATAGGTGACGATGTGTTGGATCGGGACACAAAGTGAATTGATTTGGATTAATAATTCTGTCTTGGCAAATTGATTCATTTTAGACAATCATTTGTGCTGTATCTTAATCTTGAGATGAATAGTGGGCCTGTTGTCTTGACTTGTGTCTTTTGATGTACCAAAGGGTGACTCCCACATTTCAATAGTGGTATGCATGCCGGTACATTGGAGGCATGACTCTTGATAGCGTAGACTTGTTATTCATAGATATGGAATCCATAGCTCCTCTTTAGGAGTAATGATATCCTCTTATATGCGTTATCCTCTAATTGGAAAACTGGAGCGCTCAACCATTTGGATACATAGGTGTAACCGAATGGTATACTATCTTTGGATAGTAAGTTTTCTAATGGCGAGATAATGGAACATAAGATAAAATAATTGGGAAGGTAAGACAGAACTTGTCCTTAAGTCGATTATGAATTATCATATAGGGATACGATACACTATGATATGTCATGGAGACTTAGCTATACGGGCTTCGTAATTCTATAAAGTTCAAGAGTGCAGCTCTAAGCTTTTAATGGAATAGCGTTGGAGCTAATAATTATGAAATGTATATCTAGGATATTGGGTTTCATAATTATCGAGAGCTTGAACTTTATAGGTCTATTTTGGTCCCCTTTGCTAGCTCATAAAATCCTGTAACGATACGGCGTGCTTTTTCAATAATTGGTGACTTATGTCGGATTTATCAGATTGGTTTAAAATTTGAAAGAATCAAATAATTCATGTTTGTTTATTGGTTGAATTAATTTTGTAATAAAATTAATTTAAGATAAACTTGTTGAATTATTGGGATCGGATAATTCTTGTCTGTTTATCGGTTGATTTAATTGAATAAATTAAATCAAGATAAACTTGTAGAATTATTGTGAATTGATTTATTTTCTTAGAGATTATCTTGATAAAGTTTGTTTTGATCAGATAACTTTTCTATTGGGTTATTTGAATCAAAACTGAGACTTTATCCTATAGAATCTCGGGTGGAAAATAAAAGATTCGTGGAGATATTTACGCGGCAGTTTGGCCTGTCGATCTACGTGTTCGGCCTGCCGATGGGGCCTGTTTGGCCTGCCGATCAGCGAGAGATAAGATTACGCATTTTTACGCAGATCTTATCAGATATTGATCTGAACTTGATTCTGTTTCGAGTTTTTGAGACCTAATCTGATAAGGACTGACCCCAGGACCAATCGCTATATAAAGGGAGTAAGTCTCATGAGTTACTCAGATCAATTGAGAGATTAAGAGTGATACTTTTCTGGTGAGCATCTGAAAACTCCCTGAGAGCTTTTGTTTACAAATCACGAACACTAGCTTTGGGTTCTCTCGATTGGTTGGAAGGAGAGTCACCGGTGGAAGAGCTGTACGTGTGAGCCCACACTCACTCCGATCATAGATAGAGAATAGCAAAGAAGACCAGTTGGTTGAGGCTCTTCTGGAATGTTACTTCTCTTTACAGGTTGCAGAGGTTCTTCGATACACAAAGGTTAGTAAGATTTGTTTAATTTATGCATATAGCATGTCAAACTTGTATTTTGAAAAAATATTCTGATGTTAAAATTTTTAAAATTCCCGCTGCACACCTCACACTATTTTTTCCAACAGTGATTTGGTGAATATTTGATGAGTTATTGAACTTTTTTTAAGATAGGTCTTTATGGTTGTTAAATCAATGAATTTTGGACTTCTTGTTTTTGTGACCATTTTGTATGGCTAAACGAATTTATTTGACAATGAAACTTTTTGTGGTGCTGTATTTATATTTTAATAGGTTGTCATAAAAATTTTAGGGTCAAAGGAATTTTATTTTAATTATTTGAGTATGATGATCGTGTGTTGCGCACTACTTTATGTATTTAGAGTTTATTTGGCCTCTAAATTCTAATGCATGTTTTGAATTGTTTTAAATTTATTTGAAGCTATTTTTTTGGACATGTTGTAGTTTTAGGTGTCTATTACATGTAGGATTTTGATGAGATTATTTTGTGATATAAATAATTTATTATATGAATGTTAGTTAGGGCTACTCACTGTTTTGGTTATTGCTAGCTGATTCTGTGTTGTGTATTGTGTGACTTATTTTAGTTATCTAATGGGATTTTTTATGGCTAAAAAAAATTAGGGTAGTTCATTTATATGTTAATTATATCTTTGCAAAGTTTCATGCCTTTATTGTATATGAATCGTGATTTATTGAGTTGTAAATCCTTAATGGTTAGGCAGGTTTTTACTTTTGCAGTTTTGCATGAACATTTTTAAAAGTTAGTAAAAAGCATTTGTGCACTTGCAGTTCTTGAGATGGAAGTTTGAATGATGTCTTATGGAATTAGATGGTTTCATGAAAATGAAAATTAATTTTCTATTTGCATATGGATGTATAACATGAACACTCCAAGAGGTAAGCACATCGAGATAGCAACAAAGTCATCTAAGATAGGGTTTAGTAAGCAAGTCAATTGAGTACATTCTCACCTGCAACATGATGAGTTTTATGAAAAGTTTGAAAATTATTTTCATGATGATTTCTATGATGATTTTATTAATGTTTTTTATGAAAGTTTTGATGCATAAGAAGGTTTATGCATGTTTTGATGATGGGGTATTGCAAAATTTAAAAGTATATATGTATATATAACTATCACCTAATTAAGTGTTGCACACCCTATGTTTATGTCTATGTTTATCATGTCTAAAGTTGGACTTGTCGTGTTTCGTTTGGGATTAGCTACCCCTCTCCTCTCATGACTGCGCGCCTATGATGATGATAATGGTACAACACTTGGGCCCTCAAAGATAAAATGAATGAAGTTTTGATATGGATAATGTTAATGAAAGATATGTTCGACATGAAACTATGCCAAGTGCACTACTATGTTTATGATGATTATGAATATGATGTTGCATAAAGATGTTCATAAAATGTTTTATGTTGTGAGATAGGAAAGCGTACTTACTAAACTTTTGCTTACTCAGTTTATGATCATGTTGCCATTAGAGGTAAGAGGATCATGGAATAGGTGGAGGGTAAGGACAAGCGTGTGAGCTATGAACGATGGATTGAAAACAAAAGAAATCCAAAAGAAAGAATTTTTGAAGTTTCTGAACTATGTTTTTATTTCTTTATATGCTTAATTTCTGCACTGTGATGTAATAAGACCTGTTTTATGTTTTTAGGATTTTTGCAGAAGATTGGTCTTTCGATCATTATTGATCAGACTATCGATGTTGGTATCGGCCTACCGATCCAAATGTTTTAAAACTCTAATTTTGCAGAGCCTTGGACAGCCTACCAATGGTTGAAGTCTGGACTACCGGTCATTTCTACCTGTTGACAAAAGTCAATTAGAAAACAAAAATTTTTCCAGTTCTGCTGATGGTTGAAGTTCAAACTTACTAGAAAAATAACTTCACCAATTAGCCTCGAACACCCTGCCGATGGTTGAAGTTTAAAGTTTTTCCAGTTCTATTTGGAATTTTAATTTTCGTTTTCTAATTTTAAGTTTGGACTGCCGATAATTTCTACCGGTAGACAAAAGTCAGATTAGAAAACAAAAAATTTTCCAATTCTGCCGGCAGGCCGTCCGAGGCTATGGTTGAAGTTTGGACTGTCAGTCATTTCTACCAGCAAACAAAAGTTAGATTAGAAAATGAAAATTTCTTTCACATGGTACAACAAAAAGAATTGGAAAAAGTCAGATTAGAAAACGAAAATTAAAATTCCAAATAGAAAAAGTGCAATATGAATTTGAAATGGAGAAAGAAAAAAATTAGAAAAGTCATCTTGAACCAAGTAGGATCAGACCAAGGATATCAAGATGAAATTGATAATCTTAGATATCAAGTTAAGAGATTAGAAGAACAGTTAGAATGGGAAAGCAATAAGAAAAAAATCTACCAGATAGTCAAACTATAGATAGCCAGGATGAAATAAAAGAATTAATACGTATTGCTAATTCACAAACCCTAATACAAAATAGTATTGTTATACCATGTAGTATCATATTTCCAGGCAAAGCTACACTAACAACAACTACACTCATAGATACAGGTAGCACTAGTTGTCCTTTAGAAATAGAAATCGTACCCGATAAGTTTAGAAGAAACACTAAACCATGATGTAATAAGCACTAGGAATTTTTTGATGGGTTTATGTTTATTTTTTCTTTTTTTGTACTTAAAAAATATCCATAAAGAACAATATCTAATGGCCTGAAATGGAGGTTAGAAGATAAATGCACATAAAGTAAACAAAACGAACTAATTTAAAATCAAAGATACACTCTTACTAAAAATAGGAAAAATACTTGCTGTAGAGTCTTTCAATCAAAAATAGTAAAAATAGTTCAAAGTTATAGAATATCTCATAAGTACAAAGACTTGGGACATCGTTATACGGATACAGTTTCAATACAAAAAATATAATATCACACTAAGAATCAAAGACTAAATATAATGAAATTGTAACATGAGTTGTCTTGGGCTTTGAGCCTCTAAAAGCTACAACTGAATACTATTAGCAACAAACAAAATTTGAAAATAAAGAGGGAGAAAACATAAAAAGGTGAGCTGAATGCTCAATAGGACAAAAGGGATCACGACAAGAAAATCACTCAAGTCACATGCACTGACTCACAAATACACATTTCACAACATAAGGCACACAAGAACAACAAGTCATCACATAACAATATATATATATATATATATATATATACATGCATGCTCGTATGTAAAGCCAAATCTAGAGCTCATACCCAAGCTATAGTACCTATTTTGAAACTCTTTCTAGCTTTCATTCTAGAACCTTTCTCTAAAGGTTTCAGAATTATTCTGTGTCACAGTACTCAGCAATGGTTAATTATACACTGGTTTCAATAAATAAATAATCACAACGAACCTCACTAAGCCATGGGCATCAAGCCTCATTAAAGGGAAACTAACCCATTTCAACCTAGTCACTGAGAAATAGGTCCGATCGGAATGAGATGCTGACCCATCATGACTAGCAAAACTAAAAAGTAAATAATAGAATTTAAATAAATAGACATGGTCAACAGAAGGTAAATTTCTACCTTCTATACTTACTTTGTTATAGAGATCATATTGCTCAAAGTAATTACTATCACTACTACAAACTGCGGATTCCATGACGGTTTTAAACCATCATGTAAAAATTTCACGACGGTTAAAAAACCTTCATGAAAACGTAGACGTGGTACAAAATTGAGTTTTTACGATGGTTTTTTATTGTCGTGGAACAGCAGAACTAGCATGAAGGAGTGGTGGGCTTAGTCTACCATGACGATTTCTACGAAAACTATCATGGAATGATAAGCTTCCACGACGGTTTTTCTATAAACCGTCGTCGAAAATTGGTCAAGCCAAAAAAAAATTTTTCAAGAATTTTTGATTTCCCAAGGGATGGCTAGTCCCATGTGTTATCCATTACAACAAGGCCCTGATTGCATATAAAAATTGATGTATATTGAAATTACAAGGTATTTACAAGATCATTTATATTTTAGCTATTTTGTACAATTGTGAATCTAATATCTCTATCTATCTATCTAAAACTTACATACCTGTTTATAAATTGTACCCACTCTAATCTAACTTCATGTATATCTGTATGTATATAAAATTCTTTTCTTCCTAGGGCTTGTATACCACTTGTAATTATATCTCGCATGAAACGTAGAATAAAAAAAACCACATTCTATGTTTCCTTGTTGTCTTGGACATTTACTTTTGGAATATAGCATTCATTTGGTCAATTTGTGACACCGCATCCCGCTTGAAGCTTCCAATCATTAAGCACCCTAACAATGTGTCATGTCTAAATGAATTACTAGACGATACAATTATGTGGGACTCAAAATAGTTAATTTTAAAAGAGAACATTAATACTTACAATCTCGTGACTGATACAAAATCATCACATGGTGGGTGTCCGAGGGGATCAAACCAATATATTTGGTCCTCCCATAGCAAAATAAGTGCCAACATCTAATGTTCTCCAACATTGTATGGTAAGAAGAATAATTTCCCCCTCGGTGCTTGAGCTAATAGGTGGTAGAGTGACGTGGCGCGCTCTCCAAATATGTGAAGCCAAAATTTTGCACCAAGCCTTGAAGCTCACAATATTCTGCCAAAAAACTATAATAAAAAATAATATAGTCAATTATTTGAAAGCATCTTACAACTCTACCTATCTTTTAAATTTATGAATTAAGGATGGAGTTATTATCTAAGGTATACCAGGATACAATGCACCTCAATTTTATCAAAGTTGATGAAGTAGTAAACGTCTTCATACCCCACTGATGAGACTGTAAAAGTGTATATTTTCTAAGGATTAAATCATTTATTTATGCTTTTATTTCTCATTAAATCCTTTAATTAATAGCAATTTTGTATTAAACAATGTTTTTATGTCTTAGTGTGTAAATGTGTTTAAAAATGTATTTTTAGTATGTTTTTATGTTAAATAATATTTTTGGTAATTTTTAGAGTCGTTTTGGTGTGTTAAATATGTGTCTAGTTTGTAAATAATTAAAACCATAAAAATAATGTTGTTTGATTTTATTTTAAGTCTTAATGTGTTTGATAATGTGTTTTAAGTTTGTAAATATGTCCTATTATCTTTTTAGTGATTTCTAAAAATATCTCTAAGTCAAAAATATCATATTTGTGCTAAACAGAAAAAGACTAGAAATTTTAGAAGTTTTTAATTAATTTTGTATGATTTAATGTAAAATAAATATTTTTAATGTTAATGTAAATATTATGTTTATAAAATAATTAATTTTAGTATGTCTGTGAATTTTAGATTTGAAATATGGAGGAAAAACAGAATAAAACGGTGCAAAAACGAATAAAATCAGACATCAAATGCATAAAAAATAATTAAAAATTTGAATTTGAATTTAATGGAGACACGTGGCGTCACGAGAGCCGTTGGATTCACTGCAAAATCGATCTCAACCGTCCCACCGAGGTCCGCATGTCGTTACGTCAGTCGAATCTCAGAGTGCAGTCCATGTGGTGTTCTCTGATTGGTGCGTGTAATTCACACGCAGACAAAGCTACAGTGAAAGTCAGAGGAGCAACTCAGGCCGTGTCCAATCTCGTGCGGTCGTCTCCACATGCTCCCACTTTTTTAGCCGTCCGATGCAATGACCAAGACTATTCTAACGGTCTTCAATCTCGATCCCACTGGTCCCACCTGGGCCCATTCTCATTCGCATCTGGAAGCCGTTGGATTGCGAAATGAATGGACTAGATTGCACTGTTTCAGTGCTGCCATTCACCGCGAAGCAGAGAATTACAAACGAATTCTCTCATTCTGAGGACAGGCCCAACGCGAAGAAATAGAGAATAAAAAAAGATCAATATGATCTGAATTTGTCAACTTTCAACAGAAAAAAATAATAATTACAAATGGCAAATAGTGATTTTAAGCTCCTATAAATACTGAGGCAGTTGAAACACTCACTTTGGGACTTTGGCCCTCTTTCTCCTTCTTTTCCTTTCTGTTGAGTTAGACTCAACAGTAACCCTTTTAGGTAAAAATAATAAAATAATGTCTAAATTAGAGTAAAGAGTCTGGTGAGGTAGAGAGATGATCTTATATGCATAGTATTTTGGTATAGATTTTGACTCTATATCTGTGTGGTAATGCTTATATTTTTGTGCAATAAATTATATCTTTTTGTTTTCAATAATTATTGTTAATGTTGTCATGTTGCCAATTTTTACATAAATTTAGTCATGCTTTCTTTATGTAATTTAATTGTGTTCCATAGTTAATATTAATAATAATGAAATGATGCTTAATTTTATGGAATGTCTTTTACTACAGTATGACTTGTTATATTGTTGATTCTAGATATTTCATAAGACGAAGTGCTGCCGGAGTTAATGTAAAAATTTATTCCACTAAAATATATTGATTTTGATTTGTTATTATCTATTCTATCTTATAATTATGTTAATTATAATTGAGTGATAGTTGTTACAATTTTCATAATTAGTGCACCAATAATTATTTTGCTAGTTTTTATAGGAAAACCCTTACTGCATTATGGCTTGGTATATTGTCGATTTAGGTTGACCTATATAATTAGTAAAATGTGCTTGCAATTAATGAGATAAGATATAATAAATCAAATGCTTTAGATAATTTTTAATTAGAGTTAAAATTTCATATCAGTTGCAAAACATACAAGGGATTCTCAAAGCTTCACCGTTTTAATTTTATGCTTTAAATTTGAATTAAATAAAATAAAAACCACAAAAATATTTCTTTCATTTTAAACTTTGCTTTGAAAAAGTGCTTGCCTTTTTGAACGTTTATTTTTAACAATTTCTCGAGTTACAAATTTTCACCTCTCTGTGGATACGACAACTTTTCTATACTACAAACGTCTGCCGTTTAAAGAAGAAACACATTTTAGGGCGGTACCACCCACATAGATAGGCGATTCATTGCCAGTGACATTTACCAGTATCGGGCACTGTATCGTCGACCCATCATGCATGAATGAATGTGCATATAGAGCCAAATGTATAAATTCTTGAGGTACTGAAGCGAAGTTAAATGCAGGCAGTGGCTTATTCACAACAGGTTGTTCTTGTTCTTGTTCTACCTTAGGTTGTGATTATCTTGCTTTTGTAGAGCTTTTCTTTTTTTGGTGTTTCTTTCCACTTAGATCTTGTGGAACGTGGCTAGGTGCTCGACTGATCTTCGTCATTGCGATGACTTCAACTAACCTCTTCAGCCATGCGACAAAGCTTCCAACGGCTTCACCCATAGTTGTTACTTTAAGTGTTGGAACAGGCAATTCAGTTGTCCTAACTTTGATGTAGTGCTAACGCACATGTTTTCTTCCCCTAAACGTCTTCCATGAACTGTATTTGTCAGAAGACTCTCCATCCACACCTTCCCAAGCACAACAAGTGCACACCCACCATTAATTCTATCCTCAACAAAGAGCCTGTATTCTTGACCTTCTTCGGGCTCTTGACAAGGTGACAATTGGACTTCCGGAGCTACTAGAGCTTCTGCTACATTATTGGGAGGGTTACAACTAGCCTTGTGTTGGGTTTGGTTCCCTAAAAGCTATGACATTATACATATTATTAATAAATAAATAAAGTGACATTTATAATTATTTTGGTTGCTTATATGTGTTATGAATACATTTATAAACATTAAGAAAATTTCATGATTATTTATGTGACTTCAAACTTAGCATATAAGTGTTATATGCTTAGGGATGAAATATATAGATAATAATCTAAATAGTTCATAATAATTAATTAAAGTTTGAGATCTTTAATTAAATATTACAAGTACGGCCAATCTGATTTAGAATGAAATAGTCATTATCCAGGCTATTAATGTAGAGACATTGGATTGGAGGTACTTTATATAATGAGATTATATAGGACTGGACCAAATAAATTATGAATCTCTAACAATCATCCGTTACAAATAGAGTATTCAAATTTATCACTATGATGATCATATATTTGACAATCTTAATCCTAAGTATTTGTTAGACTCCTGTTTATGACATTATGTTTTTTGATTTGCTTGGTAAGATTTGTTTTAGCACAGATCATAACTTAGCATCTTGGAGACATAATGTAATAAATGGCTCGGAATAATATTACACATATATGGAATCTATTCCTTCCTTACGGAAGTTAGAAAAATAGTTTTCTTGAGTGATAATTTGAGGTTTAAACAGTAAAGCGCTTGTTCATAATAAGATTATGAATTAACTATGTATTAGAGAATTATTGAAACTCAAGGATAAAGATATAATAAGAGAGATAAATGAATATTGAACCTAGCTCTTATTATGAACTATTTATGGAGGATTGACTTATATGTAATGATTATATCAATGGACTACTCGCTTAGAGATGGAACAATAGGCCAGGGCCTATGGGTTGGCCTGAGCCCGCACGGCTCGACACTGTTTATGGCCCGGCATAGCCCATAAATATTGGTGGGCTAGGCTGGGCAAATATATGTCGGCCCATGGGCCGGCCTGGCACAGCCCATGGAAAATCATAGGCTGGGCTGGGCCTGGGCTGGGCTAGGCCGGCCCACCTAGGCCCATAATGGGCATGCCCATCTACGTCCACAATGGGCCGGCCCATCTAGGCCCATAAAGGCCCACGCTGGGCCAACCCATTGTGGCCTAATTTCATATAAATATATATATATTTAGATATATTTTTTCATGTTCATTCACGGGTGAACATGGCTGAGTATGGCCTTCTCCAGTAAGTCATGTAAGGTCCATTGTAAATCATGTATTATCATATCAAAAGACTATACATTTAACACATATTATTTAATACATGTAAGAATTAAATATTATATAATATATACATGCCATATTCACTTGTGAGTGAATATGGCATTAGATTTCCCCAATGCAATCACATCACAATAGGTCTGGTAAGTTTTTTTTCTTTTCTTTTCATTTCTTTTTATTTTTTTATTTTTTTCCTTGAAGGCATGCTTTGCTTTTTGAGAAGTAATGTTGAGAATCAGATGCTAAATCTATAGGCCATGTATTATCACATCAAAATACTATACATTTAATATATATATTATTTGATACATGTAAGAATTAAATATTGTATAATATATATAAATGCCATATTCACCCGTGAGTGAACATAGCATTAGATTCTCCCATGCAAATCACATTGCAATAGGCCTGACAAGCTCTTTTTCTTTTCTTTGCATTTTTTAATTTTTTTCTTGTAGGCATTCTTAGAATGTGTGGAGCTTAATTATTACCGTAATGTAGATTGCCCCTAGGTAGAGGTTGTACGCGGATCGACCTTTTTTACCTATAAATAAACATATAACATTCACAGAGATACTCATTCAACAAACTTCTAAGATCTTATATATTGTCTTGTTTTTTAAATTACTTAGAGTTCTTCAGAAAGGAAAAAAAAACTTGAAGTTATAATTTATTTCATTTGTTGTTCATTAATTTTGTATTATTATAAGTTAATTTTATTGTGTAATTATTTTATTTAATTTTTATGTTACGTTAATTTATTGTTATTTTTTATTGAAGCTATGGCATCATCACATAGAGGGAGAGCCAACATTTCACATTTGGAGATCAACGAAGAAGAACAATTTAATGATCCATTGGAAGAAATTGGAGTTGACTTACTATCTTAAGTTGATGGCTCCTCTGAAGTCACTTGTATGGGCAAAGGAAAGTTCAACGAACTTCACCAGATTGGAGTTACTTTGATCTCGTAACAAGTACAAACGAGAATGGTGTAACAGAAGAGCATGCAATTTACAAAGTATGTAAACAAGACTACACAGGTAAATCCTTTTCTGGCACTGGTCACTTAGAGAGGCATCGCAAAAAATGCGAAGCTAAGCATGGTGTAGGTGGTGTTGATTGTCGTCAACAAACACTTCAATTTAGCCCTAATGGTAGTGTTACCAATTAGTCATATGACCAACAAAGAGCTAGGGCATTACTAGATATTTGGCTAGTGCTCAACAACCAATTAGTCTTACTGATGATCCAGCCTTTGAGGAGTACATTCAAAATGCTTATAATCCACAATATAGGCGTGTTTCAAGAACTACCACAAGAGTTGACACCATGAAAGTTTTTCATTCAATGAGGGAAAAGTTAGTAACTAAATTTAGTTCATTCATTGCATCTATTGCATGCACATCTGATTTGTGGGAAGGTCGTACCAAAACTAGTTATATTTGTATAACTGCACATTATGTGGATAAAGATTGGTCTTTTCAAAAAAGGTTAATTGCTTTTCGACCAACGCCTTCTCCGTATGATGCCAAGGCCATTCATGATGTCATCATGGAAGTTTTTTATTTTTATGGCATTAAAGAAAAGGTTTTGAGCATCACATTTGATAATGCATCTGTTAATACTGTTGCTATTAACCTTTTCAAAACAATATTGAGACCACAACATGGCAAAACACTTTTTCACCAAAGATGTGCTTGTCATATTATTAACTTGTGTGTTCAAGATGGCATGAAATTTTTTCAAGGTTATATGGAAAATATTCAAATGGCCTTGGGTTACATAGCGAGTTCTGGCTCTCGAATTGAAGAGTTTGCTAAACTTTGCAAGAGAGCAAGCATGAAACCCAGAAAACTTCCAATTGAGATAGGACACTGGTGGAATTAATATATTTGATGCTGAATGCATGCCTACCATACAAAGAGGTCTTAACTACGTATTACAACTTGAAGAATCCAACTGAGCTACTTCAAGAATTTGATTGGCAAATTGCTTCATGCTTCTAAAATTTCTTAAAGGTTTTTTATGAAGTCACTCTCCAACTCTCAGGTGTGTACTATCCCACCTCTACTCATGCATTACATAAGTTGTACGACATTGCTGCAACCTTCGATATGCATAGAGATTTTGACATGTTTAGGGAATCTATTGAGTTCATGGAACAAAAATTCAAAAAATATTGGGAGCGTGTTCCACCTTTGTATTGCATAGCCGCTGTATTGGATCCAAGAGTTAAATTAGCTAGTGTTGAATATTTGCTTAAGGGTATAGGGGAAAAATTAAGGGTGCATTCTGACATCATAACCATTCAAAATGTGCAAGCAAAAGTTAACAACATATTTACTGCATATAATGAAAAATATGGTGGAGGCCAAATAGTATCCCCTGCACCTTTAGCAAATACTACATCTGTACCACATGGTTCTTCATGGGCAAGTATGATTAGCTACACCGGATTTGGTTTCGGTGCATCATCCACATCTTCAACACACAGTGAATTGGAAAACTATCTGGAAACAAATTTTGCAGCATTCATTTTCAATGAGCAAGGTGGTGGTCATGATTTCAATAAGTTTGATCTTTTGTCATTTTGGAGATCACAGTCAAGAACTTTTCCTGTGCTCTCTAAAATAGCTCGTGATATACTAACCATACCAGTGTCCACAGTTGCAAGTGAACAAGTATTTAGTTGCAGTGGTAGAGTACTTGATGACCGGCGTACACGTATGAGTAACAATATTCTAGAAGCAGTAATGTGCGTCAAAGATTGTGAGGATGCTCGCAGAAGAAGCCAAGAAGTTCAAGATGATTGGGTTGATGACGTTGAAAATTTGGACATTTCTGATACTCCCACTAGGAGTAATACGTTGTAATTACTTATGAACAATATTTTTTATGCTTTTTTTTGTTTTTAGTAATTTTATAAACATCTTATGTATAATTATCCCGATTGTACTCTTTTTTCCTTACCAAAGTTTTGTCCCACTGGGTATTCCTTGGAAAGGTTTTTAATGAGGCAATCGTAAATAAAATATCCCTTTTTATATTTCCCTTGACTATCCAAACATTTATATTTGTTAACTTGTTTAAAAATTTAAAAATTTAAAAATTAAAAATTACATCTTTAGATGGGCTGACCCATTTAAACCCATGATGGGCCAGCCAATTTAAGGTCCATGGCACGGCCCGACACGGCTCACGGCACAGCACGGCTAGGCCCGGCACTGCCCATGTAAAATTGGCCTGTGGGTTGGGTCAGGCCAAGGTATTTTTAATATGGGCCGAGCATAAAATTCATGGGCCGGGCAGGTCCCCGACCTGTGTGGGCCTAAGGAGAACGGGCTGGTCCGGTCTGTTATTGCATCACTATACTCGTTAATTTTCTTTGAGTAATTTTACTATAATCTTAAGAGTTCAGTTTTAGGTTTTTAGTGGAGTAACACTGAAACTAATAAATTTGGCACATTAATTAAAGAGTTTGATTAATTGTCAAATTTATTGGAGCTTGGGTTATAGGTCTATAGGTCCCCAATGCCACCTCTACGAAACTATATTAGTTTTAATGCATAGAATGATTTATATATATTTAGTTTGGAATTATTGAATTTTGAATTAATTATTTCACACTTGAATTATTAATGTGACACAGAAAAATATTCTCTGTGATACATAATGTAATGTGATAAATGTTGTCACATTTAACTGAGCATTAGTTAATTAATTAATTAATTGATTAATTTTAAAATATATTCTTAAATAAATGTCATTTATTTTTGAATTTAGATTTAGATATATATATATATATATATGGTTTTGAACCAAATCTTTTTTATATATAGGATTTTATAATATATTAATATATATATATATATATTAAAGTAAATGAAGTTTTCGTTTACAATTATTTAACTGTTAAGCTTTTATATATATATATTAAAATAATAAAAAAAAATTAAACTTCACGCTTACGTGAAGTTCATGATATATATATTTATATAATAAAAAAAAGCATGAATGTTTTCGCTTATTTGTGTATATATATATATATGTGTAAAAGTTAGAAGAATCTTTTTTTTTTTTGGGTGATTTGGTTTTGGTATAACAAAGGGATAAGGAATGTAAAACATATTTCTTCCCATATATTTGATATGGTGGCTGCATCAAATTTCAAATTAATTAAAACTAACTAACTGCTCAGATATAAGAAAAAGGGTAGCGATAACTGTTATCCCATTAGATCAATCTTTTTCACGTAACTTTCACTGAGAGAAAAACTGAGAGTCCTTCTCTGAAAAGAAATCTACTATCTCATGTGTTGAGTACATAGCAAATTCAGAAAAGTGAAAGGAAAATTCATTCTTACAGTTTGACGTCCACTCATCCTTCCATTGGTGTGGAGGCTTGGCTTGGAATATCGTGGTGTCAAAGGGGAAAGCTAGGATACCCTAATAGTCTTCAAAAAGGTTAGCAAAATTTCCAAAGCTTTCTATTGTTAATTAAAATTATATATCTATTCCCAATGAAAAAAGTTTTCAGAAAACTTTTGTTTGTCAACGATCCGTTCCTTCCGCTGCGTTTTGTATTTTATTCTAACAAATGGCATCAAAGCGAGTTATAGCATATATAATTTTAATTAAACATGATTTTAATTTGATAATTTCATGTTCTTGATGCATGTTTGTGGGCATTTTGTATTTATGCAATTATTTTGTTCATGAAATGAATAAGTATAATTTTATAAATGGATTTTTGGTCATTAATTATATGGTCCTTTTGGATTGATAATTTTATTCTCAGTTTGATTAGATCAATCTATTTAAGCCTAGAAAAGGGCATAGGCTTTTGTAATTTATTATTTATTTTTCTTCGCTTGCTGCACCTAAAAACCAGCTTATCTATACCCGCACTTTTCTATCCATGAGAGTTGCCTTCATTAATGTGCATTTAATGCACCTAACGTGCAGATTGGAAAGACCATTTTTTTCAAAAAAGGAAAGCCATTAATGCAACCCACATGAAGAAGAAGGTTTACATAAAAAAAGAGAGGAAAAAGAGACACCTGACATGCATTCATAAATGCACCTAATGTGCATATATATATATATATATATTAAAAAAATAAAGGTACGGCGGTTGCTTTTTTTCTTGTCTACTGTGCGTGGAACAATTTGTGGGAAGAAGATGAAGTCCATTGAAATACTTTTGGTAACTCAAAGGACATTTGGCCGAGTTGAGAGCTTGGGCCTATCACATTTCAAAGGTAACCCAGTTGATTGCTACACAGTATACCATCCGATGAAGTCTACTTCAATGGACCTGGGAAATATGTTTTATTACAACAAGACCTCTGCAATTTTTTTATCTTATTTTTTATAGGTTGTTATTTAATTATCCAAAAGGACTCAGTCAAAAATCCATTGTTTATTTTCATGCTTTATCTTCATGTGATGATTGTCATAACATGTTCATGCATTATAACATGTCATATAGGAAAGTACCCAATTATAGTTATTGTAACATGACATGCATACACTTGCATATTGTTTCATTTTTTTTAAAGTTGTTTATAAAATGATTTAATATGTGTTAGAATTAATTTAATGAGATTAAATTAATTGGGTTGGTTTTATAGAATGTTACTTTATTTTATTAATCAACCAAATAATGTGATTTTAGTTTTAATAGTTAAAACTTGGTAAAATTCACCTTAATTCTAAGTTATCTAATTTTAAATTGTTTAATTTTGGGTAGCTTAGACTATTCATAATAAATCTAGAATTTTAGAAAATCTAGTAATATTTAAGTGTGAATAGGATGGGATTCTATTAACACAAAATATAACCTAGTAATTAAAAATGATTTTTATTTACTAGAATTATGAAAAATATGATGTTTTATAAGATAAAACACATCTTTTAAAATAAAGAGTGGGAGAAGGTAATATGACAATATAACCCGCGGTCTCCATTATTAGCACAACATCGTGAGATTTAGGTGGCTCCTTGCGACGCTTTGATTTCATCCTCCCTACAGAGGGTGTCCATTTAAATCAATAATAAGGTTGGCTTCCAAGAGATAAGATTTTACAATGTATTTCAAAATTGACCAACCTTACGGCGGCAATTTTGAGTTAAGTTGTTAAAATCTAAAATAGTGGTTTACATTCATAAAGATATAATTAAATTGTTAATTACATCTTGACCAAAATAAATGGTTATTAATAAATATAGAAAATATGAGATATTTGGAATATATTTATTAAATGAGAATGTCTCAATTCAATTTATAAATAATTTTACGTATCCTGCGGCGGTACTTTATTTATTAAAATTGAATAACTGTGGAATTAGTAAAATATTTTTTTTTGTGTTTTTCCATATGCATCATGCATCACGTGTACTATTTCAGAACATATTTTTATGATGTTTATGCAACCATTTAATTTATGTTATTTTATTCATTTATTACAGCAACAATGTTTAATCCAATCATCGCTATTCTCTCAAGTGAAAAATTAACCGGAGATAACTTTGTCAAGTGGAAGAGTAACATGAACATTGTACTAATTTGCAAAAATTACAAGTTCGTCCTGACAGAGGAATGTCCTCCATCACCTACTGCCAATGCCCCTCGTAATGTACAAGAAGCCTATGATCGTTGGATCAAGGCAAATAGTAAGGCCCGCTACTTCCTTTTGGCTGGCATGTCGATGGGCTTAGGATGAAGCACATAAGCATAAAGACCACTTATGATATAATGCACTCTCTACAAGACATGTTTGGCAAGCCTTTTGAAAAGGCACTTCATGAAGCCATCAAGACTGTGATGAATGCCAAGATGAAGGTAGGGGTCTCGGTTAGAGAACATGTTCTCAATATGGTTAATTATCTCCATGAGGCTGAAGTGAACAGGGCAGTGATAGATGAAGCCACACAGGTAGGGATGATTTTGAAAACCCTCTCCCCTATGTTCCTTTAGTTCAAAAGCATGTATTTCATGAACAAGCTGAAATATAACATGACTGAGTTGCTTAATGAGCTCCAAACCTTTGAGTCTATTTCGAAAGAAAAGACTAAAGAAGCTAAGGAAAATGTTGCAGTAGCTCAATCCTCCTCTTCTGCTCGAAAGAATAAGAAGAGGAAGAGGACTAATGGATGTGGTAAGTCTAGGAGTGGAGGGCAACCTAAGAAGAACAAAAGTAACAACAACCAAAGGAGCTCATAACAAAAGAAGCCCAAAGGAAAATGTTTCCACTGCGGCATAGTTGGACATTGGAAGAGAAACTGCAAGAAGTATCTTTAGGAGCTCAAAGAAAAGAAGAACAATGGTAAATCAGATTTACTCGTTTTAGAAGCTTGTTTAGTTGAAGATGATATTTTACCTTGGATAATTGATTCAGGGGCAACTAACCATGTTTGTTCTTCTTTGTAGATGCTTAGTTCTTCAAAGAAACTTGCCGACAGGGAACAAACGATGAGAGTGGGAACGAGAGATGTTGTTTTGGGAAGAGCAGTGGGAGTTGTTAAACTTTATTTTAGAAATAAGTTTTTAATTTTGGACAATGTTTATTACATTCCTAGTTTTCATAGAAATTTGATTTCTATTTCTAGGTTGTTTAAACAAATGTTTAATGTTTCTTTTAATAATATTATGTTAATATTCTAGAAATGGTTTGGATATTTGTTCTGCGTATCTGGAAAATGGGCTTCACACCTTGAGGCCCAACAAAAAATCACTACTCAACACCAAAATATTCAAAGTTGAACAACCAAAACCAAAGACGCTTAAGGTTTCTTCTGATAATGAAACATACCAATGGCACCTTAGGTTAGGTCATGTTAACCTTGACAGAATTAACAGACTAGTAGAGGATGGTTCTTTAAAAGAACTAAAAGTTAGTTCTCTACCAGTATATGAATCTTGTCTTGAAGGTAAAATGACTAAGAGGCCTTTCTCTACAAAAGGCGAAAGGGTAAAGGAACCACTGGAGCTAATACATTTAGACGTCTATAGTCCATTGAGTGTGCAAGCACGTGGTGGTTACGAATATTTTGTCACATTTATTGATGATTATTCGAGGTATGGATACATGTATCTAATGCAAAGGAAATATGAAACTTTTAGAAAGTTCAAAGAATTCCAAGCGGAAGCTGAAAAGCAATTAAGAAATAAGGTGAAGACTCTTCGATCTGATCGAGGAAGGGAATACCTTCATACTAAATTCAAGGACTATATGATAGAACATAGTATTCTATCATAACTCACCGCACCTAGAACACTACAACAAAATGGTGTTGCAGAGAGAAGAAATCAGACATTGCTTGATATGGTGAGATCCATGCTCAGCTACTCATCATTACCCACTTCATTTTAGGGATATACACTACAAACTGCAGTATATTTTCTAAACATAGTTTCATCTAAGTCTATTTCAAAAACACCTTTAGAGTTATGGAATAGTCGCAACCCTAGTATGCGACATATTCCTATTATGGGGGTGTCTAGCACATGTGCTGAAAGGAAAGACTGGGAAGCTAGAACCACGTTCTGAAGTATGCTTGTTTATGGGATACCCAAAGGGAGCGAGGGGAGGTTTGTTTTATAGTCCACAAGAAAAGAAGGTATTTGTGTCACAAATGGCACTTTTCTCGAGAATGATTATATGACGAACCATAAACCTCGTAGCAAAGTTGTACTTGAAGAGTTACTTTCTGATCAGATTAGACCACAACCGACAACCGTTGTCGAAGGACAAAATGAGAAGACCACATCTCCAGATCAAAATGTCATGCCACCTCGACATAGTGGGAGGGTTGTGAGACTACCTGCTCGCTACAGGGAAATTAGAGAAGCACATGTTACTATCTCTGATAATGGTGAAGATGATCCATTGACATATCATGATGCAATGTGTTAGTGATGTGCCATAGGCCAATTATGTAATGACCACATTTTGACTTTGTTACATTTGCACTTTGTTAATAAAGAGGTATTTTCATTATTGTTTTTTATTCTAATTCCATGACTAGTTAATTTTGCCTAAGGTCATCAAGTATGTGACTTGATAGTAAAACTCTTAGGTGAAAATTGAATTCTATTCTAAATTATCCCTAGTCAGTCATTATTATTAAGATAATAATGAATGAAGACTAGTATGAAGTTTGACTGATGATTATGTTTTACTAATCATGTGTATAAGATACTAAGTCAACTCATAGATACATATTTGAGAAATAATGTATTGGATCGACCCACTATGAAAATGCTACATAGATAATTGTCATAAGTGATTCTCATCACAATAGTATTATCCTAGTCCTCTGACCTAAAATCATCATTGTTTCCTACATGACAAGTTATATATTTTGATACATTTTAATATTATCTTTAACAGGATAATGGAATGTATTGTTGTTGGATATAGAGTGAATCATGTGAGTGATTAAGAAGGAATTTGTCCCACATTTATTATGAGAAAGATATCTATGGGCCCCCGGTAAGTTAGACTAAAGAAAGATATATGGCCATACTGGAATGAATTGATAAGGGTTATCAATATCAGTTTACTTAAGATCGAGAAATAATATGATTGAATAGTACAAGGATGACATAAACCATACATGATGTTCAATTAAGGTATCTGGTGACAAAAGAACTTTAATACTTATTGTAGATTAGGTTATGTCGGCTTATTGACATTCGCATAACTTGGGTAATCATAATGTCTTGCTAGAGGCCGCTTATGATTTGTGGGCCAGAAATAGAATTTCAAGCCTACTGCCTACGTTATGTGAACCTATAGGGTCGCACACTTAGAACAGACCAAAAACGAATTTTGGGTTTATTGTGTCTAGGTTCAATGAACCTAATAATGTCCAAATTCGATGTACTAGATATGTCTAGGTTCATTGAATCTAACATTATCTAGATTCTTTGAATCATATTCAAATTACAGACATTGTCTAGATTCTCTGAATCATATTCGAATTACAGTTTACCCTAGTTAAAATTTGACTCTATCTCGAAGTCAATAGATATATATATATATATATCTATTTTGGGGTTTCTAGCCAAATTAAGATGAGAAAAGGCATTCTCTTATTCTAAAAGGTAAAAAACATTAAAACCCTAAAAATTAGAGAGAGTCATTTAACGCAAGGAGAGGGTGCTAGCACACCAATTCAGTTTTTGAGAGAGTCTGTTCGTGTGGATACCTATAGAGGGCATTGCTCTAAGTTACAATGTCTAAATCCAATCCCAAATACAAAAAGCTTGAGTTAGCGTGTCACCGGAGTGAACCCGCTCTCTTTCTTCCAGAAATCTTGCCATTTTTGTCATCCTAGTAAGATTCTATAAATTTATGATCAATCTAATCGAATTGCATGAATCCTATGAGGGTTTTGTGGGAATTAATTTTAAATTTTTGCTGCTTATTTGAATCATAAAATCCAACAAAACCCAATAGTAGTATCAGAGTGACTTGTGAATTCGATTAAATTGATTTTATATGGTTCTGTGTATATGTGATATGTATGGATACGATTTATACATTAATTAGATTAATGTGTTTAAGGCTTTATTTGATTAAACATTTTTATTGTGTTAATTTGATTAATACATTTACTGTTTCTTGTAACCTGTTGTTCTTAATTTGATTAATATTATAATTTAAAAAGAATCTAGTGATCTATTTTAAGATGATTAAACAATATATTGTAAATCTAGTTTTGATTTTATTAAGGTGGCAGACTGTTTAAATGTTAAACAGTGATAATCTATTTTGAACAGATTAATTAATATCATAGGGTCTGTTTAATTGTTAAACAAGGAGGATCAGTTTAGAATAGATCAATAAATTTCATGAATCAATTTAAGTGTTAAACAAAGATTAATTTATTTTGTTATGAACAGATTAGGCAATTTGATTAATTAAGATTAATGGCTTTAGGCAGCAACACATTCAAACGAGTAAGGTAAATCGTTTACCTTTCGGAGGCACTGCCCCCTTGACCGTCGCCCGCTAACCGGCTAGCGGGACCCCTGCTAAGGTTGCTACCCCTTGGACCCCACGAAGGGCGCAACACCTGGGACCCTGCAAGGGGTGCTACCCTTTGACCCTGAATTGATTCATCACATATATCGTTTTGGTCATAATAAAAAATTTAACTATAACGAAATTATATTATTATGTTTATGTGTTTAGTGTGAATTGCATGGTGCATAGCATGGCCCTTTTATACTAATGTGATTGGCAGGTTTTATTTAATTTTATTTTGGGTTTGTAATTTTAAATATGGCCTGTGTGTCATTTTCAATTTGTTATAATTTATTTATTTATTTAGTAGAAATAGAATAGTTTAGATTGCAATTTGTAATGTAAAATCAAAGCCTAAGATCAAGATAGATAGAGGTTCAAGATGGAGGTCCAAGATGGAGGCTCAAGATGGAGTCTGTTTGTGGCAATCTAAGGAAATCCATGGAGATGAAGATTACCTAGGATTGACCATTAACCTTCATATTGGCTTCTGAAGATCAATCTAGATTTGGGCCATGCTACGACACGCTTATTATGTTATTGTTATGCTATGTATGTGATGCTGTGTATATGATGCTATGTATGTGATGTGACATAATAATAAACAATAAAATAAAAAAAATAAAAGTAGAACCCTCACTTAATATTAAGTCATTAAAATACCTCCCATAATTCAACACTTGTCAAGACTTGGATTGATAAACATAGGTCCTGCCAAAGCAGGGTGTGTTAAGCCATCTAGGTAAGACAAGATGGATAATAGTGATATCCATATGTTTAAAATGGTTAGACTTAACTAGGTTATCAAAATGGTTTTGGACCTAGGGCATTAGATGGGATTTTAATTAGCCAAGACATGTGATGTCAAATCCCATATTTATCTAAGAGTTACATAAGATATAGTGGGTAAAGAGTTACCTACCTAAATAACCATACTTTAGGTGATAAGCCAAAGCTTAATTAAAGTGAGGTGAAATATGGATCTCGGCCCACTAAAATTACAATTGTTGTGATTGTCAAATTAATATTGAGAGTTATTAATTTGATAAAATTAGTGGGTTTTAAATTATGCCTCGTTAAAAATTGTTTAATAAAATGCTAAGTACTCTGTGTATATATTTGTTGTAGATAATGGCATCAAACACCACATCTAACTTGTCACTGCGAACGATCCTTTAGAAGGATAAGGTCAATGGGACTAACTTCCTTGACTGGTACAAAAACTTAAGAATTGTTCTTAAGCAAGAGAGGAAGGAATATGTTCTTGATCAACCTATCCCTAATAAATCAGCTACTAATGCTCCTAGAGCTCAAAAGGATGCTCACGAGAAGCATCTCAATGACTCTGTTGATGTCACTTGCCGCATGCTTGGAAGCATTGAATTAGAGCTTCAAAAGCAACTGATGGAAATGGAGGCTTATACCATGATAGGCCATCTCAAGGAAATGTTCCAAGAGAAAGCTAGAATTGAAAGGTTTGCCACCTTAAAGGCATTACTCTTCTACAAGTTGACTGTTGGCGGTTCAGTGAGTCCTCATGTTCTGAAGATGAAGGGTCATCTTGATCATTTGCAGAAACTTGGTCTTGAGATTAGCCAAGAGTTGGCTGTTGACATCATTCTCCAATCTTTGTCAGATGCTTATGATGGGTTCGTTATGAACTACAACATGCATAATATAGAGAACATTGTTTTTGAGTTGCATGGGGTGCTTAAGACTGCTGAACAGAACATCAAGAATACCAAAGATGTTCTGAAGGTTAATAAAGGGAAAGGTAAGAAAAGGAAAGGAAAGGGTAAGAGCACCCAAGGACTTTAAGAAGCCCAAGCCTAACCCCAAGCCCAATCCTGAACCTAAGGCTAAACCACCAAAGGAGGGAATATGCTTTTTCTACAATGAGCCTGGTCATTGGAAAAGAAACTGCAAGCTCTATTTGGATGATCTGAAGAAGAAGAAGAGTAGTGCGACTACTCCTTCAGGTATTTATGTTATAAGAGTCAATTTGTCTACTTTTGATTCCTGGGTATTAGATGTTGGATCTAGATCTCACATTTGTACTAATGTGCAGGGTCTTAAGAGGAGTAGAATCTTGGCTAAAGGCAAAGTGGACCTACGAGTTGGAAATGGAGCAAGAGTTGCTGCTTTAGCTATAGGAACATATGAGTTAACTTTGCCTAGTGGACTTGTTTTAAGTTTAGAAAATTGTTATTATGCACCTGCTATGAGTAGGAATATTATTTCTGTTTCTTGTTTGGACAAGGAAAATTTTGAGTTTATTATTAAGAATAATAAATGCTCCATTTACCATGATTACATTTTCTCTGGATATGCTCCACGAATGAATGGTCTTTATGTTCTGAACATTGAAAGCACAATTGAAAAGTCCATCTATAATGTTAATACAAAGAAGTTTAAATCTTTACCTATCTTTGGCACTGTTGTTTGGGCCATATAAATGAAAAACGCATTTCAAAACTCCATCAACATGGGCTTTTGAATTCATTTGATTTTAAATCATTTGAAGTATGTGAGTCTTGTTTATTAGGCAAAATGGCTAAGACACCTTTTATTGGACATAGTGAAAGGGCTAATGACTTATTGGGCCTTATACCTTCTGATGTATGTGGACCATTAAGTTCCACTACTAGAGGAGGTTTTTAGTACTTCATTACTTTCACAGATGATTTTAGTATATATGATTATGTCTATCTGATGAAACAAAAATCTAAATCTTTTAAAAAGTTCAAAATTTTCAAAAATGAAGTACAAAATCAACTTGGTAAAAGTATTAAAGCACTTTGATCAGATCGAGATGGTGAATACTTAAACCAAGAATTCATTGATCATCTTAGAGATTGTGGGATAGTCTCACAATTAACTCCACCAGGAACACCATAATGGAATGGTGTGTTTGAACGAATAAATCGAACTTTATTGGATATGGTTCGATCTATGATGAGTCAGTCAGATCTTCCAATATCCTTTTGGGGGTATGCTCTGGAAACTGATGCGTTCATATTGAATAGAGTTCCATCAAAGGCGGTCCAAAAGACACTATATAAGATGTGGACTGGGAAGTCGCCTAGATTGTCTTTTCTTAAGATTATGTGATGTGAGGCTTATGTAAAGCGTCAAAGTTTAGATAAATTGGCACCCAAATTAGACAAATGCCTTTTTGTGGGATATCCTAAAGAAACTAAAGGATATTACTTCTACAATGCTTCTGAGAACAAAGTGTTTGTTGCTTTGAATGGTGTCTTTTTAGAAAGAGAATTCATTTCTAAAGGGACCAGTGGGAGTAAAGTTCAACTTGAAGAAATTCAAGAACCACAAAATAGCAATGAACAACCTGTGGAATCTCAACTAGATCAACAAGTAGTTGTTGAGCCTACACAAGTAGCACAAGGCCCGAGGAGGTCTGGTAGGACACATTAGAGCCCTAAGAGATATGGATTTCTCTTAACTGATAATAATGATGTGATGATTGTGGATCAAAATGAGCCCACATCCTACCAAGAGGCCATGAATAGCCCTAACTATGATAAATGGCTAGAAGCCATGAAGTCAAAGATGCAATCCATGTATGATAATCAAGTATGGACTTTGATTGATTCGCCTGATGGTTTAAAGACTATTGGGTGCAAATGGGTTTTCAAAAAGAAAACAAACATGGATGGCAATGTGCATACCTTTAAGGTAAAACTGGTTGCAAAAGGTTTCAAGCAAACACATGGTGTAGTCCATGATGAAACTTTTTCAACAGTTGCTATGCTTAAATCCATTTAGATTCTCCTCGCCATAGCTACATACTATGATTATGAGATTTGGCAAATGGATGTCAAAACAATGTTTCTTAATGGAAACCTACTGGGGAATGTGTATATGACACAACCCGAGGGTGTTGTTAGTCCTGAGAATTCTGGAAAGGTTTGCAAGCTTCAAAGATCCATTCATGGATTGAAGCAAGCATCTCAGAGTTGGAATCTTTGTTTTGATGAATCATTCAAAGAGTTTGGTTTCATTAAAAATGAAGATGAGCCTTGTGTTTACAAGAAGGTTAGTGGGAGCGCAATAGTCTTTCCAGTGCTATATGTTGATGACATATTACTCATTGGGAATGATATCCCTACTCTATTATGGTTAGGGAATTGTTTCTCAATGAAAGACTTAGGTGAAGCTACCTATATTCTAGGCATCAAGATCTATAGGGATAGATCTAAAAGGCTTATTGTCATAAGTAAGAGTACATACATTGACAAGGTGTTGAATAGGTTTAGTATGCAAGATTCCAAGAGGAGATTCTTGCCAATATCACATGGAATTAGTCTTAGCAAGACTCAGTGTCCAATGACACAGGATGAGTGAGACCGCATGAATAAGATTCCATATGCTTCTGCTATTGGATCTATCATGTATGCAATGTTATATACTTGACCTAATGTCTCATATGCCTTAAGCATGACCAGCAAATACCAATCAGATATAGGTGAAAGTCACTGGATAGCAGTCAAGAATATCCTTAAATATTTGAGAAGAACTAAGGATGTATTCTTACTGTATGGAGGAAAGGAAGATGAGCTTGTTGTAGGTGGTTACACAGATGCCAACTTTCAGTCCGACAAGGATGACTTTCGATCACAGTCAGGTTATGTGTTCTATTTGAATGGAGGTGCAGTGAGCTGGAGAAGCTCAAAGCAAGACACCATTGCTGATTCTACAATAGAAGCTGAGTATATAGCCACCTCAAAAGCAGTTTAGATCAAAAAGTTTATTACTAGATTGGGTGTTGTTCCTAGTATATCAGATCCAGTAGACTTGTATTGTGATAATAACGAGGCCATAGCACAGGCTAAGGAACCTAGATCACATTAGTGATCCAAACACACACTCAAGCGTTATCATCTCATTCGAGAAATCATTGAGAGAGGAGACGTGAAGATATGCAGAGTACCTACAAATGATAATGTTTCTGATCCACTCACTAAGCTTCTTCCACAGCCTAAGCATGAGAGTCATGCTAGGTTAATGGGTATTAGATACAATATCAATTGGGCCTAGTGCAAGTGGGAGATTGTTAGTGATGTGCCTGTTGGAAACAAAGTGCGCAGCGGAATTTTAAAAATTTTTCATCAGAGTATTTTCCAAAATACAAGTATGACATGTTATATGCATAAATTAAACAGATCTTACTAACCTTAGTGTGCCGAAGAACCTCCGCGACCTGTGTAGAGAAGTAACGTTCCAGAAGAGCCTCAACCAACTGGTCTTCTTTGCTATTCTCTATCCACAACCGGAGTGAGTGTGGGCTCACACGTACAGCTCTTCCACCGGTGACTCTCCTTCCAACCAATAGAGAGAACCCAAAGCTAGTGTTCGTGATTTGTGAACAAAAGCTCTCAGGGAGTTTTTAGATGCTCACTAGAAGAGTATCACTCTTAATCTCTCAAATTGATCTGAGTAAATCATTAGACTCACTCCCTTTTTATACCTATTGGTCCTTGGGGTCAGTCCATATCAGATTAGGTCTCAAAAATCGAAACAGAATCAAGTTCGGATCAATATCTGATAAGATACGCGTGAAAAACGCGTAATCCTAGCTGTCGCGGTCGGCATGCCGAACTGTGAGATAGGCAGGCCGAACTGGCCAGTTCGGCAGGCCGAACTTTCTGATCGGCAGGCCGAACTGCCGAGAAAAAATCTCCGCGAATCTTTTATTTTCCACCCGAGATTCTAAAGGATAAAGTCTCAGTTTTGATTCAAATAACCCAATAGAAAAGATATCTGATCAAAACAAACTTTATCAAGATAATCTCTAAGAAAATAAATCAATTCACAATAATTCTACAAGTTTATCTTGTTCTAATTGTCCAAAATTAAAACAACCGATAAACAGACAAGAATTATCCGAACGCCATAATTCAACAAGTTCATCTTGAACTAATTTCTTACATAATTAATTCAACCGATAAACAGACATGAATTATTTGATTCTTATAAATTTTAAACCAATCTGATAAATCCGACATAAGTCACCAATTATTGGAAAAGCACGCCGTGTCGTTACAGGATTTTGTGAGCTAGCAAAGGGGACCAAAATGGACCTATAAAGTTCAAGCTCATGATAATTATGAAACCCAATATCCCAGATATACATTTCACAATTATCAACTCCAACGCTACTCCACTAAAAGCTTGGAGCTGCACTCTCAAACTTTATAGAATTACGAAGCTCGTGTAGCTAAGTCTCCATGACATATCATAGTGCATCGCATCCCCATATGATCATCCATAATCGGCTTAAGGACAAGTTCTGTCTTACCTTCCCGATTATTTTTATCTTACGTTCCATTGTCTCACCATTAGAAAACTTACCATCCAAAGATAGTATACCATTCGGTTACACCTATGTATCCAAATGGTTGAGCGCTCCAGTTTTCCAATTACAGGACAACGCATATAAGAGGATATCATTACTCCTAAAGAGGAGCTATGGATTCCATATCTATGAATAACAAGTCTACGCTATCAAGAGTCATGCCTCCAACGTACCGGCATGCATGCCACTATAGAGATGTGGGAGTCACCCATTGGTACATCAAAAGACACAAGTCGAGACAACGGGCCCATTATTCATCTCAGGATTAAGATACAATACAAACGACTGTCTAAAGTGAATCGATTTGCCAAGACAGAATTATTAATCCAAATCAATTCACTTTATGTCCCGATCCAACACATCGTCACCTATGACAACGCGCCAATGTTTCTATTCACGGAGTCCAACTCCGATGGCCAAGACAAACCATCTCCCAAAAGGGATATAGACAACATAACAATCTTTACATGAATAAAGCGCCCAACTTTATTCCCTCGATTGCGGATCATATATTTTAGACCATCACCTTAAGAGTCGTGTCTACCGCATAATCATCCCATCATATGCCCAACTCTTAAGGTTTAGACTGACAGTCTCAGACTACTGTTTGCTTATCATACATTCAACAAATATGAACGTAAAGAGGACAATATTTGGTATATATAAATGAATAAATTCTTTATTGATAAAAATGTCTCCAAAAACGTATTACATTTTTACTCCTTAGAGCATACATGTCTAACAATCTCCCACTTGCACTAAGTGAGTAAATACTGCAAATTTCGCATCCCCATAGCTTCCACATGCCTTTCGAAGACTCTCCCAGAAAGTGTCTTCGTAAATGGATCAGCTAAATTGTCCTCTGACGCGATCTTGCACACCGTGACATGCCCGCTCTCAACGAAGTCCTTTATCACATGATACTTCCGATCAATATGCTTACTCTTCTTGTGAAATCTTGGTTCCTTAGCATTAGCTACCGCCGCACTGTTATCACAGTACAGTGATACCGCTTTATCCATACCAGGAACTACCTCAAGATCCCCAAGGAACTTGCGGAGCCACACTGCTTCTTTCGAAGCATCACTAGCCGCCACATACTCGGCCTCCATCGTTGAATCCGAAGTGCAATCTTGCTTCGCACTTCTCCAACTGATGGCACCGCCACCCAGAGTAAACACAAACCCTGAAGTCGATTTCCTAGAATCCAGGCAGGATTGAAAATCCGAATCAGTGTATCCTAGAGGAGTTAAATCCTCACCCGAATACACAAGCATATACCCTCGAGTCCTTCTCAGGTACTTGAAAATATGCTTTACCGCAACCCAATGGTTCGGTCCTGGATCCGCCTGAAATCGACTCACAATCCCGACCGCATAGCTAATATCCGGTCGAGTGCAAAGCATGGCATACATGAGACTACCCACTGCCGAAGCATAAGGCACCTTCTTCATGTATTCTCTTTCTTCATAAGACTTTGGAGAGTCTTTCTTAGAAAGAGTAATTCCAGACCTAGATGGTTGCCCACCTTTCTTGGAATCCTGCATTGCAAACCTCCTGAGAATTTTATCTATGTAGCTGGCCTGTGACAAAGCTATCATTTTGTTCTTCCTATCCCGCAAGATCTGGATACCGAGAACAAAATTAGCCTCACCCAAGTCCTTCATGTCAAACTGCTTGGTCAACCATAATTTGACCGATGACAACGCCCCAATGTCATTGCCAATTAGCAGAATGTCATCTACATAGAGTAGTAGAAAAACCACCTTCCCATTCTTAATGTGTTTGTAAACACATGGTTCATCCACATTTTGTGAGAACCCATAAGTCTTGATCACTTGATCAAATCTTATGTTCCAAGAACGAGAAGCCTGCTTAAGTCCATAAATAGACTTTAGCAACTTACAAACCTTACCCTCTTGACCCGCGACCTTGAACCCGTCTGGTTGTTCCATATAAATGGACTCATCAAGATAGCCATTTAGAAAAGCCGTCTTGACATCCATCTGCCAAATCTCGTAGTCGAGAGCGGCAGCTATGGACAAGAGAATCCGGATGGACTTAAGCATGGCTACAGGCGAAAAGGTTTCCTCATAATCGATTCCTTCCTTTTGCGTATAACCCTTAGCTACCAGTCTAGCCTTAAAGGTTTCGACCTTTCCATCCACTCCTCTTTTCCTCTTGTAGATCCACTTACACCCTATGGGTTTTACCCCTTCGGGAAGATCCACAAGCTCCCAGACCCGATTAGTCTCTATAGACTTCATCTCTGTGTTCATGGCCTCTGTCCAGAGTCTTGAATCAACATCCTTCATAGCTTCTGCGTAAGTATAAGGATCCCTGTCATGTTCATCCGGTTCAGCCAAAAAGACCTCCCCATTGAACATATACCTTTCAGGTTGACACCCGATCCTCCCACTACGCCGAAGCCCCCTGAGGTTGTTGTTCAGGTTTGTTTGGTTTTTCTACACCGATCGGAATGATTTCGTTCGAAACCTCCGGTGTGAACGGATCACCCCTTAACTCCTCAAGCACCACTTTGCTTTGATGTTTAAAGTCGTCCATGTAACTCTCTTCAAGGAAAGTTGCATTAGTTGAAACCACGACTTTATTTTCCTTTGGGTTATAAAAATAACCCCCTTTAGTCCCTTTTGGATATCCTACAAACACGCAAACTTCCGAACGTGCTTCCAACTTATTCGGATCCTTAAACAGGACATGAGCTGGACATCCCCATATGCGAATATGGTTTAAGGATGTCTTCCGTCTTGTCCACAACTCGTGAGGAGTTTTAGGGACCGATTTTGAAGGCACATTGTTCAAAAGATAACATGCGGTTTGTAGTGCATATCCCCAAAAGGATAAAGGCAATGATGAATAACTCATCATGGACCGAATCATGTCCAACAAAGTCCTATTCCTTCTCTCCGCTACGCCATTCTGCTGCGGAGTGCCCGGCGCAGTCAAATGGGATAAAATCCCATTCTCTAACAAGTGTCCCAAGAACTCATCAGAAAGGTATTCCCCACCTCGATCAGATCGAAGTGCCTTTATGGGTCTACCCAATTGCTTTTCCACTTCAGCCCGAAACTCCCTGAACTTATCATAAGTTTTGCTTTTGTGGTGCATTAGGTACACATACCCATATCTTGAGTAATCGTCAATAAAAGTAACGAAGTACTCATACCCTCCTCGTGCCCGGATGTTCATCGGTCCGCAAACATCACTATGCACAAGTTCTAGAACCCCTTCGGCCCTATTGCCCTTAGATCCGTATGGTCTTTTGGTCATTTTACCCTCCAAACAAGACTCACATTGAGGTATAGATTCCACCTTTAAGTGACTTAAAGGTCCATCCCTTACCAACCTTTGAATCCTATTTAGGTTAATATGGCCAAGGCGCAAATGCCAAAGATAAGTCTTAGTAGAGTGAGAAGTTTTAAGTCTTTTTGAGTCATTATCATTTATCTCAGCATTAAGCAATAAGTCCATCTTAGGTTTGATAAAATATAGATTATTTTGCATCCATCCAGAACAGATAAAAGATTTGTTTTTACGAATCACCACTTTTTCATTAAAAGATACCACGTAGGAGTCTTTAAATAAAGAAGATACAGAAATTAAATTCCTTTTAAATTTAGGAACATAAAAACAATCTCGCAAAATTAAACTCCTATAATTATCAAAATAAAGATGGACATCTCCCACTGCTTCCGCTGAGACCAAGGATCCATCGCCCATCCGAAGCGTTAAGTCTTCACGAAGTAGACTTCTCGTTTCTTTGAATCCCTGCAGAGAAACACAAACATGATTAGTTGCACCAGAATCTATGACCCAAATGTCACTGGATTCCTCAACCAAACAAGTTTCTAAATATAGAAGATCACACCTACCTCCCTTGGAAAGGAAGTCCTTGCAATGCTTCTTTATATGCCCGACCTTACCACAAAAGAAGCACTTAAGTTTCTTTGGGTTCTTCTTCTTCTTCTTCTTGCTCTTGGTAGCAATAGGAATAGAAGACTTCCCACTCTTGGCCCGTTGTTTCTTTCCATTCCCTGAATAAGGATTGGAACCAGAAGCAGCTACCATATTGGCCTCTCCACCAGCAGGAGACTCCCTGATCAGCAGTTCAAACTCCTGTAACTGTTTCATCAATTCTGTTAAGGTCATATCTCGTCTATTGCTCAAATTAAAAGTAGCTCTAAACGGAATAAATTCCTTAGACAGAGTCTCAAAGACCATAGTCATCTGAGTTTCAGCATCGATGTCGGCTCCATTGGTTTGAGCCTCAGCGAGGTAACCCATGACCAACATCATGTGCTCCTTTACAGATGTCCCCGGTCTCTGTCTACAGTTTAAGAGTTTCCGAAGCGCCCCTTGCCGCTTTGTTATAGCCTGGCCTCCAAACATGTCCTCAAGATTATCCAAGATCTGCTTCGCAGTCTCATAATCCTGATGTTGAGCCTGCAGCACGTTATTCATGCTAGCCATAACATAACAGCGGGCCTGATCATTAGCATCTTTCCAGCGTTCGTACGCTTGGAATTGCTCATTACTTGAGTCTCCCGTAGGCTCGGGAGGACAAGGAGTTGTCAGTACATATTTTAGTTTCTCAAAGGAAAGGACGATGTCCAGGTTCCGTTTCCAATCATTATAGTTCTCACCGGTCAATTGGTTTTTGTCAAGTATCGATGATAAAGCGTTTTTAGACATTTTCAATCTACAATAAAGAATCATATACCAAACATAAGCAAACATATATAATAATTTAGTAAGTTAACACAATCATGTAAAATCATACAAATGTGTTTATGTGTCAAAACCTTGAAAATATCACAACCTTACAACGATAATTCCCAACTCAGAATTCAACAAGCTCCTAGGGGAGTCATGCCAAATTCAATCAGGAACACGGATCCCCTCCTGATTAATATATGCCATCCAGGACCCGTATGATCCAGCATATACTAATAATCGTTTCTTTGGCCATTAATTTTATTAACAGAGCTCCTAGGGGAGGTTAATAATAAAGTTAACGTGAGTGTATAACCACCGTTTTAATATTTTATCCATGATTTATAATCACCACCTAGGGGTGTGCAACCATAAATCATACTAAAATACCTTATCCTTTCAGAGATCTAATCTGGTACATGATAGAAATCCCTTCCTAGGGGTTGGGACCATCATGTTCTTCCTATGGACCAACGATGGAGGCCTTAGGTTCTCTCTTCGAAAACCTTCTCCCACTCAATCTTTTGAAGTCAAGGTTTTATTTTAAAATTATGCATGAACAATTTTAATATGAGCGGCACTCCCTATTCTATATGACATGTTATCAATATACATGGTAAATCATATTATAATGCAGACAAGCAAAGCAATCAAGCAAAGCTACAAGCATAATAATAATAACCGTAACATTATGGTTCCACCCTAGAGAATAGAAAAAATAAGATTACAAGAGAATAATCGAGACATTTATCGATTCTTCATCCTTGAATCCTCAAGCTGTATCCTTCTTCATGTAATATCCATCTTCAAGTCCTCAATCCCGTATGAATCGAACACTTCATATTTTCGGTCATATCCAAATTTAATGTTTCTCAGAATCGTCCCAAAAATAAAATTAAAACTGCACTGAAAAAATCGCACCTTTTCTGGACACCTGGCAGCTCTCGGTCGGCAGGCCGATCTGGGTGATCGGTCTGCCGATCATGGTGGTTCGGCCTGCCGAACATGAAGGTTCGGCCTGCCGGCAGAGCACCAAAATTTCTGCCCCACTGTCGGCCTGCCGGACCGTACGTCCGGCCTGCCGATCTGTGACTTTCGGCCTGCCGAACTGTGAGGTCCGGCATGCCGACCGAGCAGAAAACCCTCAATCCAGAAAATACAATTTTAATGCAATTCATCAATTTTATTTTCAACAATTCAAAAACATAAAATTAGAGACTCAGGAAATACCTGGAGGCGCCACCATCTATCTTCAAGATCCGACTTCTCGTTCCGTCTTCTCCGAATAATTATTTAATTACAAAATTCTTACAAATTAAATAATAATTCCTAGACGGAGATGATAGTCCGCCATCTAATTACATGAAAAACCTAGATACAAATTCTAACCTCTAAGGAACCATAACCGGTATTAATTAATTAATAATAATTAAACAACATTTTAATCAACCATAATTAATTAATAAACATTCACCATATAATCCATGACAACATATATATTATATAGAAACCTAGAGTGCCATCTCTCTATAAAATTTAATTCAAGCATTGGAGAGATTAAGATCACAAAATTTATGCATATAACATGATCACAAACTTGCAAATTTATGTAAAAACCTCGGCTCTGATACCAATTGTTGGAAACAAAGTGCGCAGCGGAATTTTAAAAATTTTTCATCAGAGTATTTTCCAAAATACAAGTTTGACATGTTATATGTATAAATTAAACAGATCTTATTAACCTTAGTGTGCCGAAGAACCTCCGCGACCTGTGTAGAGAAGTAACGTTCCAGAAGAGCCTCAACCAACTGGTCTTCTTTGCTATTCTCTATCCACAACCGGAGTGAGTGTGGGCTCACACGTACAGCTCTTCCACCGGTGACTCTCCTTCCAACCAATAGAGAGAACCCAAAGCTAGTGTTCGTGATTTGTGAACAAAAGCTCTCAGGGAGTTTTTAGATGCTCACTAGAAGAGTATCACTCTTAATCTCTCAAATTGATCTGAGTAAATCATTAGACTCACTCCCTTTTTATACCTATTGGTCCTTGGGGTCAGTCCATATCAGATTAGGTCTCAAAAATCGAAACAGAATCAAGTTCGGATCAATATCTGATAAGATACGCGTGAAAAACGCGTAATCTTAGCTGTCGCGGTCGGCATGCCGAACTGTGAGATAGGCAGGCCGAACTGGCCAGTTCGGCAGGCCGAACTTTCTGATCGGCAGGCCGAACTGCCGAGAAAAAATCTCCGCGAATCTTTTATTTTCCACCCGAGATTCTAAAGGATAAAGTCTCAGTTTTGATTCAAATAACCCAATAGAAAAGATATCTGATCAAAACAAACTTTATCAAGATAATCTCTAAGAAAATAAATCAATTCACAATAATTCTACAAGTTTATCTTGTTCTAATTGTCCAAAATTAAAACAACCGATAAACAGACAAGAATTATCCGAACGCCATAATTCAACAAGTTCATCTTGAACTAATTTCTTACATAATTAATTCAACCGATAAACAGACATGAATTATTTGATTCTTATAAATTTTAAACCAATCTGATAAATCCGACATAAGTCACCAATTATTGGAAAAGCACGCCGTGTCGTTACAGGATTTTGTGAGCTAGCAAAGGGGACCAAAATGGACCTATAAAGTTCAAGCTCATGATAATTATGAAACCCAATATCCCAGATATACATTTCACAATTATCAACTCCAACGCTACTCCACTAAAAGCTTGGAGCTGCACTCTCAAACTTTATAGAATTACGAAGCTCGTGTAGCTAAGTCTCCATGACATATCATAGTGCATCGCATCCCCTATATGATCATCCATAATCGGCTTAAGGACAAGTTCTGTCTTACCTTCCCGATTATTTTTATCTTACGTTCCATTGTCTCACCATTAGAAAACTTACCATCCAAAGATAGTATACCATTCGGTTACACCTATGTATCCAAATGGTTGAGCGCTCCAGTTTTCCAATTATAGGACAACGCATATAAGAGGATATCATTACTCCTAAAGAGGAGCTATGGATTCCATATCTATGAATAACAAGTCTACGCTATCAAGAGTCATGCCTCCAACGTACCGGCATGCATGCCACTATAGAGATGTGGGAGTCACCCATTGGTACATCAAAAGACCCAAGTCGAGACAACGGGCCCATTATTCATCTCAGGATTAAGATACAATACAAACGACTGTCTAAAGTGAATCAATTTGCCAAGACAGAATTATTAATCCAAATCAATTCACTTTATGTCCCGATCCAACACATCGTCACCTATGACAACGCGCCAATGTTTCTATTCACGGAGTCCAACTCCGATGGCCAAGACAAACCATCTCCCAAAAGGGATATAGACAACATAACAATCTTTACATGAATAAAGCGCCCAACTTTATTCCCTCGATTACGGATCATATATTTTAGACCATCACCTTAAGAGTCGTGTCTACCGCATAATCATCCCATCATATGCCCAACTCTTAAGGTTTAGACTGACAGTCTCAGACTACTGTTTGCTTATCATACATTCAACAAATATGAACGTAAAGAGGACAATATTTGGTATATATAAATGAATAAATTCTTTATTGATAAAAATGTCTCCAAAAACGTATTACATTTTTACTCCTTAGAGG